>JASBNA010000016.1:600000-756830 GCA_038087015.1 Cerrena zonata
TAAGTGGTCCAAGCGCATAATGATACACACCCTTCTCATCTTCAAATTCTCGCTCACAGTACCAACACCAGGGTCGGATGATCTATATCATATGATTATTTTGAGCGATTTGTGCATATATCGGCACGTACCTGTTTGTTCTTCTTTTTGGCCATTGTGCTCGCTGTGTTGGACGATGACGGGGGGAGGAAAGAGTATGGAACAGAGCGCGGGAATGTTGCGGCATCATCCGTCCATACGGCATCGGAGCTCGAAAGTCACGGACAGGCTGCCCGGCCAGGCGTCGATCCCTTTTTGGAGTTGAAGATGACGATATAAATATATTGCCTGCCTGCTTCAAACTGTTGGGGACATTGAGCAGGTGATAAAGAAGTCATTCATGCAAGGCTCCGGTGCGTAATAGCTGCCACTCCTTATAACGCTCCCAGCGACCACGACCCCAAAGGCCCTCCAGAAAGTACTACTAAACATCGCACTGGAACAATTTCATTTCGACACCGCACGCTTGCCTCAGAGGCCAACTACTTTGCTATATGATAGGACGTTCCATTCCAGAATATGTATTCATCCGAATATCAATTACTGGTCTTCGCCTTATTGCTCCATTGAGCATCGTTTACCTCCTTGCATGCGCGTACACACGAGAATGGATTCTTTCACCTTGGCTTGCGGGCTATGCATTTGTGGAAGCAGCATTCTATCTATTGGTGTACTTGCCGAGAAGCAGATTCATGCAGCAGGTACGGCATCTCCATCACATGTCATCCTACGATCAACGCCGAGACATAAGATTATGAATCCGACTCCGTTCGAGCACCTCTGAGACCAAGACATACTAATATATGTTACTAGGCTGCAGAGCATCCACCACTTCTATCCAAGGAGGAACGTGGGGCCCTCTTTACGAAGTGCTTCTCCAGTGTTCACGATACAGACCGAGCAACTGGGTGGTTTCCATCTGCACACACCGGCCAAATATTTAAAGAAAACGTTATCGAGTGGTTACTCTGGGCCTTATTCCATACTGATCGCGATGGCTTCCTGAACGAATGGGAAGAAGAACTTGAGGGTTATGTCAAGATGCTCGAGCATTTAATGGGTCGTAAACTGGATGAAGGCTGGAACTCAACAGTACGATGCATGAAAGTTAGCCTTGATCCCGTCGTGTCCTTGCATCGACCCTTTATTTGGTATATGGTAATATTACGTGCCCTTCTTGTTCCATTCCTATCTAATGAACCCACGTCAAGATCGTTTCCGTCGTAGATACATACACGTCTATCAAACTTCTACGAAACGGCTTCACGCATTACTTGCAAGACAATTGGGCATCGTACTTCCCACAGCATCTCTTTGCTCATTGGTCCAAGAAGTCGCCAACTCCCCGCCTTTCTTATTGGTATCGGCCACACCGTTCAACGACCAAACGTCCATTCGTATTCATACATGGTATAGGAGTATGTGCTCTTCTATTCACTGTGAACCTAACTTACGCGATATTGCTTAGATTGGGTTATGGCCATACGTACCTTTCTTAGTTGAACTCATCAAGGAGGATCCCGAAGTTGGTATCTTCGCCATTGAAATATACCCGATTAGCATGCGTATATCCCCACCTCCTCTAAACCGTTACGCCATGCTAGAGGCCATTCGCACTATTCTCGACTTCCATCAACAGCAGAATTTTGTCCTGTCCGGCCACTCATACGGAACCATAATCGCGGCACACATGCTCAAAGATCCAAAACTACAATCTCGGATCGTTGGCACATTATTCGTGGACCCCATACCATTCTTACTACACCTTCCTGCTGTAGCATTCAACTTTCTCTATCGTGAACCAAAGACAGCGAACGAATGGCAACTTTGGTACTTCGCAAGTCGAGATGCCGATATTGCCCGGACCCTGGCTAGACATTTCTTCTGGATCGAGAATATTCTCTGGAACGAGGAGTTGAAAGGTCGCCAGGTAGGCGTCGTGTTGAGCGGTCGTGATCAGATTGTGGATTCGGTTGAAGTGTGGAGGTATCTCACTGATACCCGTGAAGGAAAGGGTGATCCCAAATTCCATTGGACGGGCGAAGGGTTGGATGTCTACTATTATCCTGAATGTGATCATGCGACAGTATTTGATACCAAGAAGGATAGACGACCTCTTGTGGAGATGGTCAGCAAGTTCGTGCGCAATAATTCGGTGGAGGATGCGCAAATTGGGAGTGGTTCTGGTTCCGATGGGAACCTATTGGAGAGCACTCCGCTTGTTAGAAACGGGGTGCATAGAGGTTATTCGTCTACATCCACATCCGTGGAAAGCAGATAGAAGTAGATTTGAGATCTCGGTCTATATGCCATGACTCGCCTTCATATACATTTTATACTTGCATCATGTATTATCGTCGACTCAAATACACTGTAATATTTCACGGAAGCAATGTTTTTGAGTATCGTCGTGAAACATCGAACCAAAATACTTTCCATTTCCGACCGCGCTTTGTCAGCCCGAGGTCAGCCTATGACGCACTCGGCCAATTCATCGCAGCTGATTCAGTCGGGCAAGCTTGCGTGTGTACTTCATTTGTACCAGGCCGTACATATAGCCCAGCTATGTTCCATCCACCTTTTGTCCTTGGAACATAACCACTACCTACGTCTTAAACACCTCGACACTTGACTAACCTCTATATTTTTACTTTCGTGCTTTCACTGGTACCAGGTATACTATCAACCATGATAGACACCTTCGTCAAATCCTTCACCCACCTGAAGGATCGCCCGAAACAAGACCAAGCGCTCCTACTACTCCAACGGATTGCCTCTCTTGTCAAACCTGTTATGCGAAAGCGTGGTTGGGTACTACCTGTCCTCTCGGAGTTCTTTCCGGAGAGTCCAAATTTACTTGGTGAGTAGGGCTCTTCTCGGAATAAATGTGATCGGCGTTGAGCATATTGGTCTGTAGGGCTGAGTATGTAATCTCGCATTCGTTTCGCTGTGCTACATATATTAAGCGAATATCATGTTGCAGATGTGAATGCTGGGCAGAAGATCCTCATTCGACTACGACCTCCCTTCGCTCCGGATACTTTCTACGACGAGGATGATCTAGTTCACACTATGCTTCACGAGGTAACTCCACACCATTTCTTTCTAGAGTTAACAATATCTCTAAATATTCTTTAGCTAACACACAATGTACATGGACCTCATGACCAACAATTCTACAAATACTTGGCTGGTCTCGAGGAAGAATTCGAGTCCCTCAAACGAGGTGGCTACGACGGAGAGGGGTTCTTCAGCAAAGGTCATCGAGTAGGACAAAATGTAGCGCATGACTTACCCCCTCACTTGGCAAAAGCGAAAGCTTTAGAAGCTGCTGAGAAGAGGAGAAAAGTAAGCCAGGTCTTGGGAGGTCCCAAACGACTCGGTGGAGGCATTAGAAATGGGAACAAATCTCCTAGGGAACTTGCCGCTGAGGTATGTATCGGTTCCATGTATATTAAATCAACAGTGTACGAGGTTCTCATTTTGTCTGCGTAGGCTGCTGAACGAAGGATACGCGATGAAAGAGCATGTGGGTCCGGTGAAGAAGCTATACGCGAGACGGAGAAGGCAGCTCGTGAAGGCATTGTGAACGACGTTATTGACCTGACAGGAGACTCCGAGGATGAGATAGAACCTAGCAAGACATCTACACCTGCTAGCTCGTCATCTCCAGCTCTACTGTTCAAGTTCAGACTTCAACCCCAACCCCTCGTCGACCTCCAATCTTCCCGCCAGCGGGTTCAAGTAGCGGTTCATATTCTCGATCTCCACGACCTTCATCTTCTAAGAAAAAGCTTAACACTCCTCCACCTTCTCCAGCTGTGGATCTTGGCAACATTAGGCACTCTCATACGCCGATACCCAAAGAGGAAACTTGGTCTTGTCCAAGATGTACTCTCATAAACGTGCCGCTTGCTGTTCAGTGTGCTGCTTGTTTGTTCATTCGCCCCTCTACCCCTAGCCCCGCTCAGGGTTGGATGTGTGGAACCTGTGGCGAGAGGGGGAATCCTCATCAGTTTTGGACGTGCCGCTTCTGTGGTACCCTCAAATCCGACAGCAGTATCCCAGCGACTTGACGGTTGGGACTTTCGGTGTTCGTGGTTTTCGTTTGAGTTTTACGGATATTTTGTACCTGTACTTTTAGCTGGGTCTCGCAGTTTTCTTGGATACCTATCTTCGCTTATTTATCACGATAGACGATCTGGTTTTGTGTGTCTGGTGTTAGTGGGTTACATTGCTAGCTACTGCATTTTGTTTCTCATTTTATATATTTGTACATTTTGTTTCTCTGTCCCATATGATACTCCAAGGAATGGATTATCGTTTTCTTCGAACGCGATTTTTTCGAGATGTAAACGCTCTTCTGCGCGTAGTAGGATAGATTGAGCAGCTGTAGTTTTTAAGTGATACGGAATACTAACCTGCAGCATGAAGGAACGAAGCAAGTGTATCAGGATTGCGCAAAGTGAGGGCAATCAAGGCTTCGCGTTGTTTCGAGTTCGGACGTGGTGGTTGTAGGACTGAAACCAAGGTAGATGCCAGGGCTGGAATTAAGTCTGGATCGAAGACTATGTCCGCTCCAAGGACAAGCTCGGCATCCATTTCTGCAAGTTTCGTCTGGAAATCCGAATGTGCTCGAGCTTGACTAGATGATTCCTCCCAGTCTAAAGTCTCTACCCGTATGTGAGGATTACGAGACGATTTATCTATACACAGTGAGGTCGTTAGATGCACTACAGGTCGACGATTTATGATGTTATCGTACTGCAAGGTAACTGGAAATTGTGTTGACATCTTTCAAGTACGTCGGGTCGAACATCTGTAAGAGTAATTGAGGTCTGAGTGCCTCTCTCAGTGCGACTACTTTGGACCGTGGCTGCAACGATGCCCAAGAGACCAGCGCCGCATCCAAGCTCAAGCACACGCTTGTTGCGCACGATATCTGGAGGTAGATGAAGAGACGAGGATATTACACGAGAATATCACCTACCCGGATTTTTAATCAAATAGCTAGCAAGAGTTAAACTTGCTGGCCATGTTTTAAGCCCCGTAGTACCACCCTCGATGGTTGTTCGAGATTCAAGCAAGGTAGCAAGCTCGATTGTGCCAGAGGGGTCACGCCAGAAATATGTCACATATGATGGTGGTGGAGGGGCCATTCCGGCCGTCTGTATTCTTTATAGATCAACTTAGTTCTCGGAGAATTATACTTCAACATACGATGGAATTGAGGACATAATCTCTACATAGTATTCAAAGATTTGAGAGTCGATTGTGTCATCCTTCAGAAGACGTCAGAGGTATGCAGAGGGCTTTGAATATTATGGGTCTTGCCTCAGATTGGATCATGCTCTCTAACTGTTGGATAGCCCATTTCCAGAAAGTGATTTGATATTGACGAGCGGGAGGGTATTGCTCAAAATGCGGACTGTGGAGGATAGAGTTCAGTAAAAAATCCTGTGTACTGTTAAATGAGAGTTCGAGGCTTGGTAGAGGTGTGATGTATTTTGTGGGGGTGAGAGACGCAAATGCACCCAAAATGTTAAGCAAGCAAGGAGGGAGGGTCTCGAAGGACATCGCCGCTTTGGGATGAAATGGAAAGTGTTTGCATATAGACGCCTAACGCCCAACTAGCCGAGTGCCTGCCCTAAAGCGCCACGTGATGGGCCAGAGAAATGCTTCAAATTTTTCGGAGACGCCGCGCTGTAATGTTCGCTCTTCTGCGTAACCTCTCTCTGTCTTCAAGGACATCCCGACCATGTGTAGTTGCCCGCCATAGTCGCAGGGCTCTTTCCTATACACCAACATGCAAAGCTGAAGTTGTCGAGGAGCCTGGTTTCGGCGACTCGGCTATTTTCGATGGCGAGGACGTGCCTGAGGATGCCGACGAACTCCTCAATGGTCGTGATGAGCCTGCAGAGGATGACGAGAAGAAGGCAAACAGGGATCCTGGCTTTAACAAATGGCTAGAGACCATTGGGAAGCAATATGAAGAGGCTCATCGACCACGTAACTGGTTGGGTGAACAAGTAGTTGAGTTCGTCTCACATGTTACCTTAAAGTACTCGCTTTGCTTACTTTTCTCATTGTAGCCGTTCCGTTAAACCCCAGTTTCAAGCCTCCGACTCCTGTATCTGATGAGCTTCGAACTCTCATCTTTACTCAGTACATGGCCAACCCGAAGGGAAATTCTGTGAGGGCGCTTGCTGAGCGCTATGGTCTCAGTATCAAGCGTGTCGATGCAATCCTTCGTCTAAAGGGTCTCGAGGAATACTGGAAAAAGGTTCGTGTTTCGGTCCAGGTACACCACATCCCTCTTCTATGATGATCCAAAACGATTAGTCTTTAAGACATAACAACATGGTTATAAACTTACACATGCATGGCTTTCTGATCCTTCCATATTTTCTTCTCGTTTGCTTCCTTCGCACATGTCACTAATTTGCCTTCTTTCTCTCTAGGTATAGTCACGTCTGTTTATTAGCATATGTCTATGATCACTGATCGCGTTCTGTTCGCTGTTCCTTCGTGCTTGTAGGAGGTAAGTTTTTCGTCACAATATGTTTTCTTTTCACGATGAGAGTATAAAATATCATTCGCGAATTGAAAGACATCTGCGGTGCCTTACATCACCCAGAATGTGGTTCAAGCGTTTTTCAACCCCATCTGAATCTAAACACTCATGTGTCTTGACATCTTATTAATGCATTTTCTCATAGGGCAAGCAGCTTCAGACCGGTTTCCAAAAAGGTATGGAAGAGGTCCTTGGTGTCCAGGAAGACATAGAGTCACGTCGCAGTTTGACGCGTGGTGCTGATCAACTGGGCGAGGACACTACTCTCGCTGACCTTCAAGCTGATGCCGAAGGCAGCAATGCTGCTCGTGATCGTTACCAACGCATGTTCTGGGAGCCTGTCGTTGAGGGCAAGGTATATTCAACCTCCCCAGTTTTCAGTGTCTTTCTCTGAGTATTTACGGTTTGCTTTTAGGATGCTGTCGTAGCTGATGCTTTGGATTTCGCACGTGCGTATGCTCAGAAGCACAAGAAGATCACCGAAGAGCAGAAGAATGACCCTAAGCTCCTCGGCCTTCGACCCAGTACCAGTGTCGTTGACAAGGTCAAGTTGGTTACCCGTGACAACCGACCAGATGTGAAGTTCGTTGACATCGGTGGTCGATTCCTTGATGTTGGGGATCGGTTACGCAGAATCAGGGAAGGTGAACGTCGGTCGAAGATTAAGACTCGAAGGCGTGAGGGGAGGGACCAGAAGAAGGACGAGGCGGAATCCACCCCCTCTGCCTGAATGGTTCATATCGGCTTTTATTTCTACACACTTGTTAATGGATCATGTCCTCTTGCTATCGTCTTTGCACTATAAATTCTTTATTAAAATGCTGTTTTTCAGTCGGCGAATGTTTGTTTGGTTGTGTTGTCCAAGGCGGTCTTGTATGTTCCCCAATTTAGCCGCAGAGTCTGACTCAGTCTTACCGACGAATACTCCTCCCAAACGTCACAATGCTGAACTGAGAAAACCACTACGAGCTCGTTTCATGCAAGATACCAACTCGACAATATGCCACTGCGTGGCTCTTGGCTTGCCCGATTCATTTGCTGTCTACCACCCAGTAAGTATGGTTGCGATTCCATAAGCATGCTGGTCCAAATAAGGTCTCAACGCAAAGGAGCGCCCACCAAGCGTGTATAAACAATACCAAGCACAACCTTGCATATCGTCAGAAAAATGGGTGCCAAGTTGGACCTCACGAAGATAACTGGCGCCAGTATTTGACGCTTGAGGCAATTTGGGTGTCTCTAGTTGGACCGGGAGATGCTTGCTCTAAATCGAGCAAGAACACTCTTTGCCACTGGATTGGAATTCCGATATTTACTCTGTTCGGTACTAGTGACCATGAATCCAGTCCATTGTGCCAGCCATGCCGTCCAGTAGATTATAATGCAAATGACGCATTCCTAGCTTACTCAAAGGTTCAGGCATAGCGGAGAAAGCTTAATGGTATAGATACAGATGTGTACTAGAAATGAGTTAATGATAATGAAGATGCAGTTTTAAGATAATGTCATGGTCATTAATATGAGAACCTAAAGTTCAATCGTTGATTTCCTTGGTCCGTCGTGGTATCTAGATATTCCTGCCGTTCCTGCAAGACAAATTCATACACATGTTAGTATGGTGTTAAGAAATCCAACAGACCAAGGGGACGCATACCTCGGGTGTCATGGCGTCCCATTTTTGTGCTCGTCGCTTGTTCATGGTGCGGTAGAAGAAGTAGGTGATGATATAGATGAAGATATTCATGACACAGATTGCAATCAAATCCCGATTACCCCGCTTGTCTGAAAAGTCGTTAGTTTCGTGTCGTGAGAAGTGGCAAAAATCGGCCTACGACTCACATAGGGGTTTATCGTCATTGCGATAGATATTCGCAGCAACGATACTTCCTGTCTGCACAAACATATTATATATCGATGCAGATATCGTTCTTGTCCCCACACCAGATGAGTTTGTCGATGCCCAAGCAACTTGTACGGGATGTACATAGGGGAATCCAGTGATGAGGGTTACGACGGCGTAGTACACCCATTGTGAGGTCTGCTTGTCGAATGTGTAGAGGGTAACGAGGAGTGGTAAAGCCCAGAACTGGAGAATAATAGTAGCTCCAACTCGACTATTGATGATTTCGCTAAGGTAGCAGGAGATAAGCAAGGTGATGGTGCCGAGGACAACCGACGGGATACTGAGAAGGTTGGCTTCGGTGGTGTTGAAGCCCAGGTTACGGAGGGAGAGTGTGAGGTATGTTTGGGGAGGGTTTACGGGGACTGAGAGCGAATAGAATGAGATATAGAACGGTGATATGGATAATAATGTAAACTCACTCATGTGGATAAGACCGAGAACATAGATTGGCCACATCCTCCAGTCCTTGATGACCTGCCATATTTTCCTGATATGGAGACCTTCGCGGTTGTGCATATCCGACTTGGAGGGATCATCACGCAGGACCCTGTTGACCATGATGACTTCTTCCCTAAATAGCGCGTACTCGTCAACACCGGATTTAAAAGAGGGGGGTAAACAATTTCACCTTTCGTTGAACCAGCCCTTCGGGCGATACCAAGCTTTCGTCTGGGTTGGACCGGGAGGCATCAAGATGAAAGAGAATAGGCCGACGACCAAGGTCAGAACACCTTCAAGCAAGAATAAATATCTCCAGCCCGCATGTCCTCCTACACCTCTGAGTCGAAGAATACCGGTGGCGAGGAATGCACCGACGATATGTGACGCGTAGTTAGAAACCCAGAACCATGCAAGTCGCAGGGGTACTGAATAGGTTTAATGTAAACGTTAACAAATGAAACCATGAATAGAAATGTTCGTGTACTTACGTTCGTTTTTGGTATAGAAGTACGAAAGGTATAGGATAACGTCGGGGATGAAACCGCCTTGCATGAATCCGAGTAGGCAACGTGTAGCAAGGAAGGATCCTCGATCTTTTATCCAGAACTGAGAAGCAGAGACAACACTCCAAAGGACCATCTACATCGACCTCAGCTTTGCATTCATGGATCCATATATAGAAGACAACGAAGACATACCTGACTAGGGATCCAAACATCTGGGCCAACTCGTTTTGAGATAAGTTGTGAAGGCAGCTCAGCAATCAAGAAGCACAACTAAATGATGGAATAACGTAAGTTCGTGGTTGTGAGACGCTACAAAGTTTGATGAACGCGCCTTGAACAAAGTGTTTCCCAGGTTGAAGTCGTCCGTGTTAATTTTTAGGTCCTCAAGGAAGTTGTCGGTGTTGGCTTGGGAGATGTTCGACCGGTCCAAATCCAAGCTGAAGAACATGATAAATGCCCAGACCATTATACGGTAGTCGATTTTTCGAACAATACGCTAAGATAGAGCTGTTAGTCGTGCTTATTCAAGGAAAGAAGAAAAGGCAGGCTTACTTGTTCCTCACGCCACGTCCATCTAGCATTAGGATCGAATCTATGGGCGTTCTCGTACTCCTTAGGAGGACGATAGGTCTCGAGTGACTTAGGGTCATCGAACACCGAAGGTTGAGTAGCAATTGTATCCAGGTCTTTCTTCGAGCGCGAGAAGAACGACCATCCCGGTTCCACCGGTACGCCGAGAGGGGGGATATTTGTCACGCTAGAAGAAGGACTGAACTCCTTCGAGTCTTTGCGATCGGAATCGCTATCGTCCAAAGCGGTACGCCTGTGAATATCCACATGAGCGAGGACCGTAGACATGTTGGCTTTCTCGACAGTTCAAAAAGGAACAAGTCGAGTTGTGTCTGGCACGATAGCAATTTGGAGGGGGGAAATGCAGGTAGCAGGACCTTCGCTTCTTACCAATCTCATGGGTAGCTTCTTATACGCACAACTCTTCGGGTGGGTAATTGGTCATGTAAGATATGACACCGGAGAAGGCTTATCCACCGTATGAGATACTGCAAAAACAGAACATTGTTTTACACGGCTGTAGTCGCAACAGTAGGTGACTATTGCGTGAACTGCCAGAGGATGGCGTTATGGACCCAATTGAGCCACACTTGAATGTACGCGCCGATCACACGTGATGGCGATCAAACCTTAAGTTGCTACCTGGTGCGGGGGGAAAGGGGAAAAAGTAAAGCACATTCACATTAGTTATCTTCTTTCTGTTGCAGTATAACGTTACTCTACGATGTTTTGCCATATGGGTCTTTCGATCCCATCAAGATTCCACCTCAACTCCTACCGCCGTGGCATACCACGTCCCCGACCTCTCATCGCCCGCGCAGCAGTACCTGGGGGTGCCTTAGGCCCGGTGTTGGGCTATCATTGAGAAAAAAAAGATTGATTAGTATTCTCCTGTTATTGCAACATACTTTGAGAAATGAGAGCATCGAAGGGCAGCGTACCTGTTCACTCTGAGGATTACGGACAGTCTCATCGACGCTCAAAATCAGGCACGCAGCCTCAGTAGCGCTGGAGATTGCGTTAACCTTCACCAAGCTAGGCTCCCAAACAAAGGCATCCATGTTGTCCCGAACGCCTTCCGGTCCGTCAACATCTACGCCGAACCATCGCGCTCCATTGGCGTGCTTCATGCGCAACTTGTTGAGAATATCTGTTGAGTCAATACCGGCGTTATCGCAGATCTGTCGTGGAATGATTTCGAGAGCCTTGGCAAACGCGATCATGACGAGCTGGAGCTTTCCAGGGATTGAAAGAGCGTGTTTGCGGATATGGGCTGAGAGGTCCATCTAGAATATAGGCAAATTATGACGTGTGGTTTATGAGGTTTTTTTGTATTGAGAAGGGAAGAGAAGTTTGATCTCGTACCTCGATCGCTCCTCCACCTGCAACAACTTCGCCATTCTTCACAGCACGTTTCACGACCATGATGGCATCGTGCAAACTACGTTCAACTTCTTCAATAAACTGCTCCGCACCGCCACGGAGAAGAAGGGTGCATGTCTTGGCCTTGGGACAATCCTCGAAGACATTGAATCGCTCTCCACCGATCTGCCTTTCCTCGAATGTTCCACACGTGCCAAGATGTTCACGTCTAATATCAGAACATGTTGACTGGATCGAGCCGCCAACAGCTTGGACTACTCTACCCAAATCACCAGAAGCCACACGACCAGCGCAGAAAATATCCCGATCCGCGAACCACTGAGTAGCCAGATCACCGATAGGGAGCTTGCTGAGCACGATCTTGGCACCGGTCTTCTCGATGGCTTGCAGTTTGCGGTAGATGATCTCCCATTCGGCATCCACAATCGCTTGGTAGTCAGAAACATGTTCTACGCGGACCTCGGCATTGTCCTTCTCGGCCTTCAACTCGAGCTCAACATTCAAGCTAAGGATAAGGGGGTTACGGAAGGATTTTGGTTGTTGCTCGGCACCGGCGTATGTGAAAGTCTTTTTGAAGGAGACACCACGGATCAGTTCTGAGTCTTGCATACCTCCACCTGGGATTTTCTTGACACCAATAAGACTCTCATCGAGGTCTTCTTGGTCGAGGCAAAGGACAGCCTCAACAACCATGTTTGAGAAGAAAGGCTTCTCGGAGTGGATGAGTTTTGAGGACATGGATGTTGAGGCACATTTTATGAGGAGCTCGCGGAATCGTCTAGATCGCTTTGAGCAAAACATAGTATAGATTATGAAAAGTGACATACACGGCATCGGACTTGTCAACAGTGACCTGAATCTCCTTGATACGCTCAAGAGCCTAACACAAAGGTTAGATTGGATCATTCGTTATAAAATGCATATAACACACCAACTGAGAAGCTTTTCGGAAACCCCTCATGATAATATGCGGGCTAACTCCTTCGTCAACATATCCTCGGACCTCCTTTAGAAGCTGAGCAGCAAGCAACGTCACGCTGGTAGTGCCATCGCCAACTTCTGCGTCTTGAGCTCTAGCAATATCGACAAGCGTTCTTGCGGCAGGGTGAACGATGTCTAAAAGCTTCAGGATAGTCGCGCCATCATTGGTAATCTGAGCTTCTCCGCGTTCATTTACAATCAGCTTGTCCATTCCGCGAGGCCCAAGCGTGCTTGCAAGGGTCTCTGCGATGGCAATACATGCTGAAATATTAGAAAGTAATTGCGGTTTGCCTTGAGAGGTATCAGTGCCCTCCTTTAGGAGGACAACTGTAGGTTGCTATTTATTTTATCAGCATCAGGACTACCTTATAATCAAGACATAGACATACCATAGGAAGTCCGCGTTGCATTTTGGCGATAGTTAAAAGAGTAAGCCTGGAGAGCAGCACTGGTGAAATTGGCTTTCCCGATTACCGAATCAGTAGCTTTTGCTTGTCTCTGTTTGGTGCAAGTACGCGTCGGTGGCTGAAGCGCTCAACGATCTAATTACGATCGCGTCGCGTCCGAAACATCCAGCGAGTCACTTACTCAGTACTCATATTTTTTACGACCTTCTGCAGGCTCTACCTACTAACAATAATGGACACTGAAGACAAACAACCTCTCTTCCTCCCTGACTCTGACGACGAGGCAGGACGGTCTCCTTCCCGGCCTACATCTCCAGAAGCTAGCGCATATTCTTCTGACGGTCCTGGGCTTTTCTTTGCGGACAGTGATGATGATGAACCTCCAAAACCTTCCGAGCCAGAAAAACTGGAGACTGATACAGAAGATATTATACTAATGGATGTAGATGTGAAAGCATCAGCCTCTCGTGCTTCTAGCGTTCCTCGAGAACCTTCTAAACTTGCGGGCAACTCTCGAGGGACATCTTCACGTCCTACACCTGCTCTGGTCTCAGATGGCCCTCCTAATAAGAAGCGAAAATTTACTTCCAACGAAGACTTAAAATCTACATATCTGGGATCGTTCTTGGTTGGCAATGCTTGGAGTACTGTTCGTGGTAAAGGATACGTGAAATCGGGGGACGAAATAAAAGTCGTCCGGGATCGTAAATCCACTAGCTCTGCAAAAGCGGAGACATCTTCTAAACCAAAGGCCAAAGATGCCAAGTCGAAAGGCGGAAAGAAACAGCTTTCTATAGCAACCATGCTGAAGCCACAGCAGGCTAAACCTACCAAGAAACTCGAGAATACTGTTGTACGATTAACAACTAAGTCAGGGTCTGGTAAGCTCATGACAAATAATGGGATACTTTGCATTTACTTCTCAACACTTAATATCAATTTGCAATAGATTTTGGACGACTTCCTCAGGATGTTGCATCTTGGGTCGCCAAATTGATTGACTTAGGTATGATATGTAATAATTTGGTACGACTGGAGTCGACTAACTCTAGTATTTACCTAGACATTATTGACTTCCGAGGGAGTACAATCATAGACTGTCCTGAGACGCTACGCTCAGGGACCGATATCATCATCTCCCTTCGGGTATACATCAAGCAATCTGCCTTCCACTCACTAGAAAAACCCGAGGATGATCGTCCGAAAGCTATGTTCAACGAAGGTCATGAGACCGAAGTAGAACAGAAGCTTCGTGAGCGGAAAGGGGCACTCCTCAAATTATTCGACGTCCTTAATCTCAAACCAAGACGTGGAGCCACTTCTGCGAAACATAGGAAAGGAGAGCTGAATACGGAGGATTTGGCGATATTGACTCAGGTACCTGGGGCCAAGGGGAAGAAGCCTGTGAAGACGGAAATTGTTGGAGATGGAGAAGAGGTTGAAGTTGAGGCTGGAGAGGATTTGTCGGAGAATGAGCTCAACCTCATATACAAGAAGTACGTTCAAATTTTCGCTCTCTTTCTGTGGTCGTGATTCATGTAAATATCATACAGAGCTCAGCAGAACGACAACTCTATGGGCGAAATGGAACCTGCAGATACCTTTTCGCTCTCGCTGAGGCCGTACCAAAAGCAGGCCTTGTTGTAAGTGACGTTTCGAGATCCCCTATGCTTGTATCTTGATTATCTTTCAGATGGATGCACTCGTCGGAAACGGGCTTGGCTTCAGCTCGAGAAGCAACTTCCATGCACCCACTATGGAAAGAGTGAGTAACATTGATATTTTTCCGCAAAATCCTGCCGGAAGCTAAACAGACCCATCAAGATATGTCTTCCCATTGGAACCCGTTGAAGGGATAATCGATTTGACTTCCGATGAACGACCATTTTATCTCAATGAGTTTTCTGGAGAACTAAGCCTCGAATTCCCAAGAGCTGAAAGGAAATTCAAAGGCGGTATTCTTGCGTAAGATTCATATTTGTGTTCATATATATCTGCATTTGCTCACAGAGCCATAGTGATGGTAAAGTGTTCCCTTCGTATGCTTGAAATAACATTCTAAGTTGAAACACCCCTACCTTCGTTAATCACATACAGAAAGTACGTATATCTTTCCTGATCATTGGACTTGGAATTTACTTGGGCATCTTCAGTGGGAATGGGCAAAACAATCATGCTCTCCGCTCTCATCCAAACAGCAACAGGACCCGAAGATCCCCTCCCTACCAAACAGACCACCAAACCCCGCCAACTCAAACTCAACAACGCCTTCCGGATCACCTCCAAACCATCCAAACCTCCCTCAAATAAAGGCCCTTCCGCAACGCTCATTGTCGCTCCTACGTCTTTGCTTAACCAATGGGCTGAAGAGTTGAAAAGGTCAAGTAAGGAAGGGACGATCAAGGTGCTTGTTTGGCATGGGCAGGGGAGGTTGGATTTGGAGGCTGCTGTTCGGGAGGATGAGGACGAGGATGAGGATGACGTGGATGAGATTAGTGAGTCTGAGGCTGAAGGTGAGAGTGAGAATGAAAAACCGAAGAAGAAAGGGAGGAGGAAGCCGATTAGGGTGATTGTTACGAGTTATGGAATACTGGCGAGCGAACATGCGAAGAGTGATAAAGGGACGTCGCAGGTTTTCGAAAGTGAGTTTGTGTATTGGATCTTTAGACGTTATGGGAAGTTAATTGGGGATTTTCGGGGTTCAAGTCGAATGGCTACGTGAGTGCATTTTTCATATCTTTTCATTGACAGAATATGAAGTAAACATATTGTCCAAAAGGTGTTGTCCTTGACGAAGGTACGCTCCACTCACGTTTATACCCAGGGTCCAGCTAATTTTCGACTTTGTAGCGCATCATTGCAAGTCCCGTCAGAGCAAAACAGCTAAAGCCGTTTATGCATTGAAGGCAAGACGACGGTGGGCAGTAACCGGAACACCTATTGTCAATCGTCTCGAAGATCTCTTCTCACTTCTGTAAGTCTTCTATCCCTGTTTTATTTCTTATTGTTGTTTCTGACGGCTCATGGATATCATAGCAAATTCCTGCGATTCGAACCTTGGTCAAATTTTGCTTTCTTCCGATCGTGAGTCGTACATCTTCAATATTTCAGACCCATTATAAAGGATGAATATTTTGTTCTCAGGTTCATCACCTTACCCTTCCTGGCCCGAGAACCCAAAGCCATCGAAGCCGTTCAAATCATCCTCGAAAGTGTTCTTCTGCGACGAGAGAAGAATATGCGAGATAGTGATGGGAAGAGGATTGTCGAGTTGCCACCGAAAGAGGTATTTCTATTATATTCTCTTTTTATTTATCTATGTTAAAAGTCGGTTCTCTAGGTCGTTGTGGAGAATTTGGAATTCTCACCACTGGAACGCAAGATTTACGATTCGCTGTACAAGAATGCGAAGAGGAATTTCGATCGGTTGAGCGAAAAGGGACTTGTTAGCAAGAATTATACGCATATCTTGGCTATGCTTATGAGGTACGTCCCTTCTTTTCATGATGTAGAGACATTATAAAATGTAATTCACATTCTCCTCAAGACTACGCCGAGCAGTGCTCCACCCCAACCTCGTCCTCTCAGATCCAGATGGACTCAAAAGAGCGGCTCATCAAAAGACGAAGCTATAGACGTTGATGATCTCATCAAGAAGTTCTCAAGTGATGATGAGAGCACTAACAATAGTTTTGCTGAAGATGTCCTTTCGAACCTTGCGCAAGAGGACTCGAAGGCTGAGTGTCCGATTTGTATGGACGTGATGGATTCACCTATGGTCATTCCGCAATGCATGCATCAATGTTGTAAGGATTGCATTGTGGCTTTCCTGGAACGTTGTTTGGAGAAGGGGGAGGGTGGAAGGTGTCCGACTTGCTCAACAAGCCCAGTGAAGGTCTGTTTCTTTCGAGGCATATATTCAACCTAGAGTGTCCTCATAATTCTGTGATGATAGGAATCGGACCTACTCGAAGTCATTCGGACAAAGTCCGAAGACGACTCGTCAGACGCCACATTGACATTACGTCGCAATGATTTCCGTTCTTCCACAAAACTGGATGCTCTCCTCCAACATCTACGCCGCATACGGGATCAAGACCCATGCTTCCGAGCTGTGGTGTTTTCTCAGTTTACATCTTTCCTCGATCTCATACAGACGATGCTTGAACGCGAGAAATATACTTGGTATCGGTTTGATGGTTCGATGGATGTCAAGAAACGGAATGAAGCTATTACGGAGTTCAAGTCTTCTTCGAGGGAGCCGAAAGTGCTTATCGTTAGCTTGAAGGCGGGTGGTGTTGGGTTGAATGTGAGTGGACATCTGGGTTTTCTTTGCGAGGAATGGGTATTGATCGTTACATAGTTGACCAATGCTAATCATGTCTTCATGGTAAGCAGAAACCAACAACGTTTGATAAATAGGGTGTACTGATTAGTGCCTAGATGGACTGCTGGTGGAACGCCGCCACTGAAAACCAAGCTATTGACCGAGTCCATCGTATAGGACAAGAAAGCACGGTTTATGTAACCCACTTTATTGTGAGTCTCTATTGTTATGTTTGTTATTGTCTTGCCAACACGTTCTCGAACAGGTTTCTGATACCATTGAAAGTCGAATCCTTCAAATTCAGAAGAGAAAGACAGCCATTGTAGCAGAAGCATTTGGGGGCAAGAGCGGTGATACGAAGGAAAGTATTGAGAATTTGAAGATCATGTTTGGTACTAGCGGTTAATGCTATCATCACGGAGAGTTTCACATGTACAGGACCATAAACATACATTGGACTACTCGATAGACTATTAGGCTTTTATGCTCGATGTCAGTTGGCTGCCCATAGATATCACAGAAGATGTGCAAGATGAAATTCTGTTTTGGCGAACGAGGAGTCCAAAGTTGGTCCATGTTGTAGTGGTCGTGGCGGAAGTCGCACGGTCCGGGAGAGTATGACGCGGGCGGCTAAGCGGACGGAGGGGACTGGCAGTACTTAAAGAGAGTAGTCTAATAGACTGAGGGTAATATCATACGCATCTATACACTCATATACTACTCCCGGCTCGGTATAGCTGCAAAGCACTCACGCTATCAAAACTCTGGCCTCCGCTCGTCCCCCTCAATCTCTCGTGGCGGGCCATGTCCGACCCTACTCAACTCCATCTTCCACCCTCCTTTCCCTATCCCATCACTATCACTGCCCATGCTGCCCACCCCTCCGCCAATGTCGAACGTGGCTCTCGGCTACTTAGCTATTCTTTCGTCCATATTGTCCCAAACACCCCCCCGGAGGTACGCTATGGCACATGGGACTCTACCATCGAGGGCACTCTGGACCAATGGAACTTCCGTCCTGGAGACATCGTATCTGCCAGGAAAGCACGCGACGTGCCCGCGGTCCTCATTACAGAACCGTGCAAGCACGGTGTACAACTCGGAGGACTCTGCTGTTTATGCGGGAAGGATATGACCAGGTGCGTGATAACTTTGTTTCTCTATTGCCTGCGAATACCACCTGCTGACATGTTACGTGAATGTGAAGTTATGATTATACTGGATTCTCGGATGCATCCCGAGCGTCCATTCAGATGACCCATCTAGCGAATGGGCCTACCGTATCCCTCGAAGAAGCACAGCGTATAGAACGTGAAACGGCTCAACATCTCATTAAATCTCGGAAACTCTCCCTTATTGTCGATCTCGATCAGACTATCGTTCACGCCACAGTCGATCCTACGGTTGGAGAATGGATAGCAGAAGGCGAGGCTTGGGAAGCACGGCAGGCAAAGAGAGCTGCTAAGCATTCCGACGGCTCGAGTGATACCGCCAAAGAGAACGAGAAGAACGGTGATGGAGAGGGAAGCACTGCATCAGATACCACTATATCGGAGGACGAAGAGGACGAAGTTAACCCGAATTGGGAGGCGTTGAAGGATGTAAAGAAGTTCAGACTAGGTCCTGAAGCACTGGGCCAAACTGATAACCGTGGTCGAAAGGGCAAGGATAAGAGTGTTGAGCAGGACGGATGCATGTATTACATCAAACCACGGTATGTTATTGATCCCCTCGTTGAATGTCATTCGATATTTATTTCTCTATTATTCATGAAGACCGGGATGGGTGGACTTTCTCAGCCAGATGGCTGACATATACGAAATGCATGTGTACACTATGGGTACACGAGCGTACGCCGAAGAGGTCTGCGCGGCTATTGACCCCGAGAGTAAGATCTTCGGTGGTCGTATTCTGAGTCGAGACGAAAGTGGAAGTGCGTGCAGATCCTCATCCTACATTTACAACGTGATATTGATTTCTATGCATCTTCTCAAGGTTTGACTCAGAAGAGCCTCCAAAGACTCTTCCCCTGTGATCAATCCATGGTCGTCATTATAGACGACCGTGCCGATGTTTGGGAATGGAGTCCAAACCTTGTTAAAGTTATCCCTTGTATGTATACAATTTCTTCAAAACCTTGCGGAAACTGAGTTCAATTGTGGTGTAGATGACTTCTTTGTAGGAATAGGCGATATTAATTCAGCCTTCCTCCCTAAACTCGAACCTCTTACACCCGTTCTCGAGACACCCTCGCCGCCTCCAGCTACTTCTTCCCCCTCCCCACCTTCGTCTCCTGAACCACCCTCTATCTCTCACAGTCAGACGGAGACGAAGACACGGATCTATCGTCGCCTCCTACATCTCCTACCGGACTCGTAGCCTCTAGTACATCCACTACGTTGGCCGAAGATGAAGCTGACGATGAGACTGCATCTGCTCTGCGGAAAAATGAGCTCTTACATAGGAACCACGAAGCACTCGATGCTCAGGTAGAAGAACGACCGTTGGCTAAGAAGCAAGAGGCGTTACAAGAGGCTGAGGCTACAACCAGCTCATCCGACACCAATGGTAGTGACCCGAGTGCAGAAAATGGTGAAAGTGCTACGAATCCCATTCCTGTGAATGGCGAGACAACTGCCGCACCCATAGCGTCAGGATCCGGATCCCAAGCACCGAGTACACCAGGACCACAAAAGAAAGAGAAGGTTGTAAGGAAGGCGTTGTTGAAGAATGACGATATGGAACTTAATCGAGTGCAATCTGTAAGTCTCGCTAAAATGCTTGGTTGTATCCTGTTCTGATTAAGTTTCCGAACAGCTGCTAGAAGAGGTCCACAAGCGATTCTACGAAGCGTATGACGCACGAGAGGAAGGGCGTAAGACGAGCCAGAAGAACACACGAAGAAAGGAACACGGTCATGTGCCTTACGACGTCAGGGTACGTAAAAAATCCCTCCCCCTGTTCCGTTCCATTCACCTGTGCCTTCCTTTCTATTTAACCCCGTCCCCGATTTCGATTTTTGTTGATTTTATTAACTTGCCGATTGACTGATGATCGGAACCTTGCTGACCCGTTCTTTATTTTGACTTTGACAGACGATCATCCCTGATATTCGGATGAACACTCTTCGAGATGTTCATATACTGTTCTCGAGTGTGATCCCGCTGGATACGAGACCTGAGTCGACGGAGATTTGGAGAACGGCTGAAGCGTTTGGAGCAACATGTTATACTATACTAAATAAACGAATAACTCACGTCGTCGCAGCTAAGGTCCGTCCTCTCCTCATCTCCCCCTAACTACTCCACTCTAACACTAACACCAACACACATTTTTAGCGAGGCACAGTAAAAGTAGACTCCGCGCGCCGTCAAGGCGGAGTCAAAATCGTCTGGTTAAGTTGGTTCACAGACAGTATCGCACTATGGCACAAACAAGACGAAACCAACTACCTCATGGACCCACCTCCCCCTCCACCTCCGATTCCGGATGATAACGATAGTGCAGCAGTGGGTACGCCTACGAGTCCGCATCAGATTTCTAGTGATCCTGAACCGGATGCAGATGATTGGGATGACGATGGGAGGGCGGGCCCGGATAAAGAGTCGGAGGCGTTGAGTGGGGGTGTTAGTGTGAGTACGGGTGCGGGTGCGGGTGGGAAGGTGGATGGTGGGGAAGGAGGAAGCGGGGGTGGGGGTGGAGGGGGGAGAGGGACGGATGAGGAGGGGTTAGATTTGGATGAGATGATTTGGGGAGATATGAATGATGAGGTTGATGAAGCTATGAACGAGAGTGATGATGATGAGAGTGTGAGGACTGGTGGGAGGAGTGAGAATGCGAGTGAGGATGATTGGACGGATGAGTCGAATAGTGTGATTAGGTGCGTCCTCCATTCATCGTTTTCCTCTCACCTTTTATCCGAACCCCTTGTTGCGAATTGTAATTCTGACTTGTTTTATTTCACGATTTATAGCAGTACGACCTCTACCCCTCGTAAAAGCCGAAAACGTCTTCGAAGCGTCACCCCTTCAGACGGAAGCGCAGGCAATCTGAGCGACTCTGACGTCCTCCGTTCACCTCTCGCCAAACGCAAGAAAATCGCTGCCGACAGAAGCGGGTCATCGAAACTCAAGGAAGCCTTCTCCGCTGCTGACGTCCTCCCCCACGGCGGTACAAGCGGCCTTGGCGTAACTGGTGTTGCTGTCGGTGTCAGTGTCATTAGCGAAGAGGACACAAAGAGCGAAGGGAATGTTACGGAGGGGAGGAGTAGTAAAGCTACTACGCCGAGGGATGGTGTTGGGGATGAGATGGATGAAGATGATGGAGATGATGGAGATACAGATGGAGAGACGGAGGGCGGCGAGCTTGATGAGGATGATGACTTTTTGGCGAGAGAGTTGGGCGAAGATTGGGGATAGCGAATGCAAAAGAGCGTTTATTTTCTGTTTCTTTCTCTCTCTCTCTCTTTGGGTTAGTTGGCGGCTGACGGTTATTACCCATACTACAATATTACATCTTTTTCTTCTTGCTCTTAATCTCATTCATACACCTCGCAACTTTCTCTATCCGTCGTTCTTCATCCTATATCCTATCATATCCTATCTCATGACACTTTTCACCCAGGCATATTAGGTTGTACAATCAATGTATTTTGTCATGTAGCAGTACTAGTGTATATTTCATATTTTCCCGCCTCAACTTTTTGTGCAAAATGAAGTATGAAATGGTCAAATTGTGGAGTCAGTCATCCGAATGTCATAAACGCAGTCTACCTATAGTACAATATTCCAACCTGGGTATCATGAAGCCTCCTTCTCCTTCTCTTTGCCTTTATCATTATGTTCGACAACAACCATTTCAGAATCCGTACTATTCTCAGATGCCTCATCGTCCCCTTCCATATTCATATCCTCTTCCACCTCTTCCACATTCTTGACCTCACTCGTCTTCGTCTCCACAGCCTTCGGCACCACCACCTTCTCTCCCTTCTCGCCCATACTCTGTTCCCCCACCTCAGGCCTATTATGCGTCGGCACAGGCGGCGGCGGTTGCGGAACACCATACCCCAACATATTAACCTTCTTCACCTTCTCATCTTCCTCCAAACACTCACAATACCTCTTCCAAAGTTTCCCCACCTTCTTTCCTGTATGTTCCTTCCACATCGCATCTTCGTAACTCCTATCTCGGAGTGTGAGGTTTAGGGCGGCGATGAGGCCGGTGCCGTGTTGCTCTTCGAGCCAGGAGAGGAAGTAGGCTGTGCTGTCGTAGCCTGCGTCCCATTTTTCTGAAGGGCGGGGACGCCAGTGGGGTGGGATGAAGGAGGCGCGGAGTCGGACGAAGTCTAGGTGGGTTTCGTTATGATAAACATCAAATTATGAAGAGAAGGGGGGAAGGGAGGGAAGACGTACCTGCGATACCTTCAATTAACCCACCAGGAGCAGATCCACGTCCATTATATTGGTAACAATGGACGACTTCATGTGTGAGTACACCATGAATTTCATCTTTGGCCCTTGCGGCGCAGTTGACGATATGATCTAATGAGAAATGGATCTCTTTGTTGATATCCGAACCTGTGGTATGGGCTACGCCTGGCATGGAACGTAAGATGAGTTGTATGACTTCCACACTAGACATATGTATTAGCATATTGTAAGCATGGAACTCGAAGTTGGTGACACTCACTGTCTGGGTACAGTCTCCAATGTATAGAGCCACACGAACGAAGCAATACATGCATCCTTCAACGCTTCATACGGGTTGATGTGTTTGAAGAATAACTGAGCACCTGGATGATTCAGATCGTCTACTCGGATACGCAAAGTGGGGATCGGCCATTCGTTCGGACGAGGTGGGATCTTGGGTTTGGGCGGAGGGACATAATGCGTTGCGACTGGTTGATATGATGGAAGAGTGGGATTGTTGGTAGGGGTTGGATCGTTAGGGTTTGTCGGATTGTTGTTTAGTTTGTGGGTCCATGATGTGAGGAATGCCATGAGAAGCGGTCAATTGGTAATTGATAGTGTGCAACGTGCAGAGTATTGGTACAAGTTGTAGTAGTACAACAGGTGTAATGGAGCCTATGAGTTACAAGTGTACGTGTGCTTGGAATGCGTTCGAGATAGAAACGAAGATGGGAGGACGAGAGCAAGGACTAGTTAGGGTATGAGGGGACAGGAGATCAAAACTTAAAGGACGTCAGAAACAAACACATCACCGCAATTCACAACATTAGATATTACATTTCACAGCTTCCCCCACAGACCGCACCACAGGCTAACGGTCACGAACGGTGAATTCCCGCAGCGTTCTCCAGCTTGACGACCTCCGCTAACAACGCGTCCCTTCCCTCCTCCAACCACTTGACATATTCCACTGCCCTAAATAGAATCCCACTCTTCCCCTTGAAAGCTACGCCACCACCCTTGCCATCTGCCCTGCCATTATTCCGACTACTGCTTCCCTTTGGTCGACCACGTGTAGGCATACCTG
Organism: Cerrena zonata; assembly: GCA_038087015.1. Lineage (NCBI taxonomy): Eukaryota > Fungi > Basidiomycota > Agaricomycetes > Polyporales > Cerrenaceae > Cerrena > Cerrena zonata. Next base: position 623,627 of record JASBNA010000016.1, read on the forward strand.
CTCCGGGTGGTGCACCGACGGGAGCGAGAAGGGTTGTGAGTTGGACGTATCCATCACGAATGGCGTTTCTCCGTTTTTGTTCGGACATGATATGGTTTAGACGTTTTTGAGGAGTGGTCAGGAGGGGTTTAGGGCGTGCGGATAGAGGGGATTGAATATTTGGAGAGGAAGAACTAGATTGCATGGGAGGGGGAGTAGGAGATGCTTCGCTGCCTGATGGTGTCTGGCCTGAAGATGATGGTGCTTGGCCCTGAGGGGTGTTAGCCGGTGATTCCTGTATAGTTTGCATATGTTGTGTCTGTATATGCGAGGGTGATTGGGTCATGGTTGTGGGAGAGGTTGATTGTTCTGTGTAATGTGATGGGATAGCGTCTGGGTTCTTGACAACATTCTGGACTTCTGCTTCAAGGTCCCAATTGAGATCGTCGAGAAAGCCGAGCAGGTCTGTTGTCTCGGAGGGTGAGAAGAGATCTGCAGATGATGGTAACGGAGGCGGAGATTGGAAAAGGTTGTGCAGTGCGGGATCGAAGGAAAAGTTAAAGTCGTCGTAGGGTCCTGGGGGCTGCAGAGGGTTTGCCATTGCGAGTGTTGTTGTCGGTGGCTGCAATCGAGTTGCTTGAATGTGTATACATGCAGGTACGGGTGCTTGCTTGTGATTATCTCGTTGACGGCATGTAGCGGTGAGTTGCCGGTGCCCGATGGCCGAAAAAGGCTCGAGTGCTTCCCAATCGGGGACATCGGCAGGCACGGAGCAGGGGCGTGGGCGGAATCCGAGAGCCGCCGGAGAGGGCACGTCACGGGGCAGTGAGGAAGAGAAGACGGCGAGCGGACAAGCAAGGCCAAACACGAAGGCGACGGAGAGGCCGGTGGGAGAGGAAGGCAACTCTTGAATTTATCTTGCAGCGATATATATTTCTGGCCCGAACCATGGTCGGACCTCCACCGCACCATCCGCCCATCACCTCCATGTCGGCCCTCAGCGAGGCAAACACCCCGGCCCAGGACGGTCCTCCTCCGTCCATCGACACCAACCAGCTCCAGCTCGCAAACGACCTTCAGCAGCAGCAGAACGGACAGCAGAACAACCAGGACCAACCCTCCAGAAAACGTATGTATTTTCTCTACGACACCCAGCTCGCACTCACCTCGAATGACAGCAAAGGCTCCTTCCGTGCGCCGAGCATGCACCGCTTGCCATGCTGGAAAAACCAGATGCAGCGACGTCCTACCATGCCAGGTACGCATACACTCACTACTATTGTCCCCAACCCATACTCACCTCACTCCCCCACACAGTCATGCCTGAAACGGGGACTCGGTAACACTTGCGCTTACCCAGATCCCGACGCCGACACCAATACAGTCAACCAACCTCCCCGTGCGTCCCACACTCCCCTATCTCTGCACACACCCATTGACATGCCCTACCCACCAGCCCAACCCGCTTTTGCTGTTCCCCCACCCATGCCTCCCTATCCTCCTCCCATGCACCCACTCCAGCACCCACAATATTACGACTACAGCAACAGCTTTGGGAACCCCACCAACTCGTCCTTCCGTCCTACGAAACGGCCACGTCCCCTGACGGAAGAAGAAACCGCGGCCATACGCAACTTTACTCGAGGAGACTTTTTCGTGGGGTCGAGTGCACCCGTCCGCATTGATCCTCGCTTGCCTGTTAGGCTCACTCTCGCAGAGGGTGATCAGGTCCATTTTACCATTGGTGAAGGATCGTTTATGTAACGATAGAGAAGAGGTTATTCGTGTCATATGTACGCTGTTCGCTTTCTTATCTTCACTCTCCGGTCCGACTTTATTTCGCTGTGTGTTTTTTCGGTGTAATAATAGTATCCTATGTATGAATTTCTTCTTTCTCTTGGGCTTCAGGATTCCCTTCTAATTCCGATACCGTAGTCGCAAAGCTCTCCCCAAGTCGCAGCTACATTTTTTATTCTTGTTTCGTGTAGTTTTGCTATACTATCGTGTTGCTAATGACAGCAATGACGTATGCGCCTATCATTATCACAAGTGCTCCGTTCCTGCTCGGATATTTCCAGATTGCCTCTCAGACTTCTAATTAGATTGTCAGGGTCTTACATCGCGATCAAAGTCTGACGTCTATTCACAAAACCCAGTCCGCGATGTCCGTCGTTGTTTAACTTGCTACTCCGTCCGCCTACTCACACTCCGCTTATAGGTCGTCTTCCCCACAAGCGTAGGGACGAGTACAGAAAGCGCCAGTCTGCCTAAGGGAGACTAGGGACGAGTATCTCGTCTGATTCTGATCTTCCACATGCGTGAGTTACGGAGTTAGGAAGTCGGACCTCTCCCTGATAAGCTTATTGATAGCTCCATAAACTGGTCTAGGTAACTTATGTTCCCTCAAGTCAGCTAATATTTGCAACGTGGTTGATGTTCCTTCCATGAACGCTCCAGAGTCACCGTGGCAGTTCCGAGTTTCTACTGGTAACGACATACAGGAGCGGATGTGTTTATCCAGATCACCTTCGAACGAGAAGACTCGTAAGTATTTGTCATGATATAATCTCTGATATTGCAACGATCCGCTATTTTTCACCTTGAAACCCGTATACTTTGTGTAGGGTACAAAATTCGGCATTCAAAGGTACGTCGTCTGCACAATAACATTAGCAAGAACGCCCAGTATGGTATCAGCGGATCTTTTTCTCGGCTACACTCGCTAGTGTCATGACCACACTGGGTCCACCAAGATTTGGAGCACCACTATTTTTCCGGACTTGGAAGACGCTGTAAAAGAACTTCATGTCTGGACAGTGATATTGCAGGAAATCAGACTTGAGACCGGTATCTCCCTATGTCTAGTCGGGATCACACGCTGCACGTATAGATACTGTGTTGTGTTGGGGAAAATTGCTCCCCTATCCTCATAGGTCACTCTCGTTGTCTCTCAAAGCAATGGCTACCGACCCAAAAGTTGTGATTATCACTGGGTGCTCGGAAGGCGGTATAGGGAACGCTTTGTGAGTAATGCCTTTCGTACCTATTTTTTTTTTGCTCGACCCTATAATAAGTCTATTGATTATTCAGATGTCAAGCGTATGCTGCTCATGGATGTATCGTCTATGCTACAGCCCGACGCCCTGAATCTATGTCTAACCTAACTCATCCTACCATTCATAAATTGAAGCTAGACGTTCTGGAGGACGACCAAGTTAACGATGTCGTCAAGACTATTATAGATCGAGAGGGCAGGATCGATATCCTCGTAAACAATGCTGGGTCATTAGCAGCCGGTGATGATGTTTCTCCAATATTGAATACAGACATACTGAAACCAATACATCATTAGGACCTTTACTTGACATGTCGGTAGACCACACTCGACAAGCCTTCGAAGTCCATACTTTCGCTGTCCTAAGATTGTGCAGGGCTGTCGCTCCTCATATGGCTAAACGCAAAAGTGGCACTATCGTCACCATCGGATCCGTCACCGGCCTCTTGTAGGTCTTTCAATATTTTGATATCGCATCTTCACCCTCAATCATATCCGTTTCGCCCATTCACAGTCCCGTTCCCTTCCATGGCACATACTCAGCCGCAAAATCAGCTACGCACGCCCTAATGGACACCCTATGGATGGAATGCAAACCACTCGGGATACACGTCACACTCATAGCAGCCGGATACGTCCACACCAACCTCGCTACCAACGGTTTACCCAATTTCCAACTCCCCGAGAATACACTCTACCCTACATATACTTCCTCAATTTACGCTGGATTCGATACAAGTAAGGGTGCTTGGACTGGTGCGATGTCGGCGGATGTGTTTGCGGAGAAGGTCGTGAAGAAGACGGTGCGGAGGAATCCGCCGAGGTATATGTCTATTGGTGGACAGTCGTTTTTGCATAAGGTTTTCTTGTGGTTGCCTAGGAAGTTGATTTTGGCGTTTTTTTGGAGGGAGACTTTGAAGGCGTAGAAGAATTTCAGGGCTACGTTGATAGTTGGGTTTATATATTTAGATGAAAGTACGTGATGTTCTTCTTGTTTCACTTTTGCTGTTCGCTGACAATTCTCATTTTCCTCGCAGCAATTTGTTTCGTGTGTTTATAATTCTTAATGGGAATATAAAAGTCTACACCCGCCCTGGCCATCGTGATTAGGGGATGCTCTCTCTAAGGGGCTCGATAGACATATCTTTCGCGATACCAAACTGCTAAGCTGCAAACAATACAGCGATGTCCTAACGTGCCGAGTACGCATACACACACTCGCACTCCTTCTTCCCGACGTCGCAAAGGAACTTAAACCAAATCCTCTTCTGGATTCCCTGTGTGAATGACGATCGTGATCACAAACAGAATGACCTACAATAGCGTAGGAATGTTAACGTCAGAAGAAGACCGTACAATGGCCATTCAGGATCTCACGCTGTAAATATAAGTATCATGTCCTGTGCCAGGTGTGATAAGTTGATCCTCTATCCACGCTTCTCCCAAAAATATGGGTTCTAACTCTAAAGTTGTACTGATCACTGGTTGCTCAGAGGGTGGAATAGGGAACGCTTTGTAAGTACTAATATCGGCTGTGTTTTGTCATATTTCTTAAGTTGATGATGTTAATAAACTAGATGCGAAGCGTATGCTGCTCACGGCTGTATTATCTATGCTACAGCCCGACGTCTCGAATCTATGTCTAACCTCAACCGTCCTACCATTCATAAATTAAAACTAGATGTTCTAGATGACGACCAAGTTGACGATGTCGTCAAGACTATTATCGATCGAGAGCGTAGGATCGATATACTCGTAAATAATGCTGGGACGGCAGCACCTGGTGCGGAGGTTTCATAGCATTACAGAAGGATGGAAATATATACTAATTCCAGAGTGGTATAAGGACCTGTGCTTGATATGTCGATGGATCACACTCGACAAGCATTCGAGGTCCACACGTTCGCTGTTCTGAGACTATGCAGAGCTGTCGCTCCTCATATGGCTAAACACAAGAGCGGGATCATCGTAACTATTGGGTCTGTTACGGGCCTCTTGTAAGTCACATCACCTACTCTGTAATTCCATGTAATCATAAAATCAATCAATTTTACCTGTCCATTCAGCCCAAATCCTTGGCATGGAACCTACGCCGCTGCAAAAGCAGCAACACACTCACTGATGGACTCCCTATGGATGGAATGTCAACCACTTGGGATCAATGTCACTCTCATTGTGGGGGGATACGTCAAATCCAACCTTGTAGCCAACGCTCGACCCCATTTTCACCTCCCAGAAAATACACTATATCCTACTTATGTCTCTAAGATCTACGCTGGGCTCAAAGCAGGGAAGGGATTTAGGTCTGACGCAACTGCGACAGATGTATTTGCCGAGCGAGTAGCGAAGGAAACGATGAAGAAGAATCCGCCGAGGTATCTGTGTTTTGGGGGACGGTCGACCTGGTATAAGGTCTTCGTGTGGCTGCCGAGAGTATTGGTTTTGATGTATCTTTGGAGGACTTTGGGGAAGTAAAGTCTAGAGCTGCATATTCGGTTGGTGTGTATAGGCGTTTTCTGAGTGGTTTACATATTATGACCGGTTCTCCCTCTTACATTGATGTTTTTTCGTAATTTTGAAGAAATTGATACTCCCTTACAAACCAGGAACGAGTTTCAAAAGAGAGGTAAATGTTAGGGAGCAGGGACTTCCAGCAATGAACTAGCTGGTCAAGCTTTGTCGATGGTGCGAAGAGTTTCCATAGTATGTGGTTGATTGTAAGTGGAAAAGTTGAAGGCTACAGTAATACTACAAGTGATAAGATCAAAGTTTCCAATTGATCTTATCACCGGCCACGCTGCAAATGATCGGTCGTTTCTCAGTACTCTCAGTCCTTAGCTTTACTTACTACTCCGGTACTATATCATACAGGATTAAGGGTCATGAAGGTGCGCTAGAATTGTACTCTCGAATTCATGGATATTGACACCGACAATTTTTGTATCATCTCAGTCGAGAATGTAGTGCTACCTATGCTACAATGTTCCTCAGAAATATATACACCGCCTCTCATAGTATATCCCAAGACTCTCTTTCCTATGCAAATGAGTTCGAAACAAACTGCATCACTGATAGGCCGAATGGTCTTGAGCTTAAGTCACCGAATCCCACGCCGGCCTGTGCATGGGAGATGTGCTTGTATGTTACAAATCACACTTTGATCGTTAGCCATCATCCTTCTAGCCATGTCCACAAGTCCCAAGGTCGTTCTCATTACTGGATGCTCTGAAGGGGGTATTGGATTCTATTTGTGAGTACGGGATCTTATTTTGAGAATCTTGAGACTCTTCTCTTAGACATATTTTGCAGGTGTGAGGCGTATGCTGCACACGGGTGTATTGTCTATGCTACTGCCAGACGACCCGAAACTATGTCTAGCTTTAGTCACCCCAATATTTATACACTGAAGCTGGATGTACTAGAGGACGACGAAGTCAATTCGGTTGTGAAAACAATCATAGACAGGGAAGGAAGAGTTGACATTTTGGTCAACAATGCTGGTTCAGGGGCTCCTGGTAAGTTTCGATAGATCGGACGTTTGACGATGATTTTGGAATTAGCTATAACATGATCATAGGTCCCATCCTTGACATGTCAATCGATCAGGCTCGGAGGGCTTTCGAGCTCAATACCTTTTCTGTTTTGAGAGTATCTAGAGCAGTCGCTCCACATATGGCCAAACGCAAGAGCGGTACCTATTGTCACCATTGGTTCGATTGCAGCTCTGTTGTAAGTATCACAACTTTCCTCTTACAAGTACGGACCTGCTCACTTTGATTCGCGTCTAGTCCAACTCCATGGGGCGGGATGTACTCCGCTACCTAAAACGGCTACGCATATGATTATGGATACCCTCTGGATGGAATGCAAACCGCTCGGTATTCATGTCACTACCGTGGCTCCCGGATTCATCAAGTCCAACATATCAGACAACGCTAGAGCTCACTTCCACGTACCCGAAGATACACTTTACTCATCATATACTCCTCAAATTCTTAAAAGACTGAACATGGCCAAGGATTCAGCAAATGCAATGCCTACTGCTGTATTTGCGGAGAAAGTGGTTAAGGAGACTATCAAGGCCAATCCCCCAAGATATATGACTCTAGCTGCTTCGTCTCTTTTGTTCAGGATCTTTTCGTGGTTTCCGAGGGTTTGGGTGTTGACGCTTCTTTGGAGAAGGTTTTCGAAGCTATAAATATTTCTTTTGGCGTAATTAAGGATAGTAGATGGTACGTTCGTATAATCTCCACCTCTCGTTCTACTGATAATGGTTCTGGTATATTGTTTAGTACAATGATGATACAGTGTCACTTTCTAGGAAATAGAGCGAGCGCGTTCAAAGCGAAATCTACCAGTATTCTGGCACGTATCTGACAAATAATTCCTCGGCACATCAAAGGATCTGCTCCGATGTAGAATGCGTACGTGTCATTAGTGTTTGGTCGATAAGCAAATGCTTCCAAAGCCGAAACCGTTGACACCTGGTACAGAGGTTCTGAGAACACACATATAAACCGGCACTTGTACCTTATAGAGTCACGACAGTACCAGCCAAACACTCTTTTTCTCTTTTACTTACCACGTCACAAGTTGCTTGACCTTGAACTACGGACATACCCTAGTTCCGACGAAATGACTCCAGCTCCTAAAGTCGTTCTCGTCACTGGATGCTCGCAAGGCGGAATTGGATATTCCTTGTGGGTAATGCAGTATCATGTATCTACCGCTATTCATTTGCTCATACTGTCATACCTAGATGCGAAGCGTATGCAGTCCGAGGATGCATTGTCTATGCGACAGCCCACAAACTCGAATCTATGGATGGTTTTGCGGCCACTAACATTCACGTTCTCAAATTGGATGTTACCGAAGATAGGGATGTTGAAGACGCTGTCAAGACCATCATCGAGCGAGAAGGGCGGAATCGATATATTGGTAAACAGCGCTGGCTCAGCTGTACCAGGTAGGACATTCGTCATGTTCTTATTTTTTTTCTGAGCGTGAACATAGTGTCTTTATAGGACCCCATTCTCGACATGACAATCGATCAAGCTAGGAGGGCATTTGATCTCAACACGATTTCTGTCCTTCGAGCTTCGAGAGCTGTTGCTCGTCATATGGTTCAGCGAAAGCGTATTAAACCATCGTCTTGATAGGTTCGATTGCAGCATACTCATACGTCTCACAAGGACGAAACATTTACCATGACTTGCGTTGGTGATTGAATACATTGCAATATAGTCCTACCCCTTGGAGTAATATGTACTCGGCCACAAAGGCGACTACCTACCAGATTATGGATACCCTATGAGTGGAATGCGAATCCTTGGGTATCGAAGTTATCACCGTTGCACCAGGTTCTATCAAGTCCAACATAGCAAAAAATGCTATCCCTACCCTTCAAGTTCCCGAAGATACCCTCTATCCTACATATATGTCCCAAATTCTCCGAAGACTCAACGCAAGCCAAAAACTTATGCGCCCGATGCCAACGCACGAGTTTGCAATGAACTCGAGACGCTGAGGACACACCCTCCAAGATATATGACCCTTGGGGAGGGTTCGCTCTTCTACAAATTCCTTCTTTGGCTACCTGAGATACGGGTACTTAGGGTTCCCTTCTCGAAGCCATAAAGATAAATCTTACATATATATATATATATGTTTGGTCGTATAGATGCTTGTCCTGGAAGCACTTCAAAATAATGTCGATTTCAAACCCCTTCTAGGTGCATCAAGGACTGCATACATTGGCCCCACATAACGTTGTATGGGTACGTACTGTACTCTCATATTAGGTTTACTAAACAGAATGATATATGTAAAATGCGTATCTCCGGCCTGTGGCTGTTTGTTGCCCTTCCAGACTTTATCTGACGTCGTGAGAAGGGCACGATATATATAAACAAAGGAAGGGGCATTCCCTTTCTCGCAGGTCACCCGCCCCCCTCTCATCTGCATACCGTAATGACTACAAGTAACAAAGTTGTACTGGTTACGGGGTGCTCCGAAGGTGGTATCGGCTTTGCCTTGTGAGTCTAATTCTTGCTTCTTCCGCATACCCGCCTCACACGATCGAGTAGATGTGAAGCATACGCCGCGCAAGGTTGTGTAGTCTATGCGACCGCTCGCAGACTAGAATCTATGCAGAAGCTTAGCGATTCCAACATTCATACTCTCAAGCTGGATGTCTTACTCGACGCAGACGTAGAAGATGTCGTAAGCTCTATCGTTAATCGAGAAGGGAGAATCGACATTCTGGTAAATAATGCTGGGGCTGCTACACCCGGTAAGATTGTCCTTAACGTTGTTGTGATAAAGATTACCAACTATGAGGACTTCTAGGTGCGGTATTAGACTCGACTGTCGATCGAGTCAGAGCGGCATTTGAGCTGAACACAATTTCTGTCTTCAGAGTCTCGAAAGCCGTTGCACGTTACATGGCTCAACGAAAAAGCGGAACCATCGTAGTGATTGGCTCGGTCGCTGGTATCGTGTAAGTTTCTGTCACCATCAACCACATCCATCAATATTCACGAAGCCACACAACCTTGTTCAGTCCTACTCCCTGGGGAGGTATCTACCCTGCCACAAAGGCTGCCGTCCATATGATGATGGACATTCTCTGGATGGAATGTAAACCCTTAGGGATACATGTCACCGTCGTCGCAGCCGGAGGGGTCAAGACAAACATTGCGAAGAATGCAGCACAACCTAATATTGTACCGGAAGATACACTATATTCGGCATACACGTCACGGATTCTTAGTCTGCTCCCAGACAGCCAGGCCAAGATGCACCCTGATGCACCCTACTCCTGCTCATAAATTTGCGGATGGGGTGGTAAAAGGAACGATGAAGAAGAATCCACCGGGATATATAGTTCTTGGACGGGGTTCTACTTTGCTCTGGGTACTTAATTGGCTACCTAGGGCTTGGGCACTTACACTCATGTGGTGGGTGGTACCCTTAATGTGACTTAACGAGTCTATTGGGCAATTTGTGGCAATTTTATGTCGTCACTTTCCGATTAGGGAGGGCAAGGTTTAGAGTTCTTTGAACAGCGGACCCATGTTGAACCAAGCGACAGACACCGGAGCTGTCTGCTAGGAATGCTAAAGACTGAAAAGTAGTAGGATTCAGTAAATGGGTTTAGTTGGGATGTATCGAAGTCATTTTGACTGTAGTTTATGATATATACGGAGATGCTTGAGTTAAAGTTCGCGTTTCACGTTGACGGAAAAGATCCTCATGTATCGAAGAATGGTTCATATTCGGATGCTCCGTCGAAGGTCCCCAAGATCCAGTAATTCCTGTTCTCCGATTGGTGTTTCACCTCCAAGGTTCTTGTCAGGATCGTATCGCCGGCGCCAAACATATCCAAGACCCTTGATGATAGTTTCGGGAACGAAACCTTGGTTCAATACAAATACATATGGGCGGATGACCCTTCTTTCCTCAACGATATATATCACCGTCTAGCCTAGATCCATGGAGACACAACTCCTTTCTATGAATACACCAATTCATTGTGTCTAACCAACCTCAATCCTCGTCGTAATGCTCTACCCATCGCAGCACCATCCCGACCTTTACTTCGAAGACGGGAATGTTGTGTTCTCGGCACTCACCAAAGATAAACAACGACAATACTATCGCATACACCGTGGTTACTTAACGCGACATTCCCCCATCTTCGCAGACATGTTTGCGATTCCGCCGTTGAAGGAGACGGAGTCAGACGAGCTGAAGGAAACGTACGATGGCGTCGTACATGTTCAATCGCCTGATAGCGCTGAAGATGTCGCAAGTTTCCTTGGTGTACTTTATGATCCGCTGTGAGTAGATTCTCACCAGAAACGTCGCCAGATCTTACTTAGGTTATAGTGGCTCCGCATACAAGCGGTTTAACCCCCACACTCCAGTACTCGTGGAAGGTGCACTAAAGCTTTCGATGAAGTACGAGTGTGAACGAATACGTGCCCGCATTGTCGAAAACCTGGAAGCAGACTGGCCTCAGACTCTCGCGCAATGGGATGCTCGTCGTTCGGAGACTATCATGGCACGCTCTGATCATGCTCAACAAGCATCAGGGAAAGTGAATGGGCTATACTTGGATGACCGACTGCCCGAGCCTGCCTCTGCCATCCGTATAGCTTCTGATTACAATATTCCCAGTATTCTCCCAGCAGCATTCTACGAGCTTGCCTTGCTCACGACTGATGCGGATTGGGATCACTATCGAGCCAATCCCTCGGGCGAAGGCAAGCATTTGCGGTTTGGCGCTAGGACGGCGAGGTGGAATTTACTGGACAAGAGAGACTTGATGCGCCTCTTGCATGGTCAAAAACTACTCGCGGCCTACACTCGTTCCATTGGAACGGACATCTTTGGCTTACGGTGTCAAAGATCCAACAAGGGTTGTTCGAAGGCAAGAGGCGATTGTTGGAAGTATTTCCAGGAGAATGCACCTATCTCTATGGACGATCCTTTGGACGTGTTGAACGATTGTATGAAGCTGAATGATTTGTTCACTGAAATGCCTTGTGATTCTTGTCTTTCTGAAATCGGGACTGCAGCAGAGAAGAAGAGAAGGGAGTTGTGGAGAAGTTTACCCGCTTTCTTTTCTTTAAATTCTCGTTAAATTATTTGTTTAGTAGATTCAAATTTGGTGTATGTATACTTGTAATTCTGAGTTATGGCGTATTCCCTTTCCCCTTCCATGTTGTAACACCAGTTCCTCCTTCGTTTCTGTTATGTACCTTGTATCGCTTTAATGAATGTAGTAGTATTTCACGATCCCATCTCAAGCTGCAAAGTGTATCCTATATTGCTTCTAAGCTACGTAATAGTTGCGTTCTCGACAAGATGCATGCCTTTATATCACTTCCATGCCTAGTCCGCATGCTTTCAGCATGGGTTATAGACTGGAAAATTCATGGTATGGTAGGCTAGCTTCGTCCAACATCACTTCGACGGTCATCAATTACCAGGCACACATTTGACAGTGTTTACGATTGCATTTCACTCGGATGACTTTCAAAATGTTTGTGAAAATTGCAATTCTAGGCTGCATCGCCCTAGTGGTTTGGGTGGGCTTGAATATCAACCACATCCTTTCATCGACACTCCCAAACCAGGCTGAGCCTGAGTGAGACCTCTGTAGCATCGTGATGAACGCAGTCACTGACGTTGGACCATAGACCCAAGGCTACAACTGAAGGTGTAAGTTTATTAACCGTGACGTCCCTGCTAGATGCTAACTCGACGGTTGGACGACCTAGCAACCATGTTTTGCATGCGGAAAAATAACCACCGCTCGCTGCTCAAGATGCGGAACAATATACGCATGCAGTAAAGAGCACGCTAAAGAGGTTATACTCTTCGCCTAACCGGTAGACGTTTACTCATTGAGTACTGGATAATAGGGATGGAAGAAACATAAACCAACGTGTAAACCACCAGAATCTGCATACAAGTACCCAACAAGGCCAATAAAAGCGTATCTCCTTCCTGTGGATGAAGACAAGCCTCGTCTCGTAACCATAGACTGCGAGCTTTGTCCTCCCGAAGGACCCGGAGGGAGCGGCTACGACAATCCATTGACCTGTGCCAATAGAATGCTCAAATGTGGAATGGTAGAAATCACCTCTTTGACTACGAGGGGCGACGTATGGACTGGGGGTTCCGGTCCACGAATCAACTTGGTCTCTCGAGACGGTTTTCGGTTTGACGGATCCCCTTTGAACCAGTGCGTGCAGCACATCACCAATGGACAAGCTCCTTATCCGTGGGCTGGGTCGCTGTTGGTGATGAAAGAGCCCGACGGGACGAGTGAGAAATTTGGGGACGTGGATAAAGAGGCCTTAGAGGCAGCGAAGAAGTGGTTGTATAAGTACAATGCGTAGTGACAACAACCCACCTTAAACGGCGACGGGCGTTTTCTATAGCTTCTTGGTTTCGAGAATACAGACAGCAAACTATATGGATATGACGCGGGATACGGGAACGTTGAAACGTAGTGGTGAGTGATATAGCAGAAGCGAACCAAACCTTGTCCGACAAGGAAGATCCCTGATCACTGAGAACTGTCGGTCACTTGGCTATGAAAGACAAATGAACGATGCTAATATCGAGCAAAATCGGTGAGGTGCATCTATATGACAGCAGTTACTACGTCTCTCCAGGTTCACGATGATATTCGAGCTTTTCGTTTGGAATAACCTATCCTTGCATCTCAGCCGCCGTATCATCCTGTAGAAATGGCGAGCTCAAGCTTGTGAACGCCGGAGATGAAGACGGTAGCTGCATAAATTGCACGCGACGTTCAAGCGTCCTATTAAAGCTCTCCTGATGTCTATGTCAGTCACGCATTCGGGATGTAACGAGGAAAAATACTGACTATTCTCTCCCAACCTACAAGCGGTCCGAATGTCTGCATCCGTTCTTCGCTCGAACAGTCCAGGAAATCGTCAAGAGTCGTCTGCGTAAGAATCATCGCTGCTACGAAACGATTCATGCTCGGTGGATCCGCTACGTATGTTTCGTTCTATGACATGTCAGGAAAACCTCTAGCTGGTAACCGTATATGCATCAGAACCCACCTCTTCGTCCTCAATAGTTTCCAGCCACGGGCGGGGTCCCCAAATCGTTCCGTCACTAGTATCCCGTCCTTCCGCCAGATTGCCATATAATCGAACGAAGAAAGCAACTTCCTTCACAGTAGTAGCAAACGCGTATCGAACGGTCGTATTTTCCTTCTTGGTTCCCATGCTCCCAGCAATGTTCATGTCACGTCTAAGCTTCTTCACAGACTTCACAACGGGCGGAGAGAAAGGGTTCAGATCTCCTCGGTTTTCCTCTTCTCCCCTTTGATCATATCGAGAAGTAGGAAATGCTTCGAAAAGTACGAGAATGTGATCATATCGCCAAGATAGTTGGCTAATAAAATCCGTGAGATCTTGGCAGTAGGAAGGCAGAGAAAGCAGAGGGATGAGGATCACCGAAGTATCAGGATCCAGAATAAAATGCGTGCCGTCAAGTTGATCGCGTTCTACAAGGTTGACTGAGCAAGTGTCCGACGTGAGGCAGCGAACGAGTCCTCGTTTGAGAAGCGTGTCCATAGAAGTGAGATACGTGTGCATGGAGTTAGATTTCGAAAGTTCCTCAGGAAGAACCAGAGTATTTTTGTCTAACAACTCGGGAGGAATCTGCCAGTCATCTAGAGGTTGTAAAATCGCAAGGTCCGTCGGGTTACCAGCAGACGAGGGTGGGTCAGTGTCTTTGATATCGAGGGCTTCCAGTTCCTTGCTTGTCTTCGAGCGTAATGCCAGGAAAGCCGCCAGAGACTCCTTAGCAGAAATAGGGTTGTTCGTAGCATTGGGTATCGTTCGCCGAGAGAAAGGAGCGGGGTCCTCTTCCATGACGGGAAGAGTGCCACGAGCATCATGGAGCTTGTCTGGAGAGGGAACAGACAGATATGGTGGTGCGGCTTCAAATTGTTGGTTTTGACTATGGGCTTCAGGGTGATTAGAACGTTGAGTGGAGTTGATTGAGAGGGGCAAGAAGTCCTGAGTTTGTGGTACATCGAAAGGAAAATCCTGATGGGTATCAGGATCCTTAGAAATGTTGTTATGAGAATGACAGCTCGTAGCCGGGCGATAGATAGGGGAGGGGTAGGCACTATCAATGAGAATAGGGTCAAGGTCTGGAAACATGTCTCCATCGTCTCGCGGTCCATCAAAGCCTTCCGCAAATGTGGCAAGGTGAGCAAAAGTACCGTCGTTATCGTTAGGGTCCAAGTCTGCTACCGATAAGTCATCAAAGAATACACCTGAATCTTCTGAAGGCTTCTGGTTAGTATAGACAGTATCCAGTTCGTTTGATTCATCTGGTAGGAAGTCGTCGAAGGCCGTATTTGTATAGTCAGTTCGTTGATCCAGTTTAACACGTTTCGCTGAAGGAGATTCCCATAGTTCTTCATCCCGATATCCGTTACCATCCAGACGTATCTTATTGTCGTGCAATATGTCCTGGGTAGGTTCAGCATGTCCATACAAGTGGCGCATTTCTTGAGCAGTAAGAACGAAGGCAAAGTCGTCCTCGATCTTCTTTGCCATAAGTGCCGGATCTTCTTGGTACCAGTGCTTTGCCGAATCGAGCTTGAAGTCCTCGTCGCTGTCGTCTAGGTTGGATATAGCAGCACCTGAGAACAGTCGCGAGAGTTCCTTATCCACATGACTAGGGTCCAGACCTGAAGTTGAGTAAAAGTCTTTCTCGAGATCGTCGTTAAGAACCCTTGTGACTTCTTCATGGGTAGGGACCGATGTTCCATAGTTGAACGGCCTGTTTGAGGGAATATCAACATCGCACACAAGGATGTAAATCATACATTCACTCACACCCAACTGAGTTCGATATTCAAGGGTTGTAGTCCTTTCACCTTCTTCAAGAAAGGGCTAGGCTTTGCGTCACTTGATACCGGCCCAGAGTCATCGTCACCTTTGGCTTTGATCGCCTGAACCATGCTAGTTAACGTGGAAGGAAGGTACGTATCGTTCGGTGGGTGATCATGCGGTTCAGGCAATCTTGGAACTGTCGCTTTCATGAGTCAAATTTGCGAAGCTTCGATAAGGAGCTACGTACCGTCCATGAACATACTCTCTTTGTCATCAAGTCTTTCATTGATGATCCATCTCATAGGGTCCTCTATATCGAGATCCCCGCGTACGTCCTTCAATAAATGTACGAGATCATCACCACTCTCCTCATCCAAGCCTGGATCGAAGTCATCACTATCGTCGTTGAAGCGCGATGTTTGACCGATCATTGATGCGGCGGTAGGTGTATGCGGCGAAGAAGGCTGTGACGTAGGCGTAGTAGCGATTTTTGGGCCGATATCGATGCGAGCAAGAACGTTGGTTGGTAGTGATTTGATTCCCGCGGGAGCGAGAAAAGTAGAAAGACTAATTGGTTGTTAGTCCGGTAAGACGTATTCGACTTTGAGACAAACCTTTCCCCTTCTCCGAGACGTTTGGGTTGCGCTCCGCCTCCAATCTTTTCTGCCCGTGGAAGTTCATATTCGTCTGAGACAATGAACGCTATTACCAAAGACAAAATCATAAATTTGCAAGCGAAATATACCCATTGTAGACTCCCAAAGTCTATTAATGATTGAGATTTCCGGTGCCGGGGAGGACGATTCTAAAAAGAGCTCATCAATTTGGTCCCCGTTGCTGGATGTTAGGGAAGGCGTTGGCGACGAAGTTGATTCGACGGCTTCTGCATAGCGTATAACCTACACGTGAGCTTAATATCAAAGTAATATCATGCATGACATACGCCATCCATTGACAACGACTAGGTGCGCCTCGTCCATATCGAATCCGTCCGATATATCGACTTCTGAGACAAAGGATTGCTCGACCAGATCCCTTGTTGTTTCCATTCGGAATTGTCTGGGAGGTTCACTATGAGGAGCACCAAAGCCGCCGATCGAACTTGAATCACGAGAAAATATAGGTGGTGATATTGGACGAGGTAGTTTCAGGGGTGGCGTATCTGGACGAAGAAATGTTTTGATCCATTTGTTATGTTGATCTGTGGGTGGTAAGTGTGCAGAAGATGCAGTCGATTTAATCATGTGGAAGACCTCTGGTTCTAAAGTGAGACGAGTGTTTCTGTAAAAAGAAATGAGAGACTAATAGAGAGAGTTTAATGCAAGGCGTACAATGGATCTTGTGAAAGCTCGCATTGTAGTGGTATAGCATCCGATACGTTCAACTTGGAAAACTGGAACGTTTTGAGCATGTCTCCTTGCGACGTTGAAGTCAGGTCTTTCGCGGTCTTGTGACCAATGTCAGGGGTTTCAAGAAGAGACTGTTTCGTTAGTATAGGAGACATAGGTCTGGTAAGTTTCAGTAAGTTATCTGTTGATATTCATGATTCACTCATACTATATGCGTTTAGGTACTTCGAATCTTACCTTCACGGGCTGCATCCCAGCACCTGGAGGAAGGGATAGAACGTAGTCCATGTGGTGAGAGTATCGTGCGTATATATTGTATACTCTCTGTATTCCGAGGAAGTTGATCGTCGTAAGGTTTCAAAGGCTTGGATTTGCTTGATTTCAATACGGCGTCCGCAATACTCGGTTCCAGCACTGGATTCGTGGGATCCACAGTAGACACGAGATTGAGGATATCTGGTAGTAGCTTTAGAGGGATGAGAGACTGATATAAGCAGTGAAGATGTTCGAAAGCCTCGTACTTCCGATACAGCGTTTTGGGTAAATGCGACATAATCAGTGGTAAGATGAGTCAAAGCATAGTCAAGCAACAGATGCCGAATGTGTGCACGAAGTTCCAGTTCGTTATTTTCCATCATAAGATAGTTAGGAAGGGTTAGTTAGCGGTTAATGCGGTACTGTAACACGAGTGTGTCCGGCCAGTACTTGGTCGAGGGGTGTCGATGGTGAACAGAACAGAACAGGACTCGCGTTGTACGCGTTTCAATCACGTGATGAGGCGCTTATATAGACGCTCCTCGAAGTCGACAATTTGGCGAGATCGTTGAAGCGATGTTTCCTGCCTTCATCATGATGATACGTGCCATTTTGAACATCGTCTAGAACTCCTGTAGGTTGGTGATTCAGTCATTTTTACAACTGAACGTGTACGCTAGAATCATTTCATTTCATTTGATATAGTGACGGGGTCTCATTGGATCGCTTGTATACAGAAACGGGGCTTCTCCAACTATAACTAGTGACCATACTTCCATTATATCCTACGGTGTCTCTCATTTGTCATGGGACTCATTGACGGAGTCGTCCAATCCCTTCATTCCGTGACGATGCCGTCTCGCCCAGTATGTAAATAAACCAGGGGTGCATTCTGCCCCCCATCTAGCTACAATCTCATGGCGTTCTCTTGTCTAATTTTCGTGGCACTCGCTGCTGTATCCTCCACATTTACTGCTGTTGCAGCTACCTCACCGTTACAGGTTGACCTGACGTCCGGGGTGTTTATTGGTCAAAGTGTACCAAATGGAACAGAGAGATGGTTAGGTATTCCTTATGCTCAGGCTCCTGTAGGAGACCGCCGCTTTAGAGGGCCCGTTGCGATCACCCAAAAATCCGTTGCAATTCATAATGCTTCTGCCTTCGGAAATGCATGCCCCCAAGTGCCTTCCAGCAACTTAGGAGCTCCTATGTCTGAAGATTGTTTGTTCCTTAACGTAAGTGACAGAAGAATCCCTAGACCTTCAGCATGTTGATCAGTCATGTCAGGTATGGCGACCTACAGGGACACCGGATAATGCTAAGCTTCCAGTGTTATTTTGGATTCATGTAAGCTTATTCCTTTCTCCGCGACCTATTGTTGATGCTGGCCTGTTAGGGTGGATCCTTCATGACAGGGTATGATTCACTATCACTACGTTATTCAAATCATACTCAAGAGAAGACACAGTGCTGCATCTATCCATACTTATGAACCCACACGTAAGACAACCCTT
Organism: Cerrena zonata; assembly: GCA_038087015.1. Taxonomy (NCBI): domain Eukaryota; kingdom Fungi; phylum Basidiomycota; class Agaricomycetes; order Polyporales; family Cerrenaceae; genus Cerrena; species Cerrena zonata. Next base: position 642,180 of record JASBNA010000016.1, read on the forward strand.
GTGTACTACCGTATGTTTGTTTACCGTGACTTAGGTATCATCCAGAGGAGTGTCTCCATCGGAAAACCTCTAGTTTTTGTCTCAATGTAATCGTACCCACTCCAGTATAGATATACCAACACTAATACGAGTCGTGTCATTTCCAGTAATTATCGACTCAATACGTTCGGTTTGGTGAGTAATTGTTCTTAGTCTGTCTACTGTTCCTAACATTGGTACCGCGTGCTAGCTATCGACATCCTATCTCGAACCACAGGACTTGAATGCCGCCCTTCATGATCAGAGGATGGCCCTCGAGTTTGCTCAAGATAATATCGCCTCCTTCGGCGGAGATCCATCGAAGGCAAGTTTCTTTTAAAGAACGCACCTGATCTTCTCTGACTTGCGGGCCGTCGTGTAGGTTACCATATGGGGGCAAGTAAGTACAACCTTTTTATACCTGGACGATCCAAAAATAACCCTTGTGCAGTCCGCGGGCGCGGGTAGTGCGGAATCGCATGTCCTATTCCATCCTGCCAGAAGCCTCTTTCGTTCTGTGATTCTCAATTCTCCAACTGGACCCATGTGAGCAGTATATTCCTACGCAGTTCTGTGTGTGAAGTTGTGCCTGACTGTCCTTATTCACCCTCGCAGTAAAAATTGCCCTCCGGCTAGTCGATATGATGACCCCGGCTTGCCATTCGCACGACTGTTGAACCTGACTGGGTGCAAAGCGGGCCCAGAAGTCATCCCTTGCTTGCAAAAGCTTCCGTACGAGGTCTGGAATGCTATGTGACGTTTCTTGGTGGAGACACTGACGACCTGACCTTGATCAGCGGATGCAAAATGTCTCGTTGACAATGACGGGTGAAGCCCTGAACGGTCAGCTTTGGGAGCCATCTGTTGGTCCGCCTGGGAGTTTTATCACACTGCGACCCTCACTTCAAATAGCTCGGGGAAATTTCCTCCGCGTGCCAATTCTCGCCGGAACAAATGTAAGCATATCCACTTGCTCTCCGATAATTCTGGTCCAAATTGAAGCCTATCCAGGTCAATGAAGGTGCAACATTCAGCCAGTCAGTTCGTAATCTCGGTCTTCCAGCCGATCAAGAGAACGCCGCTTTCGATAACTTCATCCGAAAGCTAATGATAGATCCTGCACCTATTACCAGTGGAACACTTGACCATATCCACGAGCTATTTCCGAATAATTCGACATCCAACGGGGCACCTTTTGCAACTGGTGACTCTCTCTTCGATAGAGCGGAAGCATGGTACACCAACCAGAATTTCCATGGGCCTAGACGACTCTTCTTCGACAAAGCTGCTTCTTTACGACAAAAGCTTTTTGCTTACTACTTCAGAGAGTTCATCCCGGGAAATGACCCATCGCTCGGAGGTTAGCATCCAAATTCACTGTACGGACATATAATATGATTGACGTGTTCCGCAGTGTTTCATGGATCCGAGCTTTCTTTGATATTCGGGCCTGTGCCGAACCCCGTCGAGAATGACTTTGCTAACCAGATAACAGACTTCTGGATCAATTTCGTAAATGATATGCACCCTGGAGGTATGAAATACCTTTCCCTCGTCCTCTTCTAGACATCGATGGCTTTTGACAGGCAATTGGCCCCAATTCGAGCTCAAAACTAAACCGGTCCTGCAGCTACTTCGAGACAATGTTACAGTCATCCCCGACGGTTCGAGACTTCGAGTTCATGTGCTACATACGGGCCGTCACTGACATTACGTTTATTCCAGATTTTCTCCTCGACAAGACGGAGTTCCTCACCCAACCACGAGTTCTTGCAGAGTTCCAGAAGTAGAGCTGTGGAGTGTTTCTATTATTACTTGACGTACAAGTGATATTGATAGTCCTCGTCCGAAGAAAATGCTGTAATTGCTTGAGCTTAAGTTCTCTACAAGTGCGTCCCCCTGTTCTATTTTTAACAATGAAAGGCTATAATTCAGAGTTATCGAATGAGGCTGTGCATAGTTGTGTCACGGATTTCGCCAGATGATAGTTATTATTTACTGTAGTGCGTGCAGTGTTCCCTTGATACCAATAAGTCCGGTGTTGACAAATTATGGTGGATTTAGATCACCAGTCACCACAATATTGACCGTACTGGGACGATATCCCTCATGTACCATCGCAGGCTTCGCTCATCATGTGGATTTATACTTTAGGATACCAACGTTCTAACGGCGCACGCCATAGTCTCATTCACGCATAAAAGCCCTCTCAGATCTTTCAGACGGAGCATCACTAACATTCACTCATGGTGATCCTTCAAGCTTTCCATCTTTTCTTTGCTTTATTCGCTGTAACGCTTGTTACGGCAGCATCCGATCCCTTACAGATAAGCCTTACCTCTGGAACCTTTAGAGGCCAAAGCGTATCTAACGTGACGGACGCTTGGCTGGGTATTCCCTTCGCTCAGCCACCGACCGGTTCTTTACGCTTCAAGGCACCAGTCGCTATCACTCGACCTGCTCCCGGCGTCCAGAACGCTACTTCATTCGGAAGCTCATGCCCTCAGCCATCGTCTAGTGGCTCCCAGAGCGAAGACTGTCTTTTCCTGAATGTGAGTGTGGCCCTATATTTCGATCATAGTTCTTCGTTTGACTGTATTATAGGTCTTCCGCCCCGCTGGTACTTCCAACAATGCAAAACTTCCGGTCTTAGTATGGTTCTATGTAAGGTTTCATGTACTTAACACGAATCGTTGTACTGGTTGTTGACAATCGTCTAGGGTGGAGCATTCATGCAAGGGTATGTTCACGTCATTAGCATTATTCTTCGATTACTTACATGTGCTTGTAGAACTGCATCCACAAATTCGACAGATCCTACTCGTAAGTCATGACTTTACGCATATAGATGTGTATTATTTAAAACCGAAATACCATTTAGGGATTATACAGCGAAGTGTCGCTACTGGAAAGCCCATTATGTTTGTTTCAGTGTATGTGGTGGCGTCTACTCCATTGAATGGTGTTTCTCATTCCAGTGTATAGTAATTACAGGGTTAATACGTTTGGCTTTGTGAGCATTGATTGTGTATGCTTGACACTGAACCGGGACTAATTACTATCCTTGAACAGCTCTCGAGTTCCCACGTTGCTCCAGAAGATCTCAATGCCGGGCTCCATGACCAACGCATGGCACTGATGTTCGTACAAGATAACATTGCTGCTTTTGGTGGTGATCCCGCGAAGGTTACCATCTGGGGTCAGGTAAATCTTGACATGTCTATATATGGCCATCCTATGTTTACTCCTCCTTAGTCTGCTGGTGCGGGAAGTGTCGAAGCTCAGGTGGTCTTTCCTGCATCTGGCAAGAGCCTTTTCCGTGCTGCTATATTCGATTCATCGACTGGGCCGTTGTGAGTAGATCAGAATAGGATATCCCTCGCAATGGAAACCTCAGCTAAAATTGGATGCTTGTGAAATAGCAAGACTGCACCTCCTGCAAGTCGGTACGATGATCCAGGTTTCCCTTTCGCTCGTTTATTGCAAGCAATAGGATGTAATTCCGGACCGCAAACACTGTTGTGCTTACAAAAGGCTTCGTTTGAGGTACGTAAATACACCTCCTTACTTTGATCTCCATCTCCAATACCATCCGCTTCGTCTCATAGAAAATACACAATTGGACTATTACGGCGGCGGCGAACACATTAAATGGGCAATTGTGGCAACCGTCAGTTGGCCCTCCAGGTAGCTTCGCCCCTCGAAGGCCTTCACTACAGATCGCAAGTGGCGGGTTTTCTAAAGTCCCAATCTTAGCGGGCACAAATGTGATCTTCCTTGCCGTCGTATATTATGAATGAGCTCTGATTATTTTTCCATATGCAGGTCAATGAAGGTACAATTTTCAGTACTTCTCTCTTGAACCTCAACGTTGCTCCAGAGGAGGAAGATGGTGCCTTCGACAATTTCATCAAGGCGCTCTTAATCGATCCGAGTACTGTAACTAACAGTACCCTCAGTCGTATACATGAGTTATACCCCGCCAATTCGACCCAAAATGGTGCACCTCATGCTACTGGCAATTCACTTTTCGACAGAGCAGCAGCTTGGTATACGGATAATATGTTCCTTGCCCCACGTCGACTGTTTTTTGATAGGGCTGCATCTTTGGGACAGAGACTCTTTGCATATCACTTTGCAGAGCTCTACCCAGAAAGCAATCCCACTCTTAGCAACCCCACTCTCGGAGGTGATTTTTATTCTCAATCACTATATGTTCTTTTGAACATATCTTCACAGTGACCCATGGTTCCGAGCGCGCTTTACTTTTTGGTCCAGTGCCCTCAACCGTGGAGGATATGCTTTCTAATCAGATGACAGACTTCTATATAAACTTCATCAGCGATTTAAACCCTGGAGGTACGTTCTGAGACTCTGTCTACTTATTCGGCTCTTCTAACGCCTATATCTTGCCATGTGTTGCTAACAGGTGGATGGTCAGCGTTTGAGTCAAACTCAAAAAGTGTGATGCACCTGCAACGTGACAATCTTACTATCGTTCCAGACGGTACGTAATTAAATATTGAGTTACTAGAAGTTCTGACGTCGGCCTTCGCAGATTTTTCGCTTGAGGGAACTCAGTTCTTGAACAGTGCTGCTATTCTGGCGCAATTCCAAAAGTAAACGCCAGAACACCGAGTCGATTCAAAGTGTATCAATATATCACGTCCGACTTAGTCAAGTCTAGAAACAATGTTGATATCCCACGAATGCAATCCGATTACCCACCGCGTGGTTCCAACGGCAGTTTTGTCTATTATTCTCCAACGAACCTTCTATGCTTCCGTCTACAGGGTCAGATACCAGATGATTGGATTACCCACTGTCATAAACCACATACCTAAGTATTACCCCATGCACCACCGCTCAAACGCAGCCCATGAGATAATATCACAACTCTCTCGGTTGATGAACCACTACCAGTTCCGGGCCTGTTCAAAACCTCTCACTATTTAAGGGGTGGAATACTACGTTTTTGTCCTTCACGCAAAGATGATGCACGTCCCACTGATCGTCTGCGCTTTTCTGCTCCCCCTAAATATTTTTGCTGCTGTCACGGCACCGGGCCCTCTCCAGTTACATCTAACCTCCGGTACATTTCGCGGACTAACGGTTTCCAACGGAACAGATAGATGGTTAGGAATACCCTTTGCTCAACCCCCAGTTGGACCATTACGTTTTAAAGCACCTGTCCCGGTTATCCCCTCCTTCGCCGTAAAAGATGCCTTTACGTTTGGAGACGCCTGTCCACAAGTACCTGCGGATACTCTAGGTGCACCTCAGAGTGAAGATTGTCTTTCCCTCAATGTACGTCTCTTCTTCCTATTTTTCCTCGCAATGTTAGATTGAACACTATCTAGGTCTGGCGTCCTGCAGGCACTTCGAGAAATGCTAAACTCCCAGTTCTTGTTTGGTTCTATGTAAGTTTGCCGAGTGCCGATATTCTGTTCTGTCACAAATGAGTTGAATGTTCAGGGTGGTGCATTTATGAACGGGTGTGTTTTACGTGGCGATATGGAAATTATTCGTCACTAACCTCGACGCGTAGCGCGGCATCTGATCATTCATTTGACCCTACTCGTAAGATATCCTTGCGGAATAAGGAACTATTCTGATTGACAAGTCGGTCATGTCAGGAATAATAAACAGGAGCGTAGCCGTCGGTAAACCGATCATGTTCGTCTCGGTGTAAGTGTGCTAGAATTACCACTTCACACTCAACAATAACACCTCCACCAATACAGAAATTATCGAGTCAACACCTTTGGTTTCGTGAGTCGACAAAGTTTTCTCTTCCGATGTGTATTTCTTAGGTCCTATACTGCGCAGCTTGCAAGTTCACACATGCTGCCACAAGATCTCAATGCAGGATTCCATGACCAACGACAAGCATTGAATTTTATCCAAGATAATATAGCATCGTTCGGCGGCGATCCCTCCAAGGTTACGATATGGGGCCAGGTAAGTAGCATAGCCTCATGTGAAGATATCGAACTCTTCTTATCCCAACTCAATGACCAGTCTGCCGGGGCAGGCAGTGCAGAAGTACATATTCTATTCCCTGCACCCGGCCGGAGTCTATTCCGCGCAGCCATACTCGATTCAGCGACGGGACCATTGTACGTTACGACGGTGGCATTAAGTTTCTATTTTAACTTTTTCTCTAATCCGTATGTGCCAACAGCAAGAATGCTCCTCCAGCCAGTCGGTATGATGATCCTGGACTCCCCTTCGCACGTATATTGGAGGCAGCAGGATGTCCGGAAGGACCATTATCTGTAGCATGTTTGCGGACCGTACCTTTCGAGGTGAGAAGTCTGTTCCCAGCCATGAAATGACGTCATTCACTTAGACTGGATTCAAGAAACTGCATAACATTACAGTGACGATGACAGATGCAACACTAAATCATCAACTCTGGCAACCTGCAGTTGGTCCTCCAGGAAGCTTCGTGACCATCAGACCCTCCCTAAAAATTGCAAGTGGTAACTTCTTGCGTGTCCCGATCCTTGCGGGAACAAATGTAAGCCAAAATCAGGAATGTCTTCACTGAATTCTGGCTGAATGGTGCATTCGAATCTAGACTAATGAGGGGGCGGGTTTCAGTCAAACCTTATTTGGCCTCGGAGTTGCTCCAGAGCAAGAAGATGCTGCATTTGACGATTTCATTCACAGACTTCTAATCGACCCAACAACAGTAACTCAAGCCACATTGAACCGCATCCACGAGTTGTACCCAGCTAATTCATCAGCGAACGGTGCGCCTTTTGCGACTGGAGACTCACTCTTTGACCGAGCCGAAGCATGGTATACCGATAATATGTACAAAGGTCCACGAAGGCTTCTGTTCAACAAAGCAGCACAAGTGGGAAACAAGAATCTCTTTGCATATGCGTTCAGAGAGTTTATTCCTGGAAATGACCCTACAATGGGAGGTGGGTATCTCCCATCTCTACCTGATGATTACTGAGTACTGAGCCATTATCTGCTCAATAATTTATCCGTATAGTATTCCATGCTTCCGAACTCCCATTACTGTTCGGACCCGTACCAACTCCAGTAGAAGATACGTTCGCCAACCAGATGCTCGATTTCTATATCAACTTTGTGAACGACTTAAATCCTGGTGGTATGTTACCTATATTCAGGATATCCCCTTTGTTTGTGTTCTTACAACGATACTCAGGTGAATGGCCGGCTTTCAACACGCAGACAAAGCAAGTTCTACAATTGATGCGTGACAACATTACCGCAATACCAGATGGTGAGTTTATCACGTCCTTGGTTAGACAAGTTTTGAGCCTGACTGGGGCAATAAAATAGACTTCGAACTCGAGAAGACTGAATTCCTCACCTCCCCAGAAGTTCTCGCTGAATTCCAAAAATGAGCTAGTTTGTCCATACGTGACTAAGCGTACTTGTTTGGTTGGTATTCGACTTTTCAATACAATGTCAATGCTACGCTACGGTATATATGAGAATGTGAATAGGATTAAGAGGACACGAACGGAAATACTAGCTAGATGATGATACAAATACAAGTGGAATGAGATGAAAGAAATGTCCAATGTGACCTTGTGATATCATGATCCGAAAAGCGAGATGATTAGGAGATGAAAGTACAAGTGATTGAACGAGGATGATTTAGTTTACAAGCGCAAGAAAATCCAGTGTGAAGGCGAGAACCCAAAATAACAATATTGAGAATCCAATTAGGGCAGGGATTTCTTCGGTACGACAGGTGATGAAGGGACCGTCGATGAAGTCAAAGAAAAAGTCATCGAAGGCCTCCTCCTCGGACCACCCATCCCACTCTCGGGCTTATATGTCAGCGTCTGATTCGCAGGTCCACTATTAGCCCACTGCTGACACAGACTCGTAATATCCGGATGACTCGTATGCGATCGTCGAATGCCCGGTCTAGGAGCAGATCCCGAAGACGATGACATACTAACTGTAGACATCCGATGTTGATGATGGTGTTGGAACTCCCTACTAGATTGGCGAGTGGGTGCACGAGACGATAAGGGTGATCGTGGAGAAGAGGGCAAGGGTGCAGATGTGTCTTTAGAGTGGGAATGTGCCATTTGCGTGTACGATTTCCGTCTGCGTGGGGAAGTAGGAGGTGGGAGTACTGCTGCTGCGCTCGAGTTCCGACGAGTAGAAGCATGGGGTACTTGAGGTGATGATACCGTGGGGAGTCGGCTCGAGCTAGATTTCTCCGCGGAACCTGAACTTGAGCCAAAATTGTTATTGTTACTATTTTCGCCTTCATCCTCGCTGGTCGGCGGTGAAGCTTGGGGTGTTACCCAGCTAGGTTCCTCATCAAGAGCTTCGACACCTTTGGATTCGGAGCCTGAGGCGTCATCATCTGAAGGAGGTTCAGGTATATCCTTCGTGCTGGATGTCTGACATTCGGTGCCGTCACCTTTTACCACTCTCGCACTATCATTATTGATCTCATGCTCGAGAACTTCTTCAGCTTTGCCTTCTAGTTCCTGAATAGAATCGCTTCCGACATTTGAAAGGACATCTCGGACAAACTCCCGAGCCGAAAGGAATGCACGTCGTGCCGAGTCGAGGAAGGGCAGCGTTTGGAAGACGTGTACCTGAGAAGTGAGGAGAAAGAACATCAGATGAATATCAAATATAATACAACACAAGAATAGTCATGAACTTACCGCGTCCTCGTATAATTCGTGCCGAACCTCGACACCCGCCATAGTTGCTTTGTGAGCCAAGAGAGTGATCTCGTCTCTGAGAACCTCCACCTCTCCGGCCTGAATCAACATAGGCGGAAGACCTTTCAAATCACCAAACAGAGGACTAGCATATGGATGTGTGAGATACTTTTCCATATGTTCTCCTAAATAACATGCGATAGGATTGAGATGGTCCCCAGGCATAGGCATAGGCACAATATCATATTGAGCATTACTTTCCCAAGAATCGCAGCTCATGGTTAAATCTAACATGCCAAGGTTACAAGTCAGCACGACGTACGCTGAGAATTTGAGCCAAGATGAGAGAAGTCGAAAATAACTCACCAACCCAAGGAGACATCAAGACAGCTCCTCCCGGTAGAGGATACTTATTATCACGAAGATACATCATTAGAGCAAGACATAATCCTCCGCCCGCACTATCGCCGGCTACGATTATATTGGATGGAGAAATGTGTAAGTCGTTGACCATTCTAAAGTAAGCTGAGACAGCATCGTGTAGTGGACCAGGAAAGCGTGTTTCGGGAGCGAGACGGTAATCGAGAGCTATATAGATAGACTTGAGCATTGAAGAGTATAGATTGGAAGAGGAGCTGACTTACCAAAAAGGCGAGCATCGAGAGCTTTGGAGAGAGGTATCGTGATGAGCCTGTGAGAAGCAGGACTAGACGTATAATATGCACCTATGACAGAACCAAATCAGTCAAACCCCACAAACCACACGTTCAAATACCGAATCCGACCAAAAGAACTCCTACATACCTCCATGCAGATACAATATAACTCTTTCTCTCCGCTTCTGAGTATCACGTCTATGAGATCCGTTCTGAGCGAACTGTGGATCCGAACGTTCTCTGGCGCGTTTGGCAGCTTTCCATTCACGCTGTAGCCGCTGCCACGTCCTATTACCAACCACCCACTCGCCAGCGAGCTCACGGGTCCCGTTCTCTGCGGCATCAAATTCTGCAAGGATTCCCCGCAGTTTCCGTCTACGCACGCGGAACGTCACAGGCGTCACCAACGCGTCTGACGGGACCGGAACTAATCCACTCAGGCTCATGGCAAGTCGTATTGAAGCCTGGAAATGGTAATATTAATATGAGAGAAGAGGGAAGAAAGGAAGCAAAAAGGAAACACACGATATCTGCCAAGGACGAGTGGTGGTGAGCATCTCGCATGAGGCAGGACAAGAGTGTCATTTCGATACCCCAAGAGGGTCTCGGTGGTCCTCGAATATTATGAGATAGAATAGCACCGGAGATTTCGATAGCTACAGCAAATAATTAGTGATAAGCAAGCGTGAATGTCAGAAATCACAAGCACGGAGAATATTGTTTTCTAGAATCGAACGATGCACATATAATCAAATAAAAAGTCTTTAAAGCTCACCTTTGGTCGCAGCGAAGGCACCATACTTCCACAATTGCCAAAGTCTCAAGGGTACTGTCTCCTTCTGCTTGAGCTTCGGATCTCCAATACGTGCAGAAGGGGGGATGGAAAGACCAGGTTCATAGTGTCTCAAGAGCGATGTGATAGAATGTTCTATACTATTCTTCTCATTTGTTTTCTCAGACTGCTTCTCATTAACAGGAGACATTTCTGTAGTATTCCCAGAGGTAAGCAGAGATAAGGGCCAAGTCATGTTGAGGTCAGAGTGTATGAGAAAGAAGCTGTAAATGCTATGACAGAAGGGAAATGTCTAGTACAGCCAGACTCCTGCAGCGTCTCGCTGACGACCTGTAGAATGAAATTACAAGCAAAGAGGGAAAAGGAGGCGTAAGGGTCGTCGTGGTCGTCGTCAACGGCAGTAGCGAGAAGATATGAGTACAAAGGAAGAACAGTTAAAGAGAGATAAAGCGAAAGAGATGGGGTTTGGGGAAGAAAGCCATGGATGACCTGAAGCGGGGTAAGGTCCTTCGAGAGAAATCCATTTGAACAAATGATCTGACGTCTCTATTCACATGGTACGCCCCATTACGTAACCGAGTCTCTGTCTTGTGAGCCTTCGGCCAGTCAATAACGCCCTCTGATTGGCTAGACGACGGTCCGGCCATCGTCTAACCACTTGTGGCTTACCGAACAGAAATACCAGAAATCCATCACTGCGTCAGAAACATGATAGAGTTAAAATCGCTAATGTAGCCTTGTCTGTGCAAAGTGCTATGTCTACTACATAGACCCAAACCACTGTATCAGTAATCGTCTCCCCTGCTCACAACTTCCTTTACCGTTGGACGAAGCAATATCGTGTGTTCCTAGAGAAAGTCCAATCAGATTCCCTTGTGGTAAAATACAATCCCATGATACGTACAAATTGGGCCGTCATCGATCCTCGTACATCACACAGTGGAGGATAATCCTGCACGATACCTTGTTGCACCAGGTTATTCAGCTAAAGACGTAAAGACGCCGATCAGTACTCTAGTCATATGGCACGGAGCTTGTGGAATGACTTACAGCAAGTAGATATCTGCTCTCACCCAACCTGTCAAGATACCGTCGACACCAAGGCAACGTACCAAAGTTTTTGTCGATGGTCCGTAGTAATGATTTCGCCGTTGTCAGTCTGTAACAAGGTTGTCAGCTAATTAAGGTATTAAACGAAACCAAGTGACGTACTTGAGGGGTACTTTTGGTGCGTCAGCAATTTTGGCATAATGCGATACCTCGCCTTCCTCGATTACTCGTCCTCTTCCTGTCGAACCGAATGTCTCTATCGCAAAGTATTCATTTTCTTCCATTTTGGTTTGATCGTCATTTTGAACCAACATAACGCTCTTTCCCTTCTTCCCTCCATGAATTGAGTACAACGAGATCGTATGACCACTGAGATTCTCGATAGATTTGACTATACAAATGTCAGCAGGTCTGAGGTTTGGGATAATATTTCCAAAGACGAACCTGGTAGTACTTTGCCATCAATCTCTACTTCGTACGATTCCATTGTCTCCTGGATTGCACCTGCAATCTCGCCTAACCGCGCATCGATACCGGCTTCCTGAATTCAGAAATACCGTAAGATGTAAAGCCCATTTGAGGAAATGCAAATTAGCGATTGCGTACCCTGATACCAGTATTTGTAGCCGCTTTTACAGCCTCCAGAAGTTTCTCATATCGATGGTCGAACGACAATGTGAAGGCTGAATCACATATTCTGCCTTTGACTTGGACACCAATATCGACCTTTAAGATGTCGCCGTCCTGGAGTACTATATAACTTATTCATGAACAAAATTTCTGAGAGTGAGAGAACAACCCACCTTTGGTATCACCACCGTTTGGTGTATAATGTGCAGCACAATGATTCAAACTGAGACCTGTTGGGAAGCCGATACCACTCTCCAACCCGTTCTCTTCGACAACAGCGCGAACACCGTCTTCGATGAGATCCGCAATTTCGAGCATCTTCATTCCGGGACGAATTGTTTTCCGAGCATACTGTCGTACTTGTCGATGTACTTCCGCAGCTCGTCGGATGTTGTTGTAGGTTTCCGCAGGGTCGTTCATGATTTCTCGTTCGATATATCGTTTTTCTTCCGAGGTTGTTCGCCAGGTGTTGCTACAATCAAATAATATAAACATTTGGTCTATCCTGACAAGTGAACATACTACGCACTCATCTTTGTAATGTTGAAGTTCGCCCTCAGGGAAATTACCATCAGCGAACAATTTGGTTAGGCCTACTCTCGGAGGTTCACTCTGAGCAGCCTTTTTCTTCTTTGGCTTCTTCTTTTTCTTCTTCTTCTTGGCCCCCTCACCTAATCAAAACGCATACATTCAGTTTCAAGATCGAATAATTCAATGACCAAATCAGGGGAAGGGAGAAGCTTCCCCACAAATGATCGACAGCCGATAGGCTCAAGCCCTAATTGAACGAAATGCAACAACATACCACCAGCACCATTAGCCTCGACTTCGTCTACTTCCTCATCTTCAGATTCATGTCCAGTGTGTTTCTCCTCGAGGTCCTTGTGGTTGGCGGCGTCGATCTCCATGGCCGGATCCACGGTCATGGTGCGGGAGAAAAAAGGGTGTGTTGCGCGCTGAAACGGTCAGTCAAAAGGGGCGGAGCAACTGTCCCTGATAGAGTTGGCTGGATAATCGTCGGGATGAGGAATCGGAACCGGGAATTATGATATGAGAAGGGCTCTATATAGATAGAACACCTGGATGTGGCTGGAGGAAACAATGTACGCAAAGACGGCAAGGTAACCAGTGGTAGGGGAGCCTATCACTCCTTTTCCTGGTCGCGATCAAGAATATACCTCCATTCAATCGGCTTTCCGGCATTTCACTACCAATTTACCGCGGGTAAAATGGATTTAGGAGGGGCACTTGCTTTCTTCGGACAGTGTGGTCATCGCTGAGTCTATTCAACGTCGAGAACCTCAATCACGATGATCCATCTTGATCATTCCTTTCCGTCTGATTCTTGTCTCTAACGGCACCGGTGCATAAGGTCAGTCCGTCAGTCCGTGTGCATAACTTACTCGTAGAACTCTCCCCATTGTATAGTTTATCGTCATGGAACTGTTGAGCCCACCTGCGTTCCTCATGAGAACGCTCTTACCAGGGTATAATCGATTCCTGGGAGCTCAAGTATCCTTGTATGATCCAGAATCCGAATCCGATGAAGAACTCAAGCCGCCTACTCCAGTATCACCAGACCCATCTAAACCTTACGTGACCCTGGCCTTTGCACAATCGTTGGATGCAAAGATTGCGGGTCCGAATGGAAAGCAGTTGACATTGAGCAGTCAGGACAGTATGATCATGACACATTGGTTCGTCCCATCCTTATTTTAACCAAGAAAGCTTTAGTAGAATATTGATTAGTCAATAAGCTCAGGATGAGGACGATGCATGATGCTATCATGGTCGGTATCGGCACAGCACTCAATGACAACCCACAATTGAATGGTTTGTGTTCTCTCAGTCTAGATTCTGTTTATTCCTGCCCCTGAACTCTAACTTGACTCGTAATAGCACGTCTTCTTCCATCCAGCTTACAGCAACCCAATCTCCCTAGACCTATCATTCTTGATACCAATTTACGTTTACCACTCGATTGCAAACTCCTCAAGAATTTCCAGGAGAAAAAGGGTCGACGACCATGGGTCATCGGATATGACACTCAGGAAACCGGTTGGCAAGACAGAAAGAAGGCATTAGAGACTACCGGGGCGAAAGTGATCGAAGTCAAATCCGAGAATGGTACACTCACCTTTATTCGATTCATATCGATATTCACTCACTCTCGTTCATTCAGGACAAATATACATTCCTGATCTTCTCCAAACTCTCCGCTCACTAGGAATCCGATCCCTGATGGTCGAGGGTGGAGCCCGGGTTATAAAGTCTTTCCTGGCTGAATCGAACGCGGTGAATACTATTATCATCACTATTGCACCCAAATTCGTTGGGAGCGAAGGCGTCGGTTATGGTTCCGATTTGACGTCTAGCCAGGTAAGTGTTCGTCTTATTGTTAAACTGCATTAGGTTTCTGAAAGTCGTCCGCTCAGGCATTGAAATTTGAACATGCTCGAACTGAGTTGTTCAATCGCGATGCCGTGATGGCTCTAAAAGTTTTAGGATGATCACGAATTGTTCCATTTCAATATGGAACCAGTCTAACTTTGTTGAAAACCTTGTATTACAAGGCAATTGGGTACAATATCGATTCTGTCTAGTTGGTATGCAAATTGGAGCACGGGTGTCGCAATAAATACCCAATAGTGGTAAGATCATCGTCGTTTCGTGTATCGTGTTCCGTTTGCAAGTTCACTTGTATAAAAAACACTATATACAGGACTCACAAGTACATACCTACAGATATTGGTCTCCAAAGATATCCGTCTTTCTGGGTGAAAGTATGAAAACATGATCACTTGGGCGTGCATGGCGCCACCGACGGCCCTTCCCTTCATGCTACATGCGCAAAAGTGCGGGGAGATTAACCTCAAGTGTTTTACAAACCTGATACAGCCTGGTACGGCAACCTGACGCCTGTAGCTACAGGGTCAAAAAAGAAAAAGGCTGGCGTGCATCAGTGCATTGCCGCATCTGTCACACTCACTGGCGGTTGGTAGATTCATCGTCAGCCATGTTTTGTTTTGTAAGGAGGAGAGCCTTTCAGATGCATTGAAGAAGACATCGATAATCGCTGTTTCCGGCATGAGCATCGCGTTCAAGGACGGCTCCAGACGATGTAAGGCCTAGACTCGACGCTATGATGTTTGGCAGATCCCTAGTAATGATAAACATCGTGACCAGGGCCTAGTGTGTGATTGAGATTAGTGTCTAGGTATTCTTTTCACTTTACTATGAAAATGAGCCATCCATTCTCTTTTAGTAGACTAGGAAAGAAGCAGTCAATGCGAAGAAAGGAGTTGACGCTTTCATATGTTTGTATGTGTTATATTCTAAGGCAGTTGCCTTATTTGGATATGCTGCGGTGGAATATACAAACACAGGCCCATGGCATTGTATATCTGGGGATTAAGTACAGTCAAGCATACAACAGAGTCTAGACGAGGACCTTGGATGCTGTGTAAGGCTCCTCTAAGTATTTGATGTCATCCTCAGAGAGGCTGACGTTGAGGGCACCTAGAAAGAATACGCGCTCATATCAATAAGAATCCCCAGACACCGCGCAGAACTGCATACCAAGGATGTCCTCTAGGTTCTTGAGATTGGTCGTACCAACAATCGGAGCAGTCACTCCTGCACGAGAGTATAGGCGATTAGGATGAGCTGTATATCAAGTAATCGAACCCATACCTGTTTTCGTCAAGACCCAGGCAGTGGAAATCTGTGCCATGCTAACTCCTTTCTTTTTCGAGAGTTCCTCAACCCTGAAGATTATTTTAATTTAATTTATTGAAACCACGTAGACTAGCGCGGATACGTACCTGTTGATAATTTCGGGTGGGGAGTCTTTGTATAGATTGACTCGGCTAGCGAAGACGACTTCAGCCATTGATTCGTTGATCAGGATTGGATACTTACGCATCTGATTCAGTACGTTTGGTAGTGGTGTTCAAAGGACGACTCAAGTTACCACGAGCAAGAGGAGACCATGGAATGGATCCAACACCGAACATCTGCACAGAAGACGTTAGGAAAGTTCCGTCGCGTAGAGGTGCAAGTGTCTTCTACCTCAAGAGTGGGGAACATTTCGCGTTCCTCTTCCCGATAGAGAAGATTGTAGTGATTCTGCATCGAGATGAAAGGAGTGAGTTTGTTGTTGATAGCGTAATCTGTGATGACGAAAGGTTAGCTATAATCAGGACAACCTCAAAAGAGTACTTCATACTTTGCATGGCGTGGACTATTTCAAGAGGTTTAGTATTGTCTTAGTATAAGTCTACGTGAAAATAACGCACATTGGTAGGCATAACAAGAACTCATTCCGATATAGCGAACGTATCCGGCCTTGACTACGTCATGAAGAGCCTGCATGGTCTCTTCGATAGGCGTGTTCGGATCGAACCTATGACCTAGAGAAGCGATTATTGGATAAGTGCGAGTTTCGTTTTTAGAGTTCTGCAGTACTTACATTGAAGAAGATCAATGTAACCGGTTTGAAGACGTTCCAAGCTCTGCTTTACGGAATCAAAGATGTGCTATTACACGGCGAATTAGTATACGTGACCTTTACGCACTCGGGAAGTAATAACAGCCTTACCTTGCGACTCAGGCCGTACCGGTTAACCAAGCCTATCTCATCGGGGTTCAAACCGCCGGTATTTTTTGCGGTTTTACCGACAGGGAAGAAAACCTAGTATGTATAGATTGATTATCAGCGACTTCCAGTGGTCAAGACGATAGAGGAATACAAGCCTTCGTCATGATAACGAGTTCCTCTCGTGGGAGCTGCAGCTCTTTAATAGCCTTTCCGAGAACAACCTCGGATAAACCATTGGAATAAACCTGTAGATATAAAATTAGACATTAACGATTCTGAAGCAGACGTGGGCGGGAAACCCACATTTGCAGTGTCGAATGTTTGAATTCCGTGATCATAGGCATATTTGACATGCTTGAAGACCTCTTGTTCATCGCCGATGACCCAATCGGACCACTCTGGAGAGCCATAGGACATACATCCTAAGATGATCCTGGAGACCTTCAACCCAGATTTCCCTAAACGCACTATAAAAGTGCGATAAGGAAAATTAGCATCGTATTGCGGCGGGGTATTCTAATTTTGAAGTTCTATTTCACATACCATATGGGACTTTCGTGATTTGTGACGACATTGTTTTCTCAGGCTGTTACTACGTGGATGAGGTCAGAGTTTGAGATAGACAAAACGAAGATTCAAGAACACTCGACACCTTGGCTCCTTATATAGTACCATGACCATGATGCGGTCATCTGCTTGCTAAGTCATCCTTCCTTCTGAAATTCTACTTGCAGTCGCACCACCTTTTGCGATAGAGATTTCTTCGGTACCGTTATCCATTTTATCATGATAGTCTAACTAGGAGACTATATTTACCAACAAGACTCTGACTCGAGAGAAACCTCACCGACTCCTTCACGTGTGTCTGCTTTGTCATGATTCAGCGTTGCTTAACGAACGGCGAGAGGCTTGCGTAGTCTACGGCAGACCCTGGCAGATTACATTACATGCTAAATGGGGATGTTGGGCGAATGGTAAAGAGTTCAGCAGGTCACAATTAGATGAAACTGTACAAGATAGTAGTTACCGAGTCCGACGGCATTTACAGGCGCTAAGCACTATCTTGACTCGAGTACTATGAGCTTAAATTCAGTCGTAAGTGGACTAGTAAAGGGTTCGTTAGATTGGCTGGGCATAAGGTGTTGCGTACAATGCGAGAGGCTGACATAGACTATGAATGCTGGTTGTGATGAGAAAAAGAAAAGGAGAATATCCATGTCGTTGTTCAAACAAGTAATCGAATCACTCGACCCACTGCCAATGGACAGGCTCGTCCACATTCCACTCCTCGTGAGACAATGATCTTGCCTCACACTTGACCTTCTTCCCGCTCGAATCTACAGCGTTCAATTTAGGCCTGACTTGAGGAACATACGGAATTCCTAGGCGTTCTGTGGCTTCAAGCCGTGTTTTGACGGAGCGATGGATTTTGAGCCCTTCTTTCATTTCGCTACGAGGAATCTGACGACCTTGCCCACGATTCCACCTATGATGCAAGTAAGGAATAAGCAAGTGGATATTGCACAAGCAACGGGAAGAATGAAATGATACCCACAACCAGGTAAATCCTTTATCATCCCATTTGTGTATGATCGCTTTCGTTCTCTTGACTCGTTGAGGAATCCATTCCAAAATATGCCATGTCGCCCTGGCTTCTAGTTGATCATAGAAGGGACTCATAGCGTCTTCTAGTTCCTCCTGTGCCTCGTAGTCTTCTGCGTGCTCCTCCAACTTGTCGGTTGCATCAAAATCCACAAGGGCTGGGAATTGCCCGTTATTGCCCAAGGAAACTAGCGTTCGTTTTTCGCTCCATAAGAGACGCTTAATGGTAGTAATACCGTGCGAGAGGGATTCAGCAACAAGTCTCAAGACAAGGCGAGTGACCATAGAGCCTAACCCCTCCGTCGACTTAGGGTGAGGAACATGTCGCGGAGACCACACTTTGACCCTAGGCGGAAGATCACCAAGTATACAGTCTCCGAACTCGTTCCTGGTCACACGGAGGCCTATAGCTTGGAGCTGAGCGGCGTCGAAGATGATCCCAGTATTGCATCGGAAACATTCGCGCACCATCCAACGAAGGGGGATTCGAGCAAGACTATGTCGGGTACCGTTCGGAACCGACCCGCCTCCGACATCTGTGGCATATTTGAATATACGTCGAATCAAAGTGAAAGATCGCACTTACCGGTGTGCACGCCGGCAAACCATACTTCTAAAACATCAGTTTGCTCCACGGCGTTTACGTCATTTACGAGATCTTCATATGCCTTTGTTAGTGTACGAGCACGCTCCTTCTTCTGACGATGAAACAAGTGATGTTGGGGAGCCTTTAGCTTTTCTCTGGTCTTTGGCGAGTCGACGCAGAACTGAGGTAGGAATTTAACCCGACGTTCGTCAAGTGCCAAAGCATGTCTGAGGTAGCGGATACCAGTATTCTCGTGTATAAAAGGGAGGTAGCGAGGGATGACGCCAACAGATGCTACTGTATCCCTGTTGTGTAGCATTAGCATAGAGATAAACATAGGAACGGCAATATCATTTACCAGACCCCGAGGAACTCGACCGAGACCGCACGGCAGAAGGTCTTCTTGAAAAGATGGCTGAGCTTAAGACCTTCTTCGTCTTCTCGAGCATACATTTCGTATGCAAAAGGAAGTTGCTGATGATTGCATATTGGCAATAATCCGACCTGTCGGAGACTGTTAGATCGAACCAGTAGGAATTGTTCAAGAATATCACCTTGTGCAACATTCCAGCAAGGGCTCTTGCTGTGTACGCCCCACGGGAAAATCCGAATATGCAAATCTTGTCACCTTGGGTGTCTGATACTCTCGATTAGCACGGAAAGAGAGGTACAACATTCATAAACTCACAGTTTTGCATGAGGAACGCATAGCCATCTACGTTTCTTCTACGTCAACAGAGAAGTAGAAGTCAAAGGAAATCTATCGCACCCTTGACATGACTTGGGAGATTCCAAGCCAGCATTTGATCCAAAACCAGGGACAGACCATTCGAGACTGGCATCGAGAACAAAGGATCCGTGTACGTTCCAATGCCAGCCTATTCAACGGAGTTTTAGTCATCCAGCACACATCTGTAACCTGCAGATCCTACCTGATAGTACACAAGTTGCTTAGAATTGTCGTCTTTCTTCAAAGTTGCTAGAAATTGTACGACGTTTGAATTCTGGTGAGAAATGTGAGCATATAGCTGTTCATCGATCCGAAGTTGTCTTACGTCGCTGTCGAATTGGTCGCCAGTACCATCAAAGCATAGAATAAGTGTCCGCCGACGAGCAGAGCTAGTGCATGGGTCTTCAGCAGAGATCCAAACACGTTTCTGCTCTCCCCAATGCGACTCCTGGCCTACGCATGTCATTTCAGAGTCAGAGACGGAAGACCTCGCTAGGCGGACGGTAGGGCGCATCCGACGTTTCTTTCTGTAGTCATGATCCTGACCCTCAGAAATGTTTGAGTCGAAGCTTGTTTTGTAGACAGAAGGGCTGGTGCTGAATACGGGTACGTATTCTGGCTTTTGCGACATGATCAGCCAGGTCAAAGGAGAGACCAGGGGGATAAAGGGATGTCATTTCTTGCTATTCGATTATATATCTATCATCGGAGTCGTCTAGAAGTGCAATACAATGAGCGCGATAAGTGGGAATAAGACTCCGGCGAGCTGCTTCTGCTTCCATTCAACGTTCACGACGTCAAGAAGTTGAGCGCTCGGAATGCTTGGGGCTACAAACGGTTGACAAATGGTGCACTTTACACAGGTCAGCCGGTGACATTGAACGTGAAGAAGACAAAAGAGAATTAGTACGACATGAGGATAGCATGTTTCCAAAAAAGTGTTGAACCGAGCACTTTGAGGCAATACCGGCTGATGATCTTGACGTGTAGCCTCTCGAAGAGGAATAGTCGAGATTCTCAGAATTCGTGAGATTAGCATCCTCGAAACTTTAAACAATGAGAAGAGAAAGGGACAGGTGCGGCATTGGTGTCTCTATGATTAGAGGCTAGGCATAGCATGAAGCGGATGCAATAGCTCGAGTGAAAGCTGTATACTCGCAATTTGAGAGCCGCCATCAAAAACCAGTGTGGCTCGATCGATCGTGCTTCACTCAAAACTCAAACTCTACAAATTACGAATATCTTCTCTGTCTCTCACACTCAATCACAAAATGGCCACACAATCTGGTACACCGCCTTTAGGAAAATTTCTTGCATCTACTGGTAAGTACTTGTCTACCCCCACCACGTACGAACTGCTGATACACAGTAAGACAAGAAAACACGCGACAAGGCCATAAAAGGTCTAGCTACCTTCCTTTCAGACCCTTCAAAAGATGAGCTGCCCAAGCTCGAGATGGCCAAATTATGGAAGGGAATATTCTACTGTACGCATTACCACCTTGGTTTCGTACTGTGAACTCACCGTATGATCAGGTTTCTGGATGTCGGACAAGCCTCTAGTGCAACAAGCGTTGGCGAGCGAAATTGCCGAAATCCTGCTTAGCATTACAAGCAATACCGCATCACTTGGCTTCCTTCGTGGATTCTGGGAGGCGATAGTACGAGAATGGAGTGGTATTGACAGGCTACGGTACGTTCATCCCACCATGGACCGGCAGCTAAATTACTTAGTTCGACTTCTGCACAGGATTGACAAGTACTACATGCTCGTTCGACGCTTCATTAATGCATCGTTCCGGGTGCTCATGCGTGCAGAATGGGATGAAACCCTTGTCAACGAATACACATCTATCATGACCAGCCGTGGAGGACCGCTATGGTATGTTTCTAAACAAATCCTTCAGGTTATTATTTCTTAGCCGACGGTTCTCATATCTAGTGCTGAAGATACTCGAGTCCCATCAAGTCTCACATACCATCTCGCGGATATCTATCTTGAAGAGCTTAACAAAGCACTTGCAAACCCTCCAACCCCTTCATCTCTGCCAGCTCCACTTTCCTCCCTCTTGTCTCCCTACTTCAATCTCGCCGCTCGAACACCTTCCAATGTTACATATCAACGCATCCAGTCCGCCCTCATTGACCCCTTGTTTGCCGCTCTCTCAACAGAAGGGGAGTCAAATGCAGGAGCCTCTAACCAAAAGCGTTCAAAACCAACCGCTTCGGACAACACCTATCCGAATATTATAGAGAACTCATGTGGGACAGATCCCAAAGAAGGACCATTGGATAAAGTGTCGCTGAGAAAAGTCTTATTAGCACGACTCTTCGACATCGCAAGTGAACAAGACACAAGAGACTCAAACAGGCGGAAACTCTATGCTGTCTGGAAAACGTACGTAGACGACGAAGTAGACGAACATCCATTAGATGCTAGCTAGTCGTATAGTCAGTCTCTTTGCATTTGTTGTATTCATTCCATTTCAGAGTCATCCAGCAGTGTATGATGCTAATAAGAAAATGGATTAACGTGATATTGATACAGTGTGCTTCGTCATAAGTTGTACAATTATAGCATAGCTCTGGGATCTCTTCGGGTATTTTATGTGGTGTGGGTGGGTGGCTAGGAGTTGAGCATGATGCTCATGCGTATGCGTGAGTCTGAAGGGAGTAGCGACCCTTGCCAACGTGACCAGCCGGGATGGCTGATCTGAGAGGGGTCTTTAAGTGACTGTAAGAGCAATGTTAGTGATTGGTTATTCCGCATTGAGATGTCATGAAATAACATACCCTGGCTGATGCCACTGGCTCCATACGAAACTCCACATCGCCACTTGGATCGAGCCAAAGAGTACGAGTGACTATAGAAAAACCGAGATAATAATCAGTGAAACGAAGTAGAACTTGAAGTACGTGAAAAACTTACCGGAGCGCGAGCGGCGATGAGGTTCATCATGACGGTAAACAAGAAGTCTCTTCGAAACGAGTTGTCGAAAGTGTGTCAAAAACGACGTAGTGTGCTAAAGCTTAAAAGCTTGTATGTCGATGAATTGGTTGGTGTGATAATGACGTCCTCTACCAGAGTAGCGTACCTTATATACCTCAGACGTCCTCAAACCATTCTACGGAAGATGTCGGTGCATTTTGACTCAGTTCCGAAGAAAGGACATGTCTAGTAAAGGCCAGAGTGGTCTTGCGACATGCCTGATCAAGGAGGGCGGTCATTTAGCAGATGCGAGCAGATATGTCGTCGGCTAGCCATGGCTGGAAGGGCGTCGAGCCTAGTTTAGCTCTGTTAAGTTGTGGCGCTGTGGGCGTAGATGGTCAGGACGAGGGCGAGAAGGACTGGATTCTTGTCGGCCCGCTCTGGAGTCACAGCCACGTGGCGAAGGCGTTGCCAGATTTGGTCTTTTGATTGACGGGAAGTACTGTGGCGGTGTGATGTCATTGTAGGCTATCAGTGATACAGTCCAGTCCGAGTCGATGTATACCGGGCCTTTCGACTTGTTGCGAAGTCTTGTAGCTAGTGGCTTATCGGTACTCGGGAATTGTTGGTGCAGTGCGTACAATAATAAATATTGCACCATGCATAACTAGATAAGTACGTTTTCGCAGCCTAGCAGAGCCGGTGGTCTAACTTGCGCCTCCACGTTAATATCAGATTAGTAGAGCCAAAGCTTGAAACTACAACAACAGAGCTACAGCACGACGTGACTAGAAGCTAACTCAAAAAGACCTCACTCTACAACACTCTTCCAATCTGCGTCCAAGACCTGAATCCCACGTCTCCCCAAACGTCTACTCCAATCCCTCATTTCGCCCTGCACACCTGCTTCCTGGGCCCTTGAGGTCATTCCACTCCTCAACCATCTAACATCTCTCGCTCGAACAATGGATAAAGATGATAACTTTGGTAACAAAGCCTCCAATACGGCCAAAAAATCGGAATTGGGTCTAGGAATGGAAAGAATACGCAAGGGATGTCGGGGATAAATGGAGCAGATTGAAAGCTGGGGGAGGGGGTTCTCTAGTGATAGGTGGTATAGCTTCGGACATGTGTGAAGAAGCGTAGTGGGGGATGGGAAAAGGATGGTCGGCCATGACTTGTGTGCATAGAGATGCAACGAAGTCAGTTTCGAACCGTGTGTTTGGATGAATGCTGGTACCAGCGATGTGGAAATCGAAATATCATCGTACGGAGTTATGGTGAGATGAGCAAGGGAAGGTAGTGGTGAATGAAGTAAAGCGAACATAACTGGCGATGTGTGCATTGACACCAAGGCCAATTGTCGTAGATGCGGAAGAACAAGAGGCTTGAAATGTTCTGGTACTTTCGTTACGGCTGTCAATCCAGAAGAATTAGAAAGCTGAATGGCTTCGATGCCAGATCCAACAGCAGTGAACTCTTCCAAATATCTGCAACATCTAAGAACCTCGAGGAAGGGATCTATATCTACATCCGATGGGGGTGTGGAGGAAAGCTTGATCCCCTTTAGTGATCGGAGGTTTTGGGTGCCATCTCGATAACACAAACTGTCAATAGCTCTCCGACTGAATGTCGTCGTTGCATTCAACAGAAAGGTTGATAGAAATGGGACCACAGGGAACAGTTTGGTTAGGAGTGTATCAAACTGGAATGCGTCCGCCCAAAGTCCGACGCTCATATCCGATAGGTCCAGGACCTGAACCCATCGGCCAGGCGCAGAATATGGTATCCTTCGAATGGAGTCCCATCTTTGATCTGCATCATATAGAAGATCGGTGAACTTCTGGAAGGCCGAAATGCTTGTCAAATGTATGTGGCTGTAATATAAGGGCAAAGCGATGTCCTGAGCAAGTGCGAAGTTGATCAATCCAAATGCGGTGATAGAAGGAAGCCAAGGAGACACACTTTCAGCGTTTTGCATATCAATAAGAGGGATAGCCTCCTGTTGCATACTAACGAAGACCTGACCTGCTGGTCGTATTCAGCAAAAACATACTCAAAGATATGAATCCATATCTCAGTAGGTAGTGGTCTCGCAGGAATGCGGTGTGGGAGCAGCGGCAATAACAGGAAGGTGCCGGAAGATGACGCAAATGGTCTTGGACGAAGCAATATAGCAGCTGGCTCAACAACTGTCATGGTACTCATAGCACCCATGATGTTCGTTATTGTCGCTGTACAACGCCAGGGTCAAGGAACAAGACGTTCGCGATGCTGGGGTTAGCCGTGAGAGAAGACAGGGGAATGTGGGGGTACAGTTTACTTTTGTGTTCCGTTCGGCTTCATTTGAGAAACAAAATCTGTTGCAAATTAGGATGACCCCCTTTCTTCTAATTATGCCTGTCAGCCTGAGCCGGGCAGGAACGAAAAACCTAATTTCGTTCACACTAGCGCACAACAAGCCTTCAAGTTTGTCAGATGATAGAACATGACCTAACCACATGTTCGGCCGATACACATGTCTACTGGTACGACTTGCGCAATCATGAGCAAATAAGTGTCACCAACAGCTACTGTATGCGTAGTGAGATAGAGCATAATTGATATTTATATAGTACGAAGAACATAAACTGAACGATATAATGTATGCATTGAAAATCGTATACTAGTACACATTTGAGGTAGAACTCGCTGGCTTGGTGTGGCGTAGATCCCGCGTGCTTTGGTAAATCGGAAACAATAGCTTTGAGATGATCATCTGATACTTACCAACTCTGGGAACTGAAACACGATGCAACTAAAGCACGCTTTGGAATGGCAGAATGCGGGGTTATGAAACCCAGAAATGTGTCACCTTGATGCAGGGTCTTGCAGGGTCCGATAAGTGATCCCATGCGCTCTGGCCTGTTCAGGCAAGTACTGTAAACCACCATAATAGGTTGTAGTGCGTAAGCTATAGTTTTGTGCAAGATCCTGTTTATGAAAGACTTCACGATATGTGAATAGGTAGCAGTGTATGAGCTCAACCTCTTTCAAGTCCATTCGCGCATTTTGTAGTAACTTGGAGGGAGGAATAGACCAACTTGGGGTAGCGTTGTGTGATGCGGACCCCCGAGTCAGGGCCCTATTTGTGATGTAAGGGACTTCCTTATATGGTAGCTTTGTGATGCGGTTGGTTTTGCTTTGACAACGCATGGGCGCCTCGAGGCGGATTGTACCGCAGCAAAGCACAACAATTACTGTAGTTGGGCGAACTGAAGGCTCGCGGAGGCAATTCTCGATGACATCGGCGTGTATCTCTTCTCCAATCTGTCACCCGATGAGACCGATACCAGTCTGAGGACATCAGCGTCGTCTCAGACTGCTGAAGTATTCCAACGAAGCCGGTCAAGACTTCCCATCCCCACAACACACTCTCACCTTCACTTCCTCTCAAAATTTGGTCTTTCTTGTCTCTCTCTCGACTTTGTTTACAAGGAGATGTCGACTCGTTGTTGGAGCTTGAGCCTTGTGAACGCCTCGTGTCAACATCGTACGTTCCTTGACTCGGCTAGCCGACTGTGGCCACACGAAGCCAGGCTTTGTCCGCTGTCAAGATAGGTCCTCTCGCCCATGAGAGGCATAGCAACCCGCAATCATCCAATGCAAAGCGTACTCAAAGCGTACTTTGTTTTTTTTTATCAACGTCCTTTATTTCAAGACTATCTGGGGCTTCGTTTGTGCAAGCGGAACCTTCCGAAGCTCAGACTTTTCACAGTCAGAACAAAGCACGGGGATAGGGGAAATCCCCAATGCTAGCAACCAAATAATTTCTGGGGCCGTTCTGATAACTCTACAATCATGTTTTTCTTCTGGCAACGGTATGTCATTATGACACTTCCGTTTGGAAAAATCTCAGGGGACCCACCGACATATATGTTTGCTCACAACTCTGAGCCATTTCGCGCGGACTGCAGTATCAGCTCGCAATCGCTTGTCCGGATAATCGAGGTCTCGCTTTGAAGAGCTTATCTCTTGGCGTTTGCGCTATTTTGCTCGCTAGTTTCTTTGCTTTTATTCGACCTGATCTTGAATCTGTCTTTGCTAAATTCCTCTTTACAAGGTCGATCAACTTTCTGGTAAAAATCTTCGATCTTGATGTCACAATTTATCCAAAGGCTCACATTTGAGCCTCTGCTATAGCTTGTGCCACACATATCACCTACCTACGAGCTCCAAAGAGAGAGACTCTGGTGGTGTCACGTGATCGGTCAAAACCAAGGAGCTTCTACAGATGTCGTACAGAAATACGACCTATATATTAGCTCAGTGCGACCGACCGTATACCTATTCGTAAATACACTTGATGTATTTGCTGAAACTTGCCTCTCGGAGCTCGCTCTAGCCCTACAAACCGACACATCAAGGACGATTTGTCGGTGGGCAAGCTGGCACTTCGTATTGTCTAGGAGACCTTTACTTCGGCTCTGGACGTCGGATCGCCCCTTGGCTCGTTATTCACTCATGGGACTGAAGTGAAAACCATGGTCGGGGACGACCTCTGACTTCGGATTATGCTGCGGCGTATTTTCCAAATACTTGCTTGCTCGGACTCAGCAGCAGCTTGTAGTTTCATGATGGGCTTGCTTTGAATAGGTTTGTCGAAGCCTATGCTTTGTCCCGTTTGCATTACAACAGTAGGTGGCGAGGTGATAGGGGCAGATCCAGTCCATGGAGGATGTGATCTCTATCACGATTGGTATGATATCCTTTACTCTTCATAATGACTGTGACGTACCTAACATCCTAGCCAGGAACCATACTTATGGTTCGGCCTAGAGTTCCAAACAGGTATCATTGGAATAGTAGCTAGTAGTCTCCGTGGATCAATCGAGTCTAAGTCTCAACGCCACATTGACGATACTTGGTAAAGTCATGTCCTAGTAATGACGATGAAGGCAGACGATATGGTGATGAGACTGTCGTATACGTACTTGTACAAGGATTCTCTACTCTGCTCTTCTAGTACTTGAATATGCTTGAGACAGTACTCAAGTTGAGTTGCTCTACTAGGTATGTTCTTGGAGACTTTGTGGGATCCTCGGTTGGATGCAGAGTACATCTCTGGGCTGTAACAGATGATAGACTGACAAGCCGTTTCTCGGTGGGCCTGAAAGCGAGAGTTGGGACGGTGCGTAGCTCAATGGTGTTGGAAGTTGGGTGACTTCGTAGTTTCGGACTTCTGGTTGTAGGTCAAGTACTAACTTCACAAGAACGGTTAATGTGGGTTCTTACAGAGCTCCTTGTCTTTTCTTTTCCGTTGCTAGGATGTATTAACGACTTTCCTTGTCCATAGACCCCCTCCGACATGATGAACAAAGGCAAAGAGGTGAAGCGTATACTCAAGAATGGGCGGTGCTCTGCGAATAACCGCCGTAGGGTCGCGAAAGCGACACGCCTCAAGCCCTACACTCGCAATTGCTACTATTCAACCACCCTCGCTACCTTGTATTCCTGACTTGCCAAATGTTCCAACGAAATCTCCCATCTGGCCGTAGTTCTTCGGTAAGAAGCTCGTTTCACTTCTCGCCTTAATGGGAACCCGAGTTCGCTCATTTTGGTGCGCCTTATTCTAACTAATCTTCCCAAGCAGCGGTCCCATGGTGGTAATACAGCTGCATATCCGGCTCTCAGCCCCGAAGAAACAGCACTCGAGTGGGAATTATGTCTACAATTACAACGAAACCCATTCATCAATGTTCTATCATTGTCTGAAAAAATAAAATCGCTTTACTCGATTTTCCGCCGCGGCGGAATTCCCGAAACAAGCCCCCCCTTCGTCCAAGATCAAGAGAGCGGAAACTTGTTGTACCAGGTTTGTTCAAATCAGAATATAATCGAAGCTTCATATAAGACGGGCCCCCCAGATTCTCGATTCGCCGCAACTAGCCACCCTATTCACTCGTCTCTGTGGCGTCAAGTTGATCACACTACATGTGGCTTGTATCGAACATTTTCGGGCCTACAAACGGCTCCCCGACTCGCTAATGATCTCACTTCCGACTAATCTACAGTTCGCGGCTGAGGGTGGTTATGCAGTGGTGGAGAGAGGCATAATAAACGGTAATGCCTTCGTTGCAGTGAAACGACTAAACATGCAGACGGGGGGCGAGACCCCAACCTTGCTTGTCTGTGTTATATTAATGGTTATAATTTGATCTCTTCCTGAGTTACTATGTTTGCAGCAATTGATAAATGAAGCTCTAATATGGCGTTTCCTGAAGCACAAGCACATAGTACCATTCCTTGGAGTGACCAACAACTCGATGAGCCCAATTCCAGCTCTTGTCTCTGTCTGGCAACCCGGTGGCGATTTAAGTGCATATTCGAAAAGGCTGGATCTCACCAATAATGACCGGAATGACAAGGTATATATTTCTCATGCTAACATGCCGGCGAGATTAAATAGCGGCCACAGATTCTCGGTCTTCTCTCCGGCTTGGAGTTTATGCATCTCCATGGCTTCGTTCATGGCGACTTACACACGGTTTGTTTTTCTCGCATTTGGTATGATCTTTGTTCTTACTCTATTTATAGTGGAATGTCCTAATCGACGGATCGGGAAATGCCATGCTCATTGACTTTGGATTGTCTGTTGTTGCTGCCGCCAGGAACCAGCAATTCACGTCAGCACGCGGTGGCGACCCCCCAACCAAAGCCCCAGAACTGCTCGCTGTAGATCTTTTGGGCCAGGCTCGTCCGACGGTCAAGTCAGACATTTACTCTTTTTCTCTCATTGTCGTTGAGGTGGGTTAGTCAGAGGATGACAGTCTATTGATGCTGATCATCACACTTCTGTAGGTCTATACTGGCACTCGTGCGTACGAACCATTCCGAGTCGCAGGGTGGACCCCCCTTCATCGGAATGCAGCGATAATCGAAGGGACGTTGCGCCCCAACCTCGAAGGGTTAGGCATGGATAGGAAGCTTATTCAACTGCTCCAACGATGTTGGGATTCAGACCCTGACCGGCGACCGTTTGTGCAGGAGGTGAAGAAGGAAATGGAGGAGATTGTCTGCCGAGGAC
Organism: Cerrena zonata; assembly: GCA_038087015.1. Lineage (NCBI taxonomy): Eukaryota > Fungi > Basidiomycota > Agaricomycetes > Polyporales > Cerrenaceae > Cerrena > Cerrena zonata. Next base: position 671,521 of record JASBNA010000016.1, read on the forward strand.
GAAGGGCTGCTACTGGCAGAAGAGGATAAGGGATGACGATGTGATGATGTTTTTTCTTTCTTTTTTCTATCGATGTACTAGTGTCGTTGTCCGGAAGGCCAAACACACTCAGCATGATCATGTACATATTACTAGGTTTGCGCAGAAATCATGATCATCATAAACACTACATACATATTGCCTGATTACACCACGTATCATTCGAGCATTGGATATATACATATTGGGACCGGGTCTCGTCCTATGTTAGGTCGACTTGACACCCACAACTATTTTCCCTAGACCTCATATATCCTATCCCAGAAAACCAATAATAACATATGCGATGATATATCTACATAGAGGACGGCTAGGGCAAAGAAGTTGTGAAACGTATATCGTTCTGTGTTATTTTAATAGCACAATCAAGATTACAGCGTGTCAAATCCAAAATTTATAGACGATGAATTTAAGCAGGTTTCCCTAAAATATCTCCCATCTCTGCCATAAACTTCTCATAATCATCCTTCGGTTTCGGCTTGACCGGTACAGATGTCGCACTACCTCTACCCATACTTGGACCCAACTGACTCTTCAGAGTACCAAGTAAATCAGGTCGTGGGGCGCTCGCACTCTCCTCCTCGCCTGCATTCGGTTCCAGTGTGGGCGCAGCGTTAACTACCTTCGCGGCAGAAGTAGCACCCTTCTTACGCTTGAGCGCAGCAGGGACAAACGCTGTGCTTTCTTTCTTGAAATCGCGAAGCTCGGGTTCAGCTGAAACAATAGCTTCGCTTGAGATAGGCGCTGCAGGTTTGCTCGGTAACGAAGGATGGGCTGGAGGAAGCGTTATAGGGGTAGATGAGGGTCCAGGTGGGCGCGAAGCACGATGTGCTTGGAATGTCTGATGGGGCAGTGAGGAGAGTGGGTCCTGCATAGAGCCCATAGATTGATTATGACCCCTTCGAGGAAAGAAGCCAGGAGGGGGTGGTGGCATTGAATTTTGTGAGAACCCGGGTGGAGGTGGTGATATGAAACCTGGTGGTGGTACAAAGCCTGGAGGGAAACCCGGAGGTGGAGGTGGAGGCAGGCCTAGCATGTTTGGAGGAGGAGGCATAGGGAAACCGGTGGGTGGAAAGGGAGGTGGTTGCATAGGAAACCCGGGAGGCGGGGGTGGAGGAAGACCACCTGGAGGAATTTGGAAGCCGGGTGGAGGTGGAGGTAGCATGAAACCAGCTGGTAACGGTAGAGCAGAAGATAGCCCTGGAGTAGGTGGTAAAGGAGCTTCTAGAGACTTAATGAGCAGTCAATCTTATTCTGGAAGGTTTTCAGAGCTCACGTTGTTGTATCCCGTCTTTCGGCGGAGGGGGGCCGTCGGGCATGGGTATATCATCATCAGAGTCTTCCTCTTCGTCGTCCGAGCGTCCTGGAGGAGGGCCGGCGGGCATTGCAATATCATCATCGTCGCCACTTTCTAAACTAAAAATCAATTTGAATTTAGCGAAAGGAGGGAATGACCTAATTGACCTTCTTCAGCTTCACTATCGACCTCGTCGGGTCGCAGCGCTATCACAAGCTCAGTCCAGAAACATACACAAGATGAAAGATAGGTACTTACGTCTTTCCATGTATGGCATTCCAGGTGGTGGGACGCCGTATGGGTTCATGACCGGGTCAAAGTAGACACTACGCTCAGGATGCCGAGGTAGACCTTTCTTATTAAAGAGATTACGACTCTTCAACTCGGGCCCCTTGATTTCGTCTTCATCCTTTTCCTCGTTGTTCCTCCTTCGGGCCTTGAAGACCAGCTTTCTGTGCTCTGGGTGTTCGGCGACCCATTCTTCCTTTTTCTTGGTGATCTTCTCAAGTTCAGATTTCAACTCGGCGAGTCTAGCATTGTCTTTCGGGGAACGTTCGGATAAGCCCTCGAGCTTTTCAAGTTCATCCTCAAGATCTAGGAACAGCGATATGAAAGGTTGTACGTATAGCCATATATTATACACACGCACCTCTAGTATCCTTCTTCACTAACGCGAAATCGCGGGCTTTTGAACGTTCAGTCTTGTTCTACTGCAAGCAAACTTCAGTCAGCCACACGTCGGTCATGTAAATAATTTCTGAGATACCCGCTTTCTTTAGTTCCTTCTTCCTCTGCGCTTTCCCTGCATTACTTCATGAGTATAATCAACATGTTTATATTGGAGTGGTACTGACGAAATGAGTCTGCCGGATTTGCTGTTTTTCCTTTGGCCATTAGTAGGGAGCACGTTCAAGAAATATGACACGCCAGATAGAATGATGACGTTGTTGTGTTGTTCGTCGTTGAGAACAGTGAGCTCACTGCAAGTTGCCGGCTCGGGTGTGTCACACGTGCGCTTCCGTTTTGAGTCATCAAGAGACCCCGCTGCAGCTTTGACCTTTCGGCTTCCCTCTCCAAGGGAAGCTCACCGACAGTGTCCTCAGGGCATCCCTCTTGCCATTTTCTACGACATTTTACTCATTTTCGCCGACAACGACCAAGTGATCTAATCCAGTGAACGAAGGAGATAACTCGCTCAACTCAACTTCGAACGTTCCCTCCGATCATCCTCCCAGACGTCATGGCTACACAGACCCCCGCACCTCAGTCTGCTACCTCCAAGCGGCCAGGCAAGATGACCGCTAGCCAGTCGTTGAATCACCTCCTGAACTTCACGTTGCCTCCACGGCAGACTCATCAGTTCCAGAGTCTGCCCCGAAGGAAGAGAACGACTAATCAGCAGGTGTGGAATAAGGAGCGTGAGTACATTCAACAAATTCAACATCTTGCTTGCCATTGAAATGCTACTTCTGTGCTTAGGATTTGTAAATGCGCAATATCGTTTCGTGATGAATCCAAGCGGAGACTACACTGTTCATTTCGCCGATCCGGATATGTATGTACATGAACATCTATATCTTCAACTGTATGCCCTGACGTATGCTTAGCTACTTCCAATGGCACGATATCCTACAGGTCATCCTCCCGCGGGCATCTGCAGTTGCCTCGGCAAGTTCAGGAGAACATCACCATATTGAAGCAGAGGGTGTAACAACCTGTCCGATCTGCTTATCTCCTCCCACTGCACCCCGTATGACTAAATGCGGTCATGTATGTCATTCCCTATCATTGCATGGTCTTCATTCATGGGTTTTGCTCAGATATTCTGCTACCCATGCATACTGCATTACTTGAGCACCTCTGATAACCCCAAATGGGTACGGTGCCCTATCTGTTTTGACTCTGTCAACGAGCGACAGCTCAAGAGTGTCAAATGGTACGACGGACCGTCTTCCGTCGAGGAAGAGGATGACTCCCCACCAAGAGCTTCTTCCTCCTCGGCTTCGCTGGACAGTGGCATGATTGCCACACCACGTCTTGGGTCAACAGTACGAATGCGTTTAATGCAACGTCCTCAAATTACGACGCTAGCGTTACCGCGATCCCAAACCTGGCCGTCAGACCTCATGGCACCTCACCAAGCCCCTTTCTATTTCCTGCCTGACGTTTACACCTTTGCCAAGTTCATGTTAGCGACACCTTCGTATCTGGTAACTGACCTTACTAAGGACTTGGACGACCTGGCAGTTGAACGACGCATGCTTGCGTCTATGAAGGATGACCTTGGTGTTAGCTTCGTAGATGCAGCCGATGCGAAAGTTCGACATCAAATCGACAAAGCCCACGCATTAGAGATGCCTCTATTGAAGGAGGCAATTGACAATGCTATGCATCTACAACAGCAAATTACCAACCGTGTTATCTATAACAGGCGAAAGAAGGAGCAGGTTGAAACTGCTCCGCTAGAAGATGCCCCCGAGGCGTTCCTGGCGATTCAGAAGTCTGGTTTCAACACACCTGCTCAACAACCTTCTCCTGCACCTACACCAGCGCCACCAGTTCAAGTTCAAGTCCAGCAACCTCCTGCTTCGCGAAATCCACGACAACGACGAAATCTCAACCCACCACCACCCTCGACTTCGACTTACTATTATTACCAGGCAGCAACAGGCATGCCGATCTTCCTCCACCCTCTAGACATCAAGATCCTTCTTTCTCATTTCAACAACTATGCCTCGTTCCCGGATACCATCACTGTCAGAGTAGAATCATACGCGGAGTCCACGGTCAACGAAGATCTTCGGAAACGTTGCAAGTACCTTGCACATCTCCCCGAAGGTGCAGATGTTGTGTTCGTCGAGACAGATCTTGAGGGCGTTGTTGGCCCTGAGGGTCTGAAGAATTTCGAGAAAGCGTTAAGTATGAGAAGCGCGCGAAGGAAAGAGAAGGGTAGGAAAGACGACCGGGCGAAAGCCAGGGCGGAAGAGAGGGAGAAAGAAAAGTTGGTAACCACATGGAATGAGGTAACCAGATCACATCCCGATGCTTACATCCCTCCGCCCATCCCTCGTGAACCATCGCCTCTTCTCGACGAATTCCCCGAACCTGGACACGAATCGACATCGGATGCTATTCAGACGCAGACGCAGCAACAACAGGGTGTATGGGGACAGAGAAGCTTTGCTGCTACGGCGACCGCGGCCTCTGGCCGTTCGCTTGGTCAGAGACCACCGCAGGGGACGAGAAGGACTCAGGATCGGTATGAGGATGAATATGATTGGGACGTTGCGTTCCATGAGTTGGAGCAGAGAGGTGCGGGCGGGGGTGGACGTAATGGTGGTGGGAAGAAGAGAACCAAAGGGTTGGTTGTGCTTGGCGGTGGTGGGGGACGTCGAAGGTGAGGTAAGAAGGGTTTGCCAAGTTCGGAGGTAAGTCGTATTGCTTGAGAGCCGTAGACATGAGGCTCGCCTTGGACTATGGGTTTTCTGGCGAGCCTGTACATATTATTTGGTTTTCTCGATATTTCTTTCATACGTATCCGCTATATTTAGCGGATTTCTTGTCTACCTCAGCAGCCGTGGAGTCACACATTTGTAACAACAGTATACAACAGCAACCACACAGAAACTAATTGCATTGGAACCTTTCATTTTCGTACCGGTGGGAACTGAGAAGCAAGGTGATGAAGGCACGTAGCGCGTGATGTTGAGCGCACTCAAGTTTTCACCGACAAGACTGGGCTGGAAGGCCACAGATTTGAAATTGAGGTATTTGAATATTCAAGGAATATGTGCAGTACGGATCACAACAACGTCTATAGAAACCTTCAATAGAACGCAAAGCAGGAATTTATATCACCAGGAAGCAGAAGATAATAAAATAGGAGCAAGAAAACACCAGCGAGTAAAAGAAAAAAAGAAAGGGGTAAGCATTTCTTGTGTCATAAAGCAAGACGATGTGTGTGATTCCCAGGTAAGATTACTACTTACAAGCATTGTGAGGATAGACTAATGCAGATAGGGGCTCGAGAAAGTAGATGACTGAAGAGGCGGAGTGAGTGTGAGAAGAGGTAGGTAGTAAGAGAACTGAGAGATAGTTCATCATCATGCTAAGAGTTCGTGAGAAAAGGTGACTCGTAGAGTCCGGATATAGAGGAATACGTGCATATGAAAAAAAGAGAAAAGAAGAGACCCAGGTCCATTTTTCGCTTTTTACATGAGCTGTAGGTAATTTGACGGAGCAACTGAATGTGGTTTAGAGGTTGTCAAGTTGATGAAATATGAGGTGTCAAAGATATGGATACGTACTTCCGATTGTTCCATCAGCTTTCCTGGCTTGCCACCATTTCCCATTCTTGTCGATGATTTCTAACAGCTCGCCTTTAGCGAACGAGATCTCATTTGGATCGTCCTCTGATGCTTCGTCTAGGGGGAAAAAGTCAATTTTATTCAATCCACTGAATGTCGAAGGGCGTAACCATAGAGAAAGGCACTCACATGAGTAGAGTGCTTTAGCCTTGTATGCTTCTAGACCGCTGCTATCCACACTCGTATCGCCGGCTGGAGGAAGCTGTCCTGAGGGCGATGGTCCACCACCAGCACCTACACCCGCAGCACCACTGCCCATTAGCGGTGAGTTTAACGCTGCGGGGTCCGCAGGTCCATTGAGAGAGCCTGGTTGGTTGATGCTTCCTCCACCTCCTCCACCGATACTCCTTGCTCCATAGTTCTGTCGGATTGTTTGAAGCTTCCAGCGTCAGAACGTACCGGACCACCGGTGAAGCTTCCCCCCATCTTTGTCTCGTAGCCTACTGTACCCATGCCAGCTCCTGGAGGTGTAGCGTATGGTGCGCTGTATCCGTTTCCTACACCCATATTGTGAACAGACATAGGTCGTGTCCTGCGACGTCTTGAGGGAGGAGTGAGGCCACCTGTTCCGAGGGAGTTGAATATGTGAAGCATAAGCGAGTCTTCTTCCGAGGTGAAATAGAGTGTCCAAAGGATATTGACGATGGCCAGGATAAGCCAGCCTGCAGCCATCGCATCCAATGCGGAATTATGAGAGAAAATGCCTTGGTTGACACCGAAGACGGAAAAGACGACAGAGATAGCACCGAATATTGATATTTGGAAGCGATGCATAGCTAGTGAGTCTGTTGCGAGCGTATGGAGGACTCCAAGGATGAGGGCTAGTTGTTCAAAGATGGCGAACCATAGTACTCCGACGCTGGCACGACCGTCTAGGAGGAGTGGTTGAAGTGAGCTTGAGGAAGGTACGGTCAATGCGGTCACACTTACTCTGCGCAGTAGCTATGATTTGTGCAATGAAAGCGACAAACCAACCAATCTAAGGGTGTTGTATGAGATGATGGCGTCATGAATCTTCGGAAGGGTGTGACATACCACAGCAAGAACGGTGGTGAATAGGAAAAGGTAATGTGTTAGTATGGGCGTAAAGTCGAGCCCTTCGCTCCCTCGCGGCGGCATAGTTTGAAGCGTTGTGTACAGCAAAAAAAGAGAAGTCAAGTTCGAGTTATGATACAGAACCTGTTCCAGACGGTCGCAAAGGGTGTTTTGGGAGATGTGGGGGGCGGTGGACGGAGGCGGAGGGGCGATGAAGAAGGTTCAAGTTGAACGTGTTGAACGACGTGCGCAGGGCGTCAAAAGAGTCGCCAACTGAGAGACTCGGGCAGCTCTCCCCACGGTCTCTCTGCCTCCTGGTCAAGCCCTCTCAAACTGCGCACAAGCTCTTCCATCATGAATCGTATCTGTTAGCAGCATTTTTGGATCAGCCTATGCGAGAAGTCTCTCTTTCAATCGTTCATGAGATCCGGAACCGCTTTGAAACCTGGCTTTGCAACATCATGCCAGCAATCATTCATTGAATCAAAGCTGATGCAGCGGAGATGTCGTGCGATCCGACTTATCTCAAGTGTTGTTATGGAGGAGATTTATTCTGTCAACTCCGAGTCTCCATAATACGTCTATCTGCGTCTGATCCGTATCGCTCGGTACGCCATAACTTGTAGGCCTCTGTGGTTGGACCGACCCACGCGGGCGTCCATAATTATCCTCCTCGAAGCTCGTGAAATCCACACGCGACCCCGGTAATCGAAGCTGACGTTCCCTATACTGACCTCCTATCCTAATCTTGTCTTTTGTCTTCTTTCATTCCATGACATCCGTTCCCTCTGTCAGATATTCCGGACCACTAGCTACTTGCATAGCGGATGTCGCAGAATATGTATTTCATCCCGATATGGCCCGGATGGCCAGCTGCCTCTAACAAGGCGGCAGGACGCGTACGCTCCAGATAGATCTTCGGGTATGCCAAGAGCGTCATGACAGTCCTCTCCAAACCTCCTGAATTTGACTTTTCCGCGACTGTAAGCGTCTCAACCTATCACGGTCTTCGTAAGCATGTTTGACTCCCTACGCCGTCCAGCATAGTCGCCGTAAGCTCTCCCGACACCCTTTTAAATCATCCGTCTCACTCGATCGTTACCGTTTGCTCCCTCGCTTTCTGCAGCTTTTTCTCCCCTATCATTCGATGGATCTCGTGCTCTTGAGAGTCAACCACTCTCAGTATCACATCAACTGAACACCACTCGACAGAGGAGTTGTTCAATCGCTTGGTTCAAGCTTGAGTTATGTTGACTTGCTATTGCCCCTTAACCCGTCTACATATGCTATTTCGCCTTGTTCCTTGGAAGGCGATTTGGGCGAATGGAAGTCTTGAGTTTATAGGTTTCGGTTTGAGATATGTGGTTATCGTCATCTCGAATGCATTACTGGCTCTCGCGTGGCTCGGTTTGGTAAGTTGTTTCTCTTCATGTATGTTATCTATACCCCTTAACTGTCTGTTTCATCTAGAGCATTGTCTGTGCTTTCAACAATCTGGTGCGGCTCGTGCTGCGTATTCCCCCAGAACACCCCTCTGCCTGTGCTACGCCTCCTGAGCGTGTTGGAAATCGCCGCCGGGCCCGTCGGAAAGTTAAGCGTTCCGACCCCCTCCCCCGCACGACCTCCTCGCCTCACCCACCAACAAAGAGTGCCGTACGAACAGGTCATCCGGCTGTCGCCAGACACGTTTCCTTTACGAGGGAAGATCGGGAAACTCATATATCACACACCGTTTCAGCGCCACCAGTCAGGGTTAAATCTAATGAACGGTTGACACTATCGGTATCGCCCGTGGTTGAGGAGACTGAACGAGGAGAGTCGACGGCCTCATCGACAGCATCGCCTGATTCGATTTCACCAATACCGACTCTTGAACTCGATTCTGTTACGAGCTCTCGTTCTGTCTCACCAGATAGACTTTTGTCTGGAGAGGGAAAGAAATCCCAGGGGCGTTGCCGAAGTAGGTTTATTTTCCCCGCTTTGGCATATTCTCCAGCTAATATCTGCGCAGACATCGTCAACAGGCGTCGTACAACCGATGAGCTCAAGAAAGCGCCTCCACCGAGACGTCGTACTGACCCCTATCAAGCCCCATATTTCTTCCCCACACCATTGTCTCCCGGTGCAGAGGATTATGTTCGTATCGTACGAGCAGAGCGGGCAAGGCTTTCAATTTCACCTACGGGATCACCATCGCGGAAACCGTCCCAATTAATTACAGAGCCGCTTCCAACACTGCCCTCCGCAACCATCGTGCCTGGTGGACAACTAAAATTAACATCACCTGAACCTTTGTCGCGCAAACGACCTGGTTTCTCGCGTCGAAATGCTGCAGGGACTACCCCATCTGGTTCACGAGAAACGTCACCTTCACCTTCACCGAGATCAAGGGATCGTGGCAAGAAGCACTTGCAGTTCTTCAAAGGGTTCTCACATTCGAGTAAACGATCAAATTCACCACCACCCCTGGACGGTGCGGCACATAGTGACGACAACGTTAGTGCCGGGAGGCTTCGTAAGAGTTCACGGAGGTCCTCTCGATTGAGACGTATGCTGAGGTAAGATCGGTTTCGTGAATCACGATAACGGCCCTTTCGCATCGTTTTCCTTAACATCGAGCTGATATTGTTCTCGTTAACAGCAGGAGCCATGACGAAGAGACATTACGTGAATCTGTTCAGCGTGTGGCTGAAACACAACCTCGGGGTCCAGAAGTGGTGATCCCTGTGAAGGAGGCGAGGAACTCGAGAGAGCACCGCCACTCATGGCATTCGGTGTTTCACCCTCGTAGGTCATTATCTATGACTTCTCAGGATTCAGCTTCTTTCGGGCAGGAAGATTCGAAGGTCCATCTGAGTCAAGTCGATGAATTATCGTCAGCGACGTTGTCCAAGAAACGACGATGACATGACTCATGTTGTGCCCCGAAGCTTTGGTCATTAGTCAACCTTGTGATTTTAGTGCATATTTTTTCTGAGAGTCCCTCGCATCCAATTACAATGCTTCATTTTTTATTAAAACCGTTCATCGATCATCCTCCCCATCCAGTCATTCTGGCATTCAATTTTGCATCACGTCATCCCTAATCTCAATCTCAAACCTGCTTCCACAACATCCTATTTATTTTTTCCTCGCTAAACATTCGCCTTCGAGTTCAACCTCTTTTTTTCTCCTGTGTGTGTTTTTTGTTGTAGAAACAACCTCTCCACTCCTTTGAATTTCCGTGATACTCTACCCTACGAGTAAATCTCTGGTAATAGTATAGTGTAGCTCGTAATCATGTCTGTTGCATAGTCGAATGGGTCAATTACCCGATGTGTCTTAGTAGTGGAGGCTAAATGTACTGCAGTGACAATAACGTTATGTGCGACGGTCTTAAATATCAATACCCATCATATTATCTTCGTCTATAACGGGAAGCCGTTGTAATGCATTGTAATGACATATGTAGTTCATGGTATTGGGATATTGACTTGAAGTCGAAGGTGTGAAGTCAATATTAATTTATAACAAGACTATGATAATTAGGATTTGTTCACGGTAAACAACAGGTTAACGAATAGCAAGACATTGTTCTTATTGTCGATTCTTTCGAATCCCGTGATAATGGTTCCAATCGAAAGATCTCTGCACTAAACTTACAAGGGATCTCAGACCTAAAGATATGGCCATGAAAACAAAGGAGAAACTCCGTGTTTGGGTATAGGCTCAAGGGAAGTTGACGTTTGAGCTCTTCCTTTTCTGCGGCCTCATCACAAGGCGTTAGATGAATCTGGATCATTTCTATCGTCTTTGGCAAGACCTTCAATGTTTTGGCCAAGGTGGGCCAATGGTTCCATCGCCGATCTTGAGTGACCATAGAGTTACGTATTATGTCTTGTATGTCGAGGGAGAATCTCTTTAGGGAAGGGGGTAGGGCTCGTAGATGATCGTATACTTTATAGAGAATTTCAACTGTAGTAAATTTGTATCGGTCAGATACCATATACAACCGAACAGACAAAATTCAGAATACTCACTTGGGGATTGCCAGGGCCTTGCACACACTGTCAAGTGATAATGTTCCGGGATCATTCTATTCCACGTTGGTAAGAGGGGTTCCTCGTCAACATCTAGACATGTGTCGTGAAGGGGATCGACAAAAAAGTTCCCCAATACGGTTTCCAAGACCCGCTCGCACAAATGTCTCGCTATAACCATTTCCATTTTCTTGATGTGGAGGAAAGGCCCGGTTTTATCGGAGACATGTAGTCTAAGAGGTTTACTGACTGTTTGCTCTTTTGAACCACTTTGCAGTGGGTCAGAGTGCCAAAAATGGAGAGCAGCCTGGTGAAAAAGTGGGGGAAACGGCGAAGATGATCATTCAATTCGGTGTCCGGAGTAGTGATATCGGACAGCAAGAGTGTTCAGTGAAAGTAGCTTGCCCTTATAGTTGAATGAGAAGAGCTCCTTCTTCTCTGGAAAGACGCCATAGTCGAGTCGGAGGGCGTCGAGCGACGGCAAAGACTGGAGGAGTTCGGCGAACTTCTTGTAGGCCGAGCCCGATGTCTGTGAGTGTGAGGTTGCGCAAGGGAGGAAACGTCTGCATCAGACAGTCGCCTTTCAAGTGAGACTCCACGAGCGGATGGACGCTGCTCCAGGTGACGGGTATTTGGAAGAGGATCTCCTGAGCCTGTTCTTGCCAAGAGCGGCAGACCAGAGAGCAAGCCATGAGTTCCTGTATGAGCATCGACCTCGAGAAGTACCAGAAGACAACTTTGAGGGGGAAAGAAGTAGGGGTCTTAGGGGTCGTTTTGATGGGGCGAAGTTTTGTTGTATCGAACGCCTTCGGTATGGGTATAAGGCTAGACATTGGGGATGGTGCGAGGATAATAGGTATCAGGAAGGCTGTAGGCATTATATATACGCGACCAGACAATGCGAGCGAGACAACGCCAGAGTGGACAAAGAGTGACACGGCTAAATATTTGTGCATGATCTATCGCAGGTGGACGATTGTCTACACCTGGTTAAAGGCTGTCATTGAGCCAAACATTCAATATTCAAGTCAATGGTCAATCGCGTAAATTAGAATATGATGGAATCGAGAGCCTGCATCATTGATCATTGGCAACATGCCTGTGGGATTTGACTTCAGCTTTAAACCAACATGGGTTTTTGTTTCTTACCATTAATGCGACCTTGGGCCCGGTGTGAATACATGTGAGTAGAGAGTCTACAGTAGAGTCAACACAAATGAATCTGATGATGCGCTTGGCAGTGGCACCGGCAGTGATTCAGATTAGATCCGTCAATTATTTAACTGCAATTGATAAGATAACCTTGTTAGATTAGATGTTGACGACACAGTGCAGTGCTTGTTCCCGCCCACCTTATTCTTGACTGCAACTTTCCACTTCATTCCCTTGCTTCATTTCGTTTTCTCACCAAATGAAATCTTCAAAGATAGAGCTACTACCACCCTTACATCCTAGTGCACACGTCGATGGCCCAGGGCGGCCCCCCAATGATGAACCTCTCGTCGGTCCTGGTGTCTACCCTACGAGTAAATCTCTGGTAATAGGATAGTGTAGCTCATAATCATGTCTGTTACATAGTCGAATAGGTCAATTACCCGATATATCTTAGTACTAAACTCCAAATCTAGAGAAATTTAACAGCGAATTTCAGAGGGAGGTCTCGCAGTAATAGTGTAATGGGTAGCCTTTCGTTACTTGCACCAACCTCGAACACCTGGAATGTGGGTATAGAACTACCCTTCTTTGAAGGCGATCAGATGAGCTTTGAATATGTATAAATGATGTGCTTGGAACGACTGTCTTCTCGATCTAGAGGGTGAGAACTGAGCCTAACTCAGCCTGTACATGTCATATACCAATATTCAGTTAGATGCTACGGGCAATGGGTGGTATTCGTTATGTAACGTAGCATTGATGTCATTTGGCATGGTAATACTTACACCTCAGAACGCCGAGATACTGATCAATATGTGCCGCAACACTACGTATATTGTCCATGGTAACAATTTGAGTTTCGACATCCCCAAATATATATGCTATTACTCCTCTTCTCATGAGATCAATGACTCCCAGTCGTCCGTGAATATCATGATCAAATGTCCGAACATTGAGATCCGTTCGGGCAGCTGCCGGGCATCCTGGCACTGACATCGCGCTGTAGACCATAAGCATAAGTAACCAGTCGGAAAAGTAACTCCAATTCTATACTGAGCACATACTTTCACTTCTCTCTTCAGAAACAAGACGACATGATGAGCCTTATTCTTCGTAGCATTTATTTGTTGTTAACTCACCTCGAAGTTTGCCATGCCTGCAGTAACACCGTTGGGCTATAGAACGAACTTGTTAGCTCTCTGCCACATGGCCTAAGGTTTGACTTTTGAAGCTCACATCGGGGACAGGAGTAGACACAACACCGCTGAGTGCAGCAGCAAATGTGAAAGCGAACAAAATAGCCTTGAACATTGTGAGTGGCTGAGATTTGGAAGAGTTTTGTAGGGATAAAGTTAGAGTGAGTGAGTGATGAATAGATGTTCGTCCCACTTGGCTTTTATACTGTAAGCTACACTGCGAGATCTCTGCATCCCTTTCATGGAATGGTGGTTGACCCATGGTCCCCGAAGGGACGTGTATGGGCTTATCGTTGCAATGTGACACCCGCTAACTCCATAGTTGTCCCATCAGCAAGGTAAAACAATTTCAGGATGTGGTATGACTACCGATTTCTTGCTAAAATGTATATTCGCGTTACGGGATCCCATAGAGCGTGCGGCCTCAGAAATTGATGTCGAATGCACGATTTTATCCGCATTTGGCATTCAGCCAGTGTTGTTTAATATCATGGTAGTCCATCTCCCTTTCCTGTGACATTGGTGCTACTGTTAGACATGAATGTTAACATCACTAACAAGGAATCAACTTACTATAATAACTGGTGAGTAGTGTTCTTGATTCAATAGTCGAGGAGATACTTCCAACCCGGAAGTCTCTTTCGATGTACTGTCTCGGCCAATATGCTGTTTTTTGTTCTATCAGGTACAGAGATATAGAAATAAGACCTCCGCATGAGTGACACTTGGAATCAATCTAGCACCGTCGCTGAAGGGGTTGAACGGCACCGACTTCGGTAAAACAAAATCGTGTGTGCGACATCATTTTTTTGAAACAGGTGTAAGTGGCCAAGACAATGTCCAGCCATGTTTTTCGCATGAGTGGGGTTTATGTGCCGGCTTGGGGGTGTCATGTATTCCAAAGCTTCGGTACAAACACAAAGAACAAGCTGAAAGAAATATTTGTCATGTTGTTTGAGTACCTACCATGATGAGAGAGTGAAGACGTGAAACAAACAGTGTCGGTTGAGTGGCCACATGAACTGAGAAGGTTTGAGATTCGCCTTTCCAGATAGTACTCCCCGTTGCGGGGTTAAGAAAGGAGGAAGGACGGCAACATGTGTTTGTGTGAGTGGACCCGATGATGCTGACGAAGTACAGGTAGGAGCATGCGTGATGGTCCCGTAGTGGGAGTGAGAGCGATTAGGCAAGTGAAGTAGTTGAAGGTGTTTTGTAATACTGCCTTCTTCAGACTCCTGCACTGACGATAGACTGTGATGTATTTTCAATAGCGGGGCTGTGCTATTGACAATATAGCCCTTTGAAAAAGACAATTCTTGTCGTCGTTTTATTTCCATTTCGTAGTTCGCACCCTATTCCACGTTAGTAAGAGGGGTTTTGTGTTGACATCTACACATGAGTCGTAAAGGGCATCGACAGAAAAGGTCCCTAACACGGCTTCTCAAACCCGATCACACAAATGTTTTGCGATGACCATTTTCATTTTCTTGATGTGGAAGAAAGGTTTTATCGGAGATGTATAGTTCAAGAGGTTTACTGACTGTTTGCTCTTGATAAATTTCGCAGTAGCCCAGAGTGCCCAAGATAGAGAGAAACCCGGTGAAAAAGTGGGGAAAACGGCGAAATACTCATTTAATTCGGTGTCCGGAGTAGTGATATGGATAGCAAGATTGTTCAGTGAAAGCAGCTTGCCCGTGTAGTCGAATGAGAAGAATTCCTCCTTCTCTGGGAAGATGCCATAGTCGAGTTGGAGGACGTCGAGCGACGGCAGAGACTGGAGGAGTTCGGCAATTCCTTGTAGGCTGAGCCCGATGTCTGTGAGTGTGAGGTCTCGCAAGGGAGGAAACATCTGAATCAGACAGTCGTCTTTCAAGCGAGACTCCACAGACAGAGGGATGCTGCTCCAGGTGATGGGAATTTGGAAGAGGATCTCCCGAGCCTGTTCTTGCCAAGTGCGGCAGACTAGAGAGCAAGCCATGAGCTCCTGTATGAGCAGCGTCCTCGAGAAGTACCAGAAGACAACTTGGAAGGGGTAAGGAGTAGAGGTCTTAGGGGTCTTTTTGATGGGGCGAAGTTCTGTTACGCGTTCGGTATGGGTATGGGGTCAGACATTGAGGATGATGCGAGGAGAATAACTCCGATTATACGCAAATGCGAACGAGACAACGCCGGAGTGGTCAAGGAGTGACACGGCTAACGATTTGTGCATGATCTACCGCAGGCCCTAGACGATTGTCTGCACCTGGTCGGAGGCTATAATCGAGCTAAACATTCTAGTCACTGGCAATGGACGGTCAATCGCGTACATGATTAGAATAAGTATGATGGAATCGAGAGCCTGCATAATTTTCAACATGCCTGTGGAATTTGACTCGAGCTTTAAACCAACATAGGTTGTTACTTCCTACCATTAGTGCGACCTTACGTTCGGTGAACGGTGAGGTCAACTCGCAGATGATGCACTTGGCAGTGGCACCGTTGAGATTAAGAGCGTAGGCGTGATTCAGATTAGATCCGTCAATTAACTGCAATTGATAAGATAACCTTGTTAGATTAGATGTTGACGACACAGTGCTTGTTCCCGCCCACCTTATTCTTGACTGCAACTTTCCTCTTCATTCCCTTGCTTCATTTCGTTTTCTCACCGAATGGAATCTTCAAAGATAGAACTGCCACCACCTCTACACCCTAATGCACACGTCGACGGTCCAGGACGACCTCTCAATGACGAACCTCTCGTCGGTCCTGGTGTGATCCACCTTCAAGAGAACCAGCCAGGACCTTCTGCCTCGAGGCCTCACTCACCGCAACGCAGATATCCGATCTCACAGCACCATCCTACCCCTCCGATATCTCACCATCTCATGCTTGACCCTGATCACCCACCGAATCCTATCAGTCGTCCGAGAACACCTCTGACCAAACCTCTAACACCCAAGATCGGCTCGCCAGCACACGGGCATCTTTCACTTGCGGTCACGGGGGAATCCTTACTCCCTGACGGGAATAGACAACCTGGGGAGAGAACCCTGAATGTCTCGGACGCGTTAACATATCTAGACGAGGTCAAGATACAGTTTGCGGACAAGCCGGAGGTGTACAATCGTTTCTTGGACATTATGAAGGATTTTAAGAGCCAAGCGTGAGTGTCCTTCTGTCAATGTATAGTCCGATGAAGACGTTCAGGAGTGAACTCAATTATTCACCTTGCGTTTCTGTCTGCGGGAAGACCATACTGACACTTCCTCCAAGGATCGACACACCGGGCGTGATCGAGCGCGTCTCCACACTCTTCCAAGGCAATCCCCTGCTTATACAAGGATTCAACACTTTCCTCCCGCCAGGCTACAAGATTGAAATTTCTAATGACCCTCGAAATCTCAGCGGCATCACAGTAACAACCCCACAAGGCATTCTTTCACAACAGAGTCTCATGGGACCTCTTCGAATACACCGGGAGCCTTCCAACTTACACAACAGTTTCCCTCCTCAGCCCTTAGCAGCGCCACCTGTCCTTCCTGTTGGACTTGGCCCAGGCTCACGACCAGCAACTCCCATGATGCATAGCATTCAACAACACTTACCAGGGTACACCGACCCTATTAGACCCTATTCGCCGAACATACAGGCCAACACTCAGGCTGCGGCTGCGGCTAATCTACTTGGAAGGGGCCCGGAGGAACGAACACAAGTGGAATTCAACCATGCGATCCAGTTTTTGAATAAGATTAAGGTTCGATTCTCGGACGAGCCGGATACGTACAAGCAGTTCTTGGAGATTCTGCAGAACTATCAGAAGGAAAGCAGGCAGATACAAGATGTGAGTTCAATCATTTCTACTGGGAACTATAAGATTAACATAATCGACGCAATAGCAAACACATGTCTACACACAAGTGGCCCTCCTTTTCAAGAATGCTCCAGATCTCATGAATGAGTTCCGAGACTTCTTGCCCGAGATTACAGGCTCTTCGCAATCACAGCATGGACTCATGAGCATCATGCCCCATCCTTCGGGCTCCTCGTGGAATCAGAATGCCGACAGCCCATCTATGGACACGGACAAGCCCAAGACAAATCGCAGACGGAAACGTGTAGCGGAAAAGGAGCCAGCAGTTGCTCAGAAGGCGGGAGGCCGAGTATGTCATTTCAAATCTAGCTCTAGAGCGTGTATTAACGGGTACAGCAGGCTGCAAAGAAGGTTAAGACGAGTCACAAGCCGGAACCAGGGTCGCCCAAGTTTACGGCATACGAGCATCCAGGATCCCCTCAGCCATCCACGTCCCATGCATCGCATTCCCGTCAAGCACCATTCTCGTCGTCGTCCCACATGAATGGCAACCATCCAGGATCGATGACGGGCGGTACGCTGTATGGACAGGGTCCTCAAGGAGAGTTTGCCTTCTTTGATCGAGTGAAGAAGACATTAGAGACTGGCGGCACGTACGAGGAATTCCTCAAGCTACTCAACCTTTTCACGAGAGATATAATCAACCTCGACAACCTCATGGATCGCGCCGATGTATTTTTGGATCCTGAGCTGATGCGCCAATTCAAGGAGCTTATGGGTTGGGAAGAAAGGTACAGTGGAATAGACAATGGTCCTCCTGGAAGTCTTAGGACATCAGCTCCTGATCATATGGCTGCACAATTTCCCGATGATGGACAAGGGCCTTCTTACCGTCGGTTGCCTGAAAGCGTGAGTGTGTTTAGTTGGTACAATACATTACATGCCACGCTAGCGGAAGGACGTACGCTGATTCGTTTACATCTATCAAACAGGAAGTACGCCTGGCGTGTTCAGGGCGGGATGAGCTAGCCCGTTCGGTTCTTAACGACGAGTGGGTTTCACACCCAACGTGGGCATCTGAGGAATCGGGGTTCATCGCTCATCGGAAAACCCAATTCGAAGAGACCCTGCATAGAGTTGAGGAAGAACGCCATGATTATCAAGTTCACATTGATTGTATGTATCGAACAATCGCGGTTCTAACCCCTCTAGACGCGCGTCTCGAGGAAATGTCCCCTGAACACCGCGCGGCCTTTAAATTGAAGGCTGACTTAGGAGGTTCGTGTAAAGCCGTTTACTCAAAAGCTCTCCGGCGGATTTATGGCAAGGAGGCGGGGATGGAGGTCATACGTGGTCTGCAGGAATGCCCAAGCGTGGCGGTACCCGTCGTTTTAGCGAGGGTGAAGCAGAAGTACGAAGAAGCGACGAGGTACCAGAGGGAATGGAATCGAACGTGGAGAGAAATCGATTGCAAGAATTTCTACAAGGCATTGGACTCGCAGGGGATTTCGTTCAAGGCTACCGACAAGAAGAGTATTACCACCAAATCGTTTGTTCAGGAAATCGAGGCGGAAAAGAGCAAACAGACGAAGAGCCGTGATATGAAAGGAAAGACCTTCTATGGTAGTACCGGGTCTCAACTTCATTACGAAATGAGGGACACCGAGGTACTACAAGACGCTCTGAAGATGGTCTATTCATTCCTCGATCATTCACACCCCACATACAGCCCATCGGAGCGGAGGAGTGTGGAGAAATTCCTGGAATCCTTTGTACAGGTGCTCTTCACATTCTCGCATCACGAGTTTGCTCCAGCGACAGGGTCAATAGAATTTGACAACGATGCTGACGAACCAGAAACGCGTGGAGGGAGACAGTCTGCCTCTGGGAGTCATTCTAATGGTGTCGCCGCTGGGGACCTTCGGAAGAGGTTACTCAAAACCGTGCAAGAAAGCTCCCCACGACGTAAGAAAACCAAGGGGTCGCCTTCACATTCCACAGGCTCTGCGTCGCCTATGGTTTCGGGTTCTCCTGTGGTCGCCTCCAAAGAGCTGGGTGAACCACAGAGCAATGTTAGAGCCCGCACTAATCCCGAAGACATCTGGGTACGGGAATTCGTTGGCCCTTCAGACGAGCGACGCATCAGCGCAGGCGAGGCAGCTGTTTCAAGCCGACCCTTCTATGCCAATACCACATTCTACACGCTCCTCCGATTACTACAGGTGACGTACCAATTTTTGTTCAGCGCATGTCCAATTTTAGATGAGGCCCAGAAGAGCTGACAGATGAATTCTCCCGTTTTGTTTTTGTGTTCATTAGCTCCTGTACTCGCGCCTGCATGCGTGCAAGGAAATCGGTGCTCACCTGGCTAAGGAAAAGCATGCATCACTGAAACCAAATCCGGTCGCAGTACAGCTCGGATTAGACGATCCTAGCGGTCCGTCTGTGGTTCTTGCGCAAGCAATTGAGGCAGTGGGTAATCCCAGTGCGTCGGGGGAAGAGCCTAACGTGTTATACATGTATCTGCTGGAAGCCTGTGAGAAGGTGTTCGAGAACGAGCTGGATCAAGCAACTTTCGAGGAACATATGCGGTGGTTCTTTGGTTCAAAGGTGATTCGTCTTATTTTAGTCAGGCGGAGAACTTGCGGAGGTTATGTGATACTGATGGTAATTGTGTCCCAGGCTTACCAGGTTTTTACATTCGATAGGGTCATAACGGCAATTATTAAACAAGTGAGTGGGCGTTGCTTGTGTTATTTTTGGTGCACTCAGGGTAAATTGGCTCGGACATACAGGTGCAGACGATCACTTCGGATAATAAATGTCAGGAATTATGGGACCTCTTGCAAAAAGGCCGACGCGGAGAAATGGCCAGTATTCATGAATTAGTCCGGTATAGGCGCGAAGCGGAACGAAACGCTGGGTCAGATGAACATTTGTACAAGGTTGAATGGGTATGTATAGATCGAGCTCCGTCATGGCCCAATCGAGCTTTCAACTGAATGGTAAATGCGTAGGACACGCGTTTGCGAACTCTGCGGATCCAGTTGTTGGGTAACGAAGACCCAAGTGTCGAAGAAGATGAGACGAAGATAGGACGATGGCGACAGTATGTTGGGACGTATGTGACACGATATCCCACGGAGTTACTTCCCAAGGGTCGCTCGAGCAGAGCAAGAACGGAGAAGAGTCGTTTATTCTTGAAGCGGTACGTCTATAATAACTGATTTGACTGGTGCACCGATCCCCCGCAGTTGGGAGGGGGCGTGTATGTGGCAAGAGAGTTTGCTATTTCTGGACAGCCAATCGGAATGGAAGATGGGGATACTGATTGCGTTGGACGCTTCTAGGTCTCTGATCGATGGCGACGGAGCGGTTAAAGACGAGGTGCAGGAGACTAGTGGGTTAGGCGTGTGCGTGGACCTGTCTACGTACAAGCTTCGGTACGAAGGGGGAACCGAAGATGTGCTCTGGCGTGTGCGGTGGGCAGAGGAGGAGGAGCTGAGGACGCGGGCAATTGCTCGAGCATCAGAGCGAAGTCGGACACGGTGGCTGAGGTAGCTGATATAATTACTGCCTGTAGCTGTCAACGATTTGTTTTGTTGTAGTTTAGCGACGATGACTGGGTTTGAATTATTTTTGGATTGATGTTGTATTTTTGGAATTTCCTAAAGCGGAAGGAGGAGCTAAAGATATCCACTTATCAGCAGAGTCGTGACGATTTGCCAGGCCATCTCTCTCCGCCCGCCAGTCTCTGCCATCCCTCGTCCTCCCTTCGAGCGACTCCCTTGGCACTCCCCTCCCGCCCTCCTCGTCGCAGCACACAGCGACGAGCATCGTCTGCTCATCATCACCCATCTCTGCCGCACTAACCCTGCCCCCACGTAGCGGCTCCTCGTCGCACAAGACTTGCTTGGCGCGCCCGCTTCCGCCTCTGTGCGAGGATGGCCAAGCCCAAGCCTTCCAGTAGCTCTCCATCACTAGCCACGAGCAAGACATTCTCCAAACCCAAAGAGAACCGGAAGCCCTTCACTCACGGCTCGCGGCGGAGACCCCTCATATCTAGCCCCGTGCCTTCCTCTGGCCTCCTGGCTTTTTTGGCTGGCTTGACAGCATCCTCATCCACTGCATACGGTCATCCAATTGACACGCAGGTCCTCCCTCCCGAATTTCTATGTCCTGGGCTTGCCTCTGATCACCCCTCGGAAACTCTTTTGGCCCCCCAACCACGCCTGAGTAGACGTGTAGAGCGTCGGGACGACTCTGATCGCCCTCGTCCCTCTCAACGTCACCTTGCCAAGCGAGATTCAAAGCGACCCTTTGTTCCTCCAAAGTACGTCCAAGGACAGGACGGTCGTTGGCGTAAGATAGCAAACTGGACTCTCTATGGTTACTGTAACGTAAGCACCGTCTGCCTTCTCATTTATCAATGACATTCAATGTTTATGACCACTGGCCTCTCAGTGTGAGCCTAGCTCGACAGAGTACTCTACTCTTCCAGTAGCAGACAACGACGTTGAAGCAACATCCGCATCCATATTCCCTTCCGATTCCTTACCCACCATCATGGAGGACCAACTGCCGCCGGGCTGGAAAAGCTCGAGTGAATCAAATCATGTCCTAACATATATCATTCTCGTTCTTTCCCTTATTCTCGCGGTCCTCATCTGCATATTCATGATCGGATGTATCGCATGGAGAAAAAAGCGGAAGGAGCGGCGAGATCTTGAGAAGACGGCTAGCTCAAGCAGCTTGCGTCTCGGATACGAGTCTGAGGAGGAAAACGAGGAGTTGAGGCAAGCGAAGAAACAGCAGAAGTTGTGGGCTAAGGCAAGTGCTCGTTGGAAAGCCAACGTTCGACACTCTGCTCGTCGGCGTCGGACACAACGCAATATCTCTAGCAGCAACTCGCTAGCACGAGCTTCCCGTACCTCACTCGCCAGCACTACCATGGCGGCGTCGTCTTCGTCGGTCGAGGCCCATATGCGAAGTGTCGTTGACGTCTCTGATATCTCGCTCCCATCAAACTCCCTCGATCATGAAAACCCACCCGAGAACGAAACAGAACTTCCATCTTCATCCGCCTCGATTATTGAACCACGCCCTCCCGCGGTCCCCGTATCTTCCCGTCCTCCCTCGTATTTGCGGAATTCTCAACCCTGTCCTTCATCTCACCATTCAGACATCAGTGAGCGTCTGACTCTTCCCGAATCGGTCGGAGAGCCAATCAACGAACTGTCAACTTCACACAAGACACGCGACGTTGACCTTACGGAGCTTGATCACACGAGTCAGGACGATCTTCCTCCCAGTCCTTACGAAGAGACACCTTTGGACGCAGCTCACGTCGCCACTGATGATAAGAATATATTGGCTAGAATGGCTGCTATGGCTAGTGCACCACCTGTAGCTGATCAAAGCAATCCTTCGCAATCCGGGCAATACATCGGGACCATCGGTGCCTATCCTCGAATTCGAGCATGATGTTTACGAAGATCATCCAGACCTCAGTCTATCCGGCCCGTCCTCAGACTCATCTCATTTACCTCAACCTCTACCACTTCCACGGCGTGATGAGCTATCTTTGTCACTGCCGGCACCTTCCTATTCATCTAACCCTCATGATTCATCGACACATCATCCATTGTTCCCCGCACCTCCTTCGAAGGGTGTCCTAGTGGCACCCTCGTTCTACGAGTACCCCGCTTCGTTCGAGGAAGATGTCCTAGGTGCAGAACCTTCCGCTGAGCCAAGCGCACCCCCATTCGACCTCGAGGAGATTGTGCCTAGTGCACCCCCTATTGAACAGGGTGATGACCAGGTCACGAGTGACAGGCGAATGTCTTTGGTCCCGTCTGCTCCCCCTGTTCTGGACACCTATATGGTTCCTGACGATCAAACTTTCAGCCTCGTTTGTGCCAGTGCCCCCTCGATGGAGGATGTGGACGCCATCAACAGACAGTCTAGCTCTTCCAGTTCTTCATCGAGAACTACAGGGATCCCGGGGAGTACGGATCTTCCTAGTTATCTTCCGTGACACTAGAATCAAAAGGCTATTGGGAGACGATGATATGTAGAATGGCGAAGCTTAAAAAGAACCTTGTTATATATAGTATTTGCAGTGTATGTCTATGGGTTACCCCCTTTGCTTTTTAGGATAGTATTTCTGCCGCATCCCCTAGTACCTTTGTCGTAATTGCTTTTCTCTATTTTTTGTTGCTTTTCAAGCAAATCTGCAGATTGACCAAGATCAATTCAATTCGAGACCTTGTTGTCAACATCCGCGGCGTGTCTGTAAAGTTCGCGATTGAGTTAGAGTTACAACGGTTTAAGCTTCAAAGCTTCATGGCTGGAGCATTCTACTTCGCATTGTCGATATCCTCGAAATCTAACCAAAATCGCGGCAAGGTTTTAGGGGATTTGTCAACTAAATATTCAGATGTCAAGTTGTCAAGTTCACGAAGCTACGTCTACTGGTGCTCCACACCAACAGCCTCAAGGTTTAATTGTCTGTACGACTTCATCCATTTGCCAAACTCAGTTTCTGGTCAACTGACCAGACACCGAAGCATCGCAAATAGCAGGAAGTCAGGTGAGGGAACCCCCGACGACACGAGCCGTTACTGCAGAGGCAAGGTCATCTCCATCCTTGAGTTACAAGTAGAGCTCAAGGGCGTAAGGGCGGCAAAAATTAGATAACCAGAAATGCGGACAGTGTCCACATAATAGTGGTTAAACTATTAAGAACAGATACTACACTTGATCTAAGCCAGAAGGCCAGAGTGGTGAGGAAACAACCCAGCGGAGGAAGGAATTTTTATAGGTGAACGGAGAGGGACGCACGGACCAGAGGTTGAGATAGAATACCGACTTGTCGAAGCTTGTGGGTCCAACTCACCTTCCGCTTGTCGGATGCATGATTTTTCATCCACGTAGGTTTGCTTCACAACTGGGTTTCACGATGATCGGACATTAACAGCCTCATTGCACTAATGGCGTTGATGGCATAGAGTTCTGCGCAGCAGAAAGTAAGTGCTTCGTAATATTGTAGTAGGATTTGTAGTTGAAATGTTATAATGTGACGAGTAAAATGTATGATAGTCGGGACTTTGCGAGTCTCAAAATAAAAATGGAGTTAAGAAGCGGACAACCGTCCGGGAGGTATACGTCTATGTCGAGTATGATAGGCAGGTGGTTTGAGTGAGGTCAATCCATCATTCCGAACGGTGTCCTCAGCGATAGATGACACGATAAGATTATCTAGCTCTGAAGGGGAAACAATGTGTCCAAGTCGAATAGCCTTGAAGTCGGGAGCGGTGACACTTCGCCGGCGCACCTCCGTAGTATAAGTGTTGCCTTTCGTGATATTCTGACTTCCCGGATGCTGTTCTCCCGAATTCGTAACGTCTGCTAGAGCTGCTATGGAAGCAGCTCTCGCTCTCATGGGGCGATGCGTCATGGAAACGCCAGGTATTTTGGGAATGACACGGTCGCGATATTCTTGTCCGTTCTCTAGTTGGAGCCCAGCAGAAGACGAATGGTATCGTCTATGTTTAGACCTTAAATCGATGGATGGGTTTTCATTTGACATGACGTGCCTGACGATCCCAGCATTCGTTTTACCAGTGGGAACGATAGGAATGGAAGGCATGGGGCGAGGCTGGGAGACCTGGGGGCGAGGTCTAATAACGTCCCTCGGTGGCTTTGGCGGATGTATCTTCTCTGAGGCTATTTTTGGCAATAGACTCTGGCGGAACAGGTCGAACATTCCTTTGCTCTTCTTGCCGTGTGATGGATGAAGTAGGCCTGGCGAACACGTAAAGCTGAGGGGAGTCACGTTTTTCTGTTCAGGAACGATGTCATTGTTGGCGTCTCGAGAGTCTGTCACAAGATACTCGAACCGCCATTTAAGTTTGGGATGATGGTCTTTGATAGGTTTGGAACAATGGAGGCGGCCGTGAGGGGAGATAGATGGGGATAAATCGTATGTTTCTGTTCCAGAAATAGAGTAGACACCGTTTCCGCGCAAGGAGATAAGACCCTGTCTGGAAATGCACTCTTTGGGATCGTCATTCAGAATGGCAACACGCTTCAGGATGGGAGAACAGTCGATAGTAGCGTGGTTATAGAATGTGAAGGAGTGCCGGATTGCAGGTTTAAATTCGGCTAGGGCATCGGTCACCAGGTCGACTTCGTTCTTTGGAATAGATGGGTTCGGCGCAGTATAGCCCATAAGTCGCATGGTTGAACGAGTGTGCTTCTTATCATGCAAAATGCGGTATTCTTGGTCAATCCAGAATTCTAGGTCAAGGTATTGTAACCAGGAGAGTGCTTCTGGAAGTTGTCTGACTTTGACGCAAAACGAAGTCGTGGGACGAAGACTAGTATTCAAGGCACGTTGAGGAGAGGTACTAGTAGTACATTTCGCAGTAGGTAAAGTAACGGCCATGGAGGTTGTCTTTGTTGTGGATTTGGGAGATTTACGAGGCGAGTGGGTGGTTTGAGTAAGCTGAGCTTTAGGGTTGGCCGTGACTTCGGGGTTCTTCTTGGGAGAACCGAGAACGGCAACCTCGGGAGGAATCCATCGCGCAGTACGTGCGGGAATCGCGGCGATTGCGGCAGCCCAATCAGTCTGAGGTTCCAGGGATGGGGCTGACGGTGACGGAGAAGGGGGACTAGCAATGGCAGAAATGATAGTAGAAGAAGCAGAAGACAGAGATTTTAATGCCGAATATTTTGGCATCGGACTGGAGGGTGCACTCGAAGTGGAACCTTCTTGTGATCTTAGGCGTTGAATAGTTGGTGATACGGGAGGTGACGACCCAGACTGTGTGGGAGTGGCTGGTACAGTCCAGTCAGAGCCTGACGGGGACAGAAACTTCTTACGGGCTTGCATTTCGGGAGCTAAGTATGCGGAGACCGTAAAGCGAGACATGACACTGGTCCGATTGGCATCGGAATCCTTCAAGTTGAATTGGAGCGAAGTGGGCGAGAGTCCATCCGTAGAGGGTGAAGGAGATTCCATGTTTGCACGCTCCGTGTCGATTGATAGAGTACGTTTGGTGTGGCGTCCAAATGTGCCCCAAGTTTCGATGCTGACACTGGGCACTATGAGATTGTAAAACGAAGGCAGTTGGGGGCTACCAGTCAGTTCATCATCATCATCGCAAGTAGGTTGTAGATCGCCGTGCAGAATGATAGGTATCTCTGAGAAGTCAACTTCCAATTCTATTTCATCATGAAATGACATTGAGGGGGATGGGGGCGAGAGACATTCTAGAGCGCGTAGAGCTTCCCAGTCCGCAGGTCGTCGAGAGCCAGGTTTCGGGGGGAGATCGACCATTTCGAGTAAGAGGTAGTAGTATACGATATTAAATTATGTTTTAGTGTATCAGATATGAGCGGGGAGAGTATAGTAATGATATAGAGGAGAGATGGTGGCTGGCGGGATGCAAGTTGCTTTTCGAACTTGCAGAGCTTCCTATTCAGGCAGCCTCAGTTCGGGCCGGTGCGGCAAGTATTTCAAGCGCTCGATCGGTGACGTAGAATCGTTTTGGTGAACTTGCTTGACTTGGAATTCAGGTTGCACCAGTCCACATTCGCTCTAGAGTCCAAGAACAACAGCGGCTATCCCAGGGTACATCACAAGTCCCTCGCGTTCTCTGGACTATCATGGCGGCGAATTACCAAACGATTCGCTTTCGTCGACCCGAAAAGAAAGATGCACCAACGCCCACGAAACCAAAGAACAGGCACAGTGGCATATTGCAGGATCAATTACGGAGGTCAGTTCGAGGTCTTACGTGCATACATACAAGCTTCTAGTGTGGCTTGGAATGGTCGGACCGTTTTGTTTGATCACCTGTATGATGCCAAGAGTACTAACGTAGAATCTGGTTTGGTTCTATAGGGCTCAGCGGGCTCCGTGGGTCCCTAGTTGGTCAACGGCGTTCAGACTGATTTTGTTGATGAGGGTTGCAGGGGCGATGTACTCCAATATTCAAGACTGCGATGAAGGTATGAACAGTCCTTTCCATGTTACCGCAAAGTCCTCATACGTTACCCCGTCACCAGTCTTTAACTTCTGGGAACCCTTACATTACATGGATAGGGGACACGGTTTCCAGACATGGGAGACTTCTCCGCAATACTCGATACGAAGCTGGGCGTACATCCTTCTCCACCTAGCTCCCGTAAAGCTGGCTACCTTCTTCCTCGGTAATGACAAGGCAAGTCTAATATATATTGATACCATAAAGAGATACTTGACGTACTTTTGCAGAGACCGTCATTTTTCGCTGTCCGGATATTCTTGGCTTTCCTTGCGTCATTCTCTGAAGCAACATTCTACCGGG
Source organism: Cerrena zonata (assembly GCA_038087015.1). Taxonomy (NCBI): domain Eukaryota; kingdom Fungi; phylum Basidiomycota; class Agaricomycetes; order Polyporales; family Cerrenaceae; genus Cerrena; species Cerrena zonata. The sequence goes on from JASBNA010000016.1 coordinate 698,774, forward strand.
CAGTTGTGGATAAGGTTAACTACCGTGTCGGACGTTATCTGTTTTTCATGCTTCTGTTCAGTTCCGGACTATGGTCTTCGTCAACAGGTAATTTACCCCCTCCCCTGCCTGATCATTCGCTAAATATTATATGGAATAGCTTTCCTTCCCTCGACTTTTGCTATGTATGCCAATACCTTGGCATTCTCATGGTCGCTCGAACCAACGAACAACAGTAATTTCCGCAGAACTTTGCTGAGCACCCTCGCCTTTGCTACAGGTGCTATCGTGGGATGGCCATTCGCATTGGCAGTCGCTATCCCCTTCGTCCTTGAAGAGCTAGTCCTTCGCGGGACCGATGTCGTGCCAGCGGAACAACACTTTTCATGGCTAGTGGCTCGATTTGGACGTTTGCTTACCGCAGGTGGTGTTGCTGCACTACTCTTTGTGAGTTCTTGCAATGCAATTCCTTTCTCGCCGGCTAAAATCCCGTGCGTCCATAGGTCCCCGTAATCGCTTTGGATACTTTGTATTACGGGAAACTGACGATAGTCCCATGGAATATCATCAAGTACAACGTCTTCCCCGACTCTTCCCGGGGACCCACCCTTTATGGCACAGAACCTCCTACATTCTATATCTCCAACCTCCTTCTGAACTTTAACGTCCTCGTACCCCTGGCCCTTATCTCCCTTCCAGCGCTTGCCATTACCTCTCGAGTCGATCGGAAGCGACTTGGTGACAAGCCGCCTGTTGGGCAAAGTTCACCCTATACGTTACTTGCAATGAGGTTGGCTCCAGTGTATGTCTGGCTGGGAATTCTGAGCAAGCAAGCACACAAGGAAGAGAGGTTCATGTACCCCGTGTACCCCTTACTTTGCTTCAATGCCGCCGTAGCGCTGTATCTTCTGAGGGGATGGTTTGAGGTTGTATTCGTCTCCATCACCAAGTCTCCATACAAGGTTCGATCGTCGCCTTTCGTTCCGGCAGTCTGTATGCTAATCTTCATTTAGGCTTCTCGCACGAATCTTTTCAGCAGGTTCACGTTATCCGTTATTTCCGCTTCCATGATCTTCTCCATCTCACGCACGCTTGCTCTTTGGGAATACTACCATGCACCCATGACCATCACCTTCCGTTTCGAAACTGAGGAGTTGCCCCGGTTACTCAATGCCACGGGTCACATTACTCTTCCTTCCCCCAACAACAAAACCTCATACGAGGATGACGAGAACACACCAAGGATTGACTATGGTCCACTCAAGGACTTTGGTTTGCGCCTTTGTGTAGGTAAAGAATGGTACAGATTCCCTGGACATTACCTGGTTCCCGACGGTGTTCGTGTGGATTGGATCAAGAGCGAGTTCGATGGAATGTTGCCCGGGCACTTCTTGGAAACGAAGTACGAAGGCGGGTTGATGGAACGCGTCAGGGGCACGAGGGTTGTCCCACATGGATTAAACGACCTGAATAAGGAAGCAGCGGAGTTTTACGTGAGTCGTCGTCACCTTGACTGCAATATATTATGTCTAAAGCCTTCGCAGGTGGATGTCTCATCGTGCGATTATCTCGTCGACCTCGACTTCCCCGCTCATCCTCGGGTCAGTGCATATGAGCCGCGGTATTCCGTGGATGAAAAGACGTGGGAGCGAGTGACATGTCAGAAGTTCTTGGACGTCAGCCATTCATCGCTCCTCACGCGTGCATTGTGGATGCCCGGTCAAAGATGGCAACAGGCCAATGAGTTTGGCGAGTATTGTCTGCTCAGGCACAAACAGAACGTTGCTAGGAAAGAAAAGGAGAACAAGCTTCGCTAGTGGAAGCGTAGGTGTGTGTAATCAGAAAGTAACTTATAGCATTACATCTGCTAGGAAAGGCAATCTAATCGACATAATTTAATTGCTCAAACGGGTACTTGTTGGTGTGATGCTTGTGTATCATAGCGAGTCTCGCGGTGAGTGGGATGACAGGATCCAATCATCGACACAAAGGTAGCTTGAATGCGTCATTATATGTAAAGAGGAGGTAGAGTGCGATATGTTTCCGAGGACGAGAATTGTTGGACGGGCAATTTACGACTTCCGGTCCTGACACGGCACGTGCAGGGGCAAGGATCGAGCATGGAAGGTTCTGAAAAAGGCAAATGTGGAGATGAATTGGGCAGTTCTCTTGCTTGTGTCGAAGGGTATGCGCCGCTTCGAAGGCGATTTTTCGCTCTCCGATCCCTACCTTCCTCGGGCGAGAGAGATCGTCGGGCCATTCATCTCGCACCCAGTGATGAAGACTTGAACCACTTATTATTAAGTCCACACTTCCCGCCGCTTCTTTCCTCTCGACCACCAACACCGCAAGCTGCCCGCTCTCTTTCTCCCCTCTCATCAAGGCCGCCGCGACGTCTTTCACGAGTAAAACGCGCGGATCTTATAGACATTCATCATGGTGGACACGAATGAAACAGCGCTACATTTCATATTCGTGTAAGTAACCACTTCTCGTATCCCGCTCAGTAACCCGCTGATGATATTGCTTACAGGACGCAAGTACACTTTTGTGGTGAGTTCCCTGACCCGCCGCCCTGTTGTGATACTCAAAATAATTACCGCTAATGTGGTTGTTAGCTATGTGTAAGTCTGGCGCCCGCTAAAGTCCAAAACCCTTGCTAATGCTGTCTGTTGACAGATGCTGTCGTCCTTTGGGATTGGGCTTTGGGTTTGCCCAGGGAATGGCGTTTCGTGGGTACCGTTGATTTCAGTGGCGGGACATATTCTAACCGCCTGGTAGATTTGGAAAACACGCTGGACACCAGTCAAGATCGCCTACTTGTTCTGTCGGTAAGCTATCCTTCTTGTATCTCGCCGTCTATGATTCAACCCTGACGATCTCAAACAGGTATTGGGTCATTGCAACTATTCCCTACCTCCTTTGGGCGTTCTGCGTCGACCACCCGAAGGCTGTATGTGACAAGATTTATAAGGTAAGCTTGATTGGTCTTGATTTTGGCTGTCCTCATGGTGTTTCGTTAGATTCCAGTCGCTCTAGCAATGTGGAACCAGGTTTCGGCAGAGGCTATCTTGCTTATCCGTACATACGCCTTTTTTAACAGGAACATTTATGTCTTGATTTTCCTGGTGTCCGCACTAGCGGGAGTCGTGGCTTATCAGCTTTACGTAGATATTTCTGAAATGCTCGGTACGTGCCTACTCAACTCATTTATTCGTTTACTTATAAATAATATGTAGTCTTGCCGTTTTTGAATGGCGTGAGTAAATAACCCTGGTAAAATTAGTTCGTAGTATTAACGTTTGCTCCAGGACATGGGACCGTGTCTACCTATGTCCAGACCGCATTCTGCTCACCTATTAGGTTTCTTTGTGAGTAACACCATTCTACGCATATAACGACTTCTTACCTCTATCAGATTGCTCCTTTGCTTTACGATACTATCGTCACGGTCATGACCGTTGGAAAAGCAATCGCAATCCGCCGCCGCAGCGGTGGACCAAGCAGTCGTCTAATTCAGACTTTCCTCCGCGAAGGTATATCTTGCGCGTCCGTAGTAAACAAGTTACTGACTTGGTTTGATATAGGTGTCTTTTACTATCTGCTAATTTCCGTTGCAAATTTGGTTTGTGATACCGATACTCTATTTTTGCATATTGGCTGACAGATAACATAGATCAACGGCATCTTCTACTTACAGTGAGTACAACGCCAACTGACTGGTTATCTAAATTTGACACAACACCGTACAGACCTCGACAGGCCATTTCGGCCATATGTATCCCCTTGAGTGTAATGCTCGCTCCAATTCTTGCCTGCCGTCTTATCCTTGACTTGCGAGAACGAGGGTCCGAGACAGTGTCACATTCAACTGGGACCATAGCATTCACCGCCGGCGTCACATCCTCGAAGTCATCTCCCGACTCTCCATTCCCTGGATTTGGATTTGGCCTGGGTGGTATACAAAGCCGTCTCGGCTCTAGCCACAGAGCACTTGTTCGAGGAGACGGCGTAGTTCTCAGTACGATGGGCTCTATTCCCATGGATGGAATGGCTAGCGGGCTCGAGATGAACGATATCCAAGCACTGGATTGTAGGAAAAGCGATCTCGAGTGCGGTTACGACGACGACCTTGGCATTGTAAGCGCCGTGAGTGGCATCCGTGTCGAGGTAGAGAAGACGACCATGTAGACTAACCAAGGTTTGTACGTTAGGTTGATTCTCCGTCTACCGTTGAAACGGCTCATATCCCTCATCGACAGTTTTCACCCTCGCACCATGCGCAGTTTCGAAGATCACTGTAACTTTAATTTCTTGCAAAGACGAACTTTACCGAATCCTAGACTTTAATCGCATTTCTTAGCATTAGCATTATTTTTTTTCACAATTACAGCAACATTTCTGTTGCAGCTCTGTTTTCGTTGTTTTTACGTTCTGCATTTTCGCGTTACCTGTCGCATTGTTTTCGAAGTATGTCATGTCAATGTAAATGAATTCTGATGTCACGACCGGATGCGAATTAGTCTGCTCTATAAAGATCAATGAGGGAGTCTACTTGCAATCGTTTCTTCTGAGACCTAGAGGTTGGAAGGTGATAGTAGCATGAGAATGCCCGTCCCACAGGTATCCTTATATGGAAGGAGCATTACCAGAAGCGGGTGTTTACCAAAAGCTTTAGGTCCAAATAAAGGCGTCTGGTCCGTGCGTTTTTCACGATCCCTTATAACCGGGCGTCGAACAAATTGAATCCTTACCACTCTGGCCTTTTGGCTTAGATCAAGTGTAGTATCTGTTCTTAATAGTTTAACCACTATTATGGAGGCACCGCCTCCATTATTGGTTATCTAATTTTTGCCGCCCTTGACCACCTGCTCTGCTTGCAACAGGTGGGCGTGATGACCTTGCTACTGCAGTACCGGCTTGTGTCGTCGGGGGATCTCCTTCATTGGAGTTTCTCTCTTAGCATTTATTGCTTTTTCTTTTTGTTGTGTTCAAGGACCTGGTCAATTGGCCTGGTTCTCAGCTTAACAAATGGATGAAGTTTTGGAACTTGCTTTATTTCTTGATTAGTACATAAGGATTTGTCTGGTTTTCTTCCTAGTTTGACCTTTGTCTAATTTGGAATGCTCCTCTTTGACTCAGTTGTACCAGTAGACACTTTGTAGATTCAAAAATGGAATGCACTGCCTCCTGTAACTTGGCAGGCTCATACTATGTTTGACCATGGTGGAGGAAATCTGTCTTAACCAGAACACCTCCAACTTACTGGATTCCACAGAACAGTGGTCATCAGCACTCAGCCACATATCCAACACACCAAGACATACATTGCATACATATGCATTCCATATTGAGAAATCATAGAAGTGATATGGTAGGGTAAAGTACAGGTCTATACATAGCGATACAAAGAGGAACAATAGTAATGCATGCGATCACGCGCCGAAACCGTAGAGCGTCCTGCCCGATCGCTTGAGGGCGTAGACAACATCGAGAGCTGTGACGGTTTTCCTAACGTGAAATAACAACGTCAAAGGATTGATCTATGAAAAGCGGATAAGAATAACGTACCTCTTGGCGTGTTCGGTGTAAGTGACGGAATCACGGATGACGTTCTCGAGGAAGATTTTGAGAACACCGCGGGTCTCCTCGTAGATGAGACCTGAGATACGCTTGACACCGCCACGACGGGCAAGACGACGAATGGCCTATACATAGCATTGCGGATACAAGTCAGCGAACGAAATGTTTGAAGTAACAGAGTCAGAACGTACCGGCTTAGTGATACCCTGGATGTTGTCACGAAGAATTTTACGGTGACGCTTGGCACCGCCCTTTCCGAGACCCTGTATAGCAAGACGAACGCCCTCAGCCCACTATAATCGTCGCATTTACAGAGCGGAGACACATACCTTTCCACCCTTTCCACGTCCAGACATTGTGATGAGTTAGAGAGTTGTAAAGTTCGAGGGAGAAGTTGTTGTGAGTTTGAGGGGAAGTCTGGGGACTCCTGAGATGTATCCGGCGGGTGTTGCGAGTGTGTTTGAGGGAGAATGTGGTGGTTGAAAGACAAGACGGTTCAGCGCGTTGCTCGGTGTATGTATACACGGACGCGTTTGGTTCTGTTTGGCTTAGCACGTGAAGACGATCAACAAGCTCTGGCGCTTACACGTTGCAATCAACGCGGTGCTCGATCGTGTGTATCGAGATCACTCGACAGACGCTTACAGGCACCGCTTACTACGACACTCACTCTCACCACACGACCATCGTATTTGAGACCTTTACTTACCTCTTGCTAACCAAAGCTAGAACTATGTCTATTACTCACATTGAGTCTCTCTCTCAACTGAATGTAATTCTCTCCAAGTCCAAGGACAAAGTCTCCGTAAGCAAATAAAATGTCCTTCCGGAAGAATAACCACCTAAACTTATTCTGGGTGTCCAAGGTCATTGACTTTCATGCAACATGGTAAGTTGTACTGGTGTACTGCATCGAATAAATCCAATGTTGCTATAGGTGTGGTCCGTGTCACATGATCGCACCTGTATTCGAGGCCTTGTCGAAACAGTACCCCAACGTCAACTTCCTGAAATGTGACGTTGATAAGGCGAAGGACGTAGCCAGCCAATATAGCGTTTCAGCTATGTAAGTTGATCTCTAGAGGCTTGAATTGATGACTAAAATGTAATGTTTCAGGCCGACTTTTATCTTTCTGAAAGGTAGCACCCAAGTTGACCAAATTCGTGGTGCCGACAGAAAGTGAGTAAAATAAATTCTCCCTATCAGTTCCCTCTCATATTCCACTTCCGAAAACAGTGCATTGCAATCAACGCTGCAGAAGTGGGCATCCGCATCATCGTCCACATCCGCATTTGCTGGAAAAGGACACACTCTTGGCAGTTCCTCCTCGTCTGCACCGCAACCTCGAGCTGCTGACGGTGCTGCCTCCACTTGGTCAAACATGGATCCTAATTTGAAGATCTTCCTCGGTCTTCTAGGAGCGTACTTTGTGTTCTGGGTCTTGGGCTGATGGACAAACAGTTTATTGGTGCACTTTCCGTCATACATGTATACATACCATGGGTTTATTCTGCTGGTCGCTTTTCCGTATTTAATGTCATCATGCTCTGCTCCAGATCTTATCTGTCACATTTGAATAAGACCCAACGCTCCCAGCTCGTCTCATTATTTAAGCTGAGGTATGTACTTCTATCGATGGGTGGTAGCACACGCGTGGCCCGTCCTGGTTCATCGCACGAGAAGCCCCGGACTCACCTCATTACAATCTTAAGGAAGACGCAAATGAAGTTACTAACCCAACCTCTATTTAGTCACCAGTCACCTGTAGCAATGATATGCGGTAGCTTCGGTTGATACAGCACACTTAATGTCCAGATTCTCCATATATCACTGGTTGGGATATAATAAAACAGTCACACTGTAACCAAAGATTTGTGACCGAGACTAAAAGAGCCCCAACACTCAACTCATTGGCGTACAAAACATTGTATAAATTCGTAGATGTATTCGAAGTGCTAGAAAAGTTAATTGTTGCCACTAGTTCTATGTCAACGATGTCTCACCCTATCGGGCGAGTCAGGAGTAGCATGAAACCATCAAACGTGGCTCGTTCGTTCCTATCTCTACAAATATCAATGAGATCCTTCGCGACGGAGACTTCCTCCTCCTTGTCACCGGTGGCAATCGCATCCATGTAGGCGACACGACTGGCCCGAATCTGGGACACTTTGCCCTCCACCTTCACGAACATAAGTTGCAACCTCCATAACACCCTGTGTATAAAGTTCGTATAACGTGTGTGTGCCTTGTTCACAACACGTTTCTTGGCGTTCGGATCCAGTAAGAACTCCCTCTTATTATCACCGACAGTTTTCAAGTTTGAACCTGTCCACTCATTGACGCGCCCTATAGTGTGTTGTTCGGGGTTATGAGCTATGATGAAGTAGGCGAGAACCCAGAAGAATGACTCCAAGTCGTGACGATATAAATGTATCGGAGTAGGTCCAGGTGATAGAAGGTCTAGTGCCATGAATGGGCCCGTCCCAGTACGATATCTTGCCTTGCGTTTATGAGCACTCTCGTCATCGACCGGGCGCGCGGATGGCATGTCGATATTAGCGTGAGCGGCCTCACATCGGGCACTTTCCTCGACTGCCTGGAGACCCTTATGGTCGACCGCCAATGGCTTTTCTTCACCGATATCTTCCTTGGTATCAGACAAATCCCAGTCACATAAGACCCCGACAATGCCATTTGGTGTTCTGTAAAACATGATGTTTGTGACACTGACATCGCGATGGAGAACGCCTGCTACCTGCCACGCCCAGTGGTGCCCTTCAAATTCAATCAAATCAGTTACTATAAGTATACGGATGGTAAGAAAAGGGAGCGAACCCGTTACTGAGTGACGAAACACCAGCTGCAGCTCCTCTGGCGTATCGATGAGCTGAAGAGGGAGATACTCCTTCATGACCATAACACGGAAGTCTCGTAAGTCTTGCTCGTCGATAGCTGGTATATGGCTCATAAAAACTCTAGGGAGTCCTACATCTGGATTATCGATGGCAAGCGACGTCGAGCACTTGAAATCGACAATATACTTGAGAGCCTCTCTAGCTTCGAATTGTGTCGCATGAGCCAACCTGGTGCGAACTCTGCGAATGTTCCCCTCTTCGTTACGTTTCACAGGCTGCCAAGATATTTTGGCGACCAAACGATCTCCTCCAAAGAGTTCTAGAGAGCGACCAGACGCGAGGATAGGAATGACAGTTGTTCCCCTACCCATCGTCCCATACGATGTGTTGATAGGCTTCTTTCCCGAAACGTTCAACGCAAATTCTAGATTACCAAGATCCTGACCAGTGACATCGAGTGCGGAAGGAACTCGAAGAGACGCAGTAGCGTATGAGAGAGAATCTCTCGGGATCTTGCGAACAAGGGGACAAAATCCAAGGTCGAAACATGAAGCATGGGTCAGAGCCGCAACCACAAGAAGAAAGTAGTGGGGTTCCTTGACGAGATTAAGGTAGCGCGACTTGATTATGCCAAAACGATCGCCATACCAAAGCGAGAGTTTTTGGTCCTCCACAAGAAAGCCAGAGGCATAATTGCGAATTCCATGAGAAATCAACTCGTTTAAGTACTTAATGGCTTGGACTTCGTTGTGAGTAAATCCCGGGCAATCGTCTATGTTATCCGGATCCGGTATTCTTGGTGGGCCTTCCTGCTTGGTCTGATCAAAGAGAATGTAAGGATTAAACGTCAATTATAAACGGTACAGGACTTACCCCACGCTGTGATGCAGGAGTACGGCTACGGTGTTGTTTGAATGGTCGGTCTTGAAGCGCAGGATTGGAGTCAACCCTTGATCGCTTGCGACTATGAGAGTCTGAGATGGCGGGTTGTTCAGCAGAGGGTGTGGCACGGAGATTACAAGCGGTCGGTGCCACGGTCTATAGGTACATCAGCCACAGGATTACTACTTGTCAAATAGGAAACGCACCGGAATATTCTTGAGGTCAATAATCACATCATTTCCGATGCCACTGTCCTTCACTTTGGACCGTTTTTTCAACTCCGCAAAGTACCCAATAGCCTCCCAGAAAATAGTGTCCAGAGAAGGTTCTTTCGATCCATCGGCAACGTTTGCAAAATCGGGTTTGAACTTGGCGTAGTTACCTGTGACGATGCTCTCTTGAAGAAATTTCAATGTTCCTCGGAACCGATCCTTTTCGATTTCTGACGCCTTGCCAGGATCATATCTATTCCAATAGTCTACCAGGCTTTTCGCAGTGTGTCGAAAGAGCGATTCGAAGATGTGGCAGGCACGAGTTTCAGCGAACTGGTGTAACTTGATCAGACCGTCATCTTGCCTTGTTTTGAGATACTGTTTAGCTGTGATGTAATCGGAGCAGAGCCCTCCGGAGAGTGAGTATGATTCCCCGTCGGGGAGTGGCGGTAGCTTGGAAGAATCGAACTTCCAGACTTGAGCCACAAAATCGGCAATAGGGTAGTCGCGGATAACATGTAGTTTGAACTCTTGCTCGATGAACGCCTTGACATCTGCGTCACAGACACCTTCGTCCGTGAGGATTGCGTTTTGCATTGATGGCCTCATCGGCGTCTTTGTGTCTGTGATAAATTGAGCAAATGAACGTCTAGCGAGAGATATAGGATGCGGTATATTTACTTGTTTGTAGGGACAAAGGTTGATATGGATGCGTCTGTTTTTTGGGAGTCTGAGGGTATACATGGCCAGCAGACGGGGGGATGTACGACGCGGCTTCTGCTTGCGATTCTTCAATGCGACCATTCCGTGGCGGAGGTTCTGACGATGGCCCCTCCATATTGATGTCCGAATCTGTATCAGAAGTTGTGTCGAAGTGATAGTAGTTGGAGGGAGGATAGGGAATACGAGACAAGTAGTCCCGTAGGACACTTATATTAAGAAAATCCATAATCGGCCAAAATTTTCAGTTGCGTATGCCCGTACACGTGTATCTCAAGCGACGACAGAGGAACAATGGATTTGGACCTTGGTATAAGTGCCGAAATTACTCGCGGAGTACTGCACGCAGGGAGTAGCGAGATCGGCAACAGTCGAAACTGCTAAATCGAGCAATATCCCACTGATGGGTGGGAGTCCCAGGTTGTAAATTAACACTTAGAAAGATTGCGGATCAGCACCACACGAAGGTTCTATGTTCGGAGAAGTAGTACTTGCAGGTTCGTGGCAAGAACTTGAATAGTAGTAGGGTTCCTTTGCGAGTATTGATCCGGACTCAATAAGAAACAATGATTATCTGTGAGTTGATCGATGAGTTCATGTGTATCGAATACAGGAGACTGTGGAGTTCCAGACCCACTGGCAATAGTTGACAACTAGCGACGTAAGGTTCAAGTTTGGTTTGTGACACAAGCGCCCATAGCATCCACACTTGCCTAATCCGGAAGACCCTTCCGAGTCTAGCCACACAAACTTGATATCTTCAAGTTCTTTGACCCCATGCCTCCATGACTCGGCTCGTACCCTCTATTTTCAGCTCTTATCTTCTATTTTCAGCTCCTATCCAATTTATTCACTCTTAATTATCCATGGGCCACCTAGTGCAGACAGTCAACACGATGAAATAATATATCACTGTCGTCATCCCATTTCATTCTTTTTGACTCGACGCCGTGCTTTAAGTCTTACTCCGCTACGCCTCACCATTTTCTCCACTCGGAACAACATGGTCATGTTCCACAAAGAAACTCTTTGGCCCGCCTAAGCGAGGTGCGTCCTATAAGTACCACACGGCCCGCGATTGGTACCAGACCAAACCATCTTCTTACTTCCACATTTCCCACTTTTCTTTGTCTCTTCACCGTTACATCATGACTCGTGCCACTCGCTCGTCCTCGTCTCGACTTCAAATCCAACAGAACGCAATCGGGCTCACATTCTCACTAAACTCCTCAAATGATTTCATCAATCTCCTCGATCTCAACCTCAGAGCTCCAAAGAACATCCAACCCAAACTGCAACTCGTACTCGTCGACACCACCGACCTCGACGTCCAAAAGGAAGACCATCCAGATACCGGTCTCCGCGCAGCTAAATGTGTCTGGGACGCCAAGCTTATCGAGCTTCAGTCAGATGGCAAGAGTACTAGTGGATTCGTGCCTAAGGATGAATCTCTTTGGAAACCTATTGTCGTTAAGTTGGCTCGCGGAGAGGACGCTAGGGCTCGTCTTTTGAGGGAATTCGATATCTATGCGTGTCATCTCAAGAACTTCCAGGGTCTGATTGTGCCCAAGTGTCATGGTATATACGGAAATGCCCCCAGGAGGAAGGATCGCATGTTAACTTGCCTTTTGCTGGACAAATGCCCCCCTCTGGAAGTCCCCGATGAAGAGAAGAAACTATTCCGGTGCGTGACTCTATCTCTCTTTCATGGTCGAGTCCTCTTTGTTCATTCGTACTTCTTTGTTCATAGAACGGCCAGGAGAGAGGCCATAAAGCTTCTCGTCTCCGAAGGGATCGTACACGGAAACATAACAAATCCTGACCATTGCCTCCCTATGAAGGATAAGAAAGGTGCTTATGGCGTATACATGGTCAGCTTTTCCAACGCGATAATCATCAATCCCGAGGTTCTTCAAATCTATGGCCGTGCCACTAAGCCCGAAGAAGATCAGTCCATGGCCACTGACTAGAAGATATGACACTGGTTACTCTCTTCTGTGGCCTGTGCAGTGTTTTGTCGTGCTCGTTGTTGATTTGTATTTATTGTGCTCTTCCGAGACCTGTCAACCTATCTTTATCACTTTCCTTGTTTGATGCAACCAACACCGGTCGTCTCCGACACTCCACAACTCGGTTCCAGTGGCAGTGACGAGCAAAAAAAGTCCTTTCGAATGCAATTACATCTGTGATAACTTTACACAATGATACACAAAGCAAAGAACAACGAACGCAAAAGGTAATGATGATTTGTATATCTGAAAAAAGAAGGGGTGTAAAAAGTTCTGGAAAACCAAGTCCGTCCGTCCGTCCGTACTAAGTAATCTACCTACTTAAGCCTATGCACTAATGCGAGGGTAAAAAGGTTGTGTATGTGTGGGGGAATGTGGTGGTGTGGGTACAAATATAGCGTAAATCATTATCAAAGAAAACATAACAGAGATCGTCCCAATAATATCATCATCGAATATAAACTCGCACTCCGACCTATAAATGGGTTTATTACAGGAGGAAGAGAGGCGTCAACCCCATGATGCATATCGATATGATCCCCGCAAGCCAGATGTCTGTCCTCGTATGTGAAGATGAGGCACCGTTGGTATTAGTGGATCCTCTGCCGACAGATACGCCAGTACTGGAAGGGTTGACACCAGATAATGATGAAAGGATGGTTGCGGAGGGAACAGCACCATTGGCTCCATTCATGGCAATCGCACCTAAAGAGAGGGAGGCGAAACCTACTGAGGCCGGGCTAGCTCGGAATACGGAATAGACATTTTTCTATGACGACTCTAAGTACGGAGTGCAGTGGATAGAGCGTAATTAATGAACACTCACAAGGAAGCTATCACCCATGATAATTGGCGGGGTCGTCGTACCAGGACTTGACGGCAACTCAAAGAAGGAACCTAGACAGCTTCCATCCTCAAGTTCTTGGAAAGTAAAGTCCGGTGGCGAAATAGACCATTTGTTGCTACTGCTTCCAAACTGGACTTCCACGTTTACGTTGGTGGAGCAAGCTGTTGGTCACCGAGATGTCCGAAAAATCGAATAAATGGCCGACAATAGAGTCCGAAAGGGTTCCAGGGTGGCAACGAAGCAAGGAACAGCGAGACGAGGATGGCGATACAGCGGGGGAGTACAAAAGATGCAACAGATGGAAAGAACGAAGATGGACGAGGGCGGATAAATTGAGTTATAATTAGCATCGAAATTAAAGACTGCGGAACGGTAAGAAAGACGCACGATATGTCCAATAACCAGCGAATTGGCCAGATGCCTTTTGGGCACCAGGTACTTGAGCAAAGATGTTGGCGATGACATCTGAAGGCATGCCAATACCAGTGGTTCCGGTATCAATCGCTGCCCAAGCACTCGATCCTGATGGCAAGGTGATGGAATTGCCTTGGACGGACATGCCTATTTAGGAGGGAAATATGATCTCGGTCAGCCAACGGAACAACATAACAATCAACCGTCAACATATATCAGAGTACAACGCAATAGCACAGCGTGAGTTAAAATTAGAACATTTTACTTACCACTCAATTGTAGGATCCAATAACCAGGAGCACCGTCAGGGATATCCTGATAATCGATGTCGCCCGTAAAAAGGCTATTATTTACGGCCCCAATTGTGAAGGTTCCTCCGGGTTCGAGCGTGTTGGCACTTGAAGAGTTAGTGTACCGTGACAACTGGAATGCCATCAGAGGGCTGTCAAGCGTTCCTGGAGTGTTGACAAGCGTCTGCCAGAAGGGTGTTGCACCAGAGGACGCAATGTCCTCAAAGGCGAGACCCATGAGTCCAGAAAGAGGGGCATTGAGAAGTTGTGCGCTCGTTCGCGTCACTAAAGCTATTTAAAGATGGCAAAAAATAGATAAGTGATCAACATGAACGTTATGGGACAATGTTTGATGGAGGGATGACACTTACCAAAAGTTTGACCCGTTACCTGGAAACCAGAGAATTGAACAGCATCCTTTCCAAGGGTACCCTCGGCAGCGCCTGAGCCATATTGGATTTGGAACGGTGTGCTAAGGTCTGAAAATGAAGACGATGCTGGGGAAGGGAGTATGAGATGTCAGATGTATATGAAAGAGTAGAAAGGCTTACATGTAGGATCGAAAAATGATATACTATTTTGTCCACTGCCAGATGAACTTGAGGTGCTCCCACTTGTCGAGGTGGCTAACCATAGATCACTAGTATGGACGGGTTAGGTACCACGATGATAAATAATGCAGCTCATACTTACGCAGACCCTGTGTCAAGAATTACATTGAATGGCACGGGTGGAGTACCAACTGCTATCGAGCCAAAGTAACTTTTGCATGACGTCAATGAGGAGCGAGACACACGAGGGAGCGAGTGCTGTGCTTACCTCGAGTCGAATTGCAGGTCGGTGATCCTATGAAAAAGGATAGGAGTTCATACTTGAAGGGTTCGAGAAGGGTGAAGAGGGAGCTCACAAGTTCTGACCACTCGCCCGTTTATTGCGCTTCGTGAAGCCATACTTTCCCTCGATGTAAGCTTTATGGTTCTGGGCCCATGTTGCAAGTTCCTGATCGCTCATTCGGGCTCGTGAGCGACGAGACATTGCAATCGACTGCGGGGGAATAGCATTTGGCGCAGCGAGGACCGTATAAGCGGTGGACGAGAGAACGGACAGTGCCAAGAGAGAAAGCGGAAGAGAATCTCGCATTATGGATGTTAAATAGGAATGGTGGTGGATGAAAGAGGTAAAGAAAGAAATCCCCAGCCTGCGGGGAGATATAAGGCTGATGGGTGCGCGGAAAGGGGATGCAGAGGCTGAAGCGCTGAAGCACTGGCAAGCGTCCTCTCTTTCTTTCCTTCTCATAACCCGCAGCGGCCGGTGCACCCTCTCCTCCCTCCACTCGTGCCGCCATCTTGCCGACCTCTCCCCGCAGTCTTTCTGCTGATGTAATTGCCGCCGTCCAATCAGAACGAGCCCTGCATTCCTACTCCGGTCTCCAACAAAGTTCCGCCTTCTGTCATCACATCCGACATGGGCAGCCTCTCCGCGTATAGGTTTGGTCTCCGAATTCATTCATGCACCTCTCATTACGAGAATTAATGATCAACCAAATATTGTCAGCTTAACGTTTTGTCCGTGTCAATCCCTTTCACCTTTGACAGGTGGCCAGTGCCATGCTCGCCTTTGGCCTCCTCACATTCGCATTGTCCTCCGAAATTCTGTATAAAAATCAGTCGGCCTGATGACTCTTCTCATTTTACCCCCCTACGTCTCGCAACATGTCTGCACCGAAAGCCTTCGATGCCACAGAACTTCACCCTGATAGAAAGACTCCTGCTCTCTCCCCTCTCGCCCTTGTCTTTCATTATCTACCGAGGCCGTTCCCCACAAGAGAGCTTACCAATTACTCGCTCGTCTGTCGGAATTGGCGAGAGCAGTGTCGCGAAGCTCTTTTCTCGCAACCCGTTACATGGCACAAGATCCCACCAGAAGTGGAGCTTCATCTTAACAGCGGCTCGGTTTCTCTCATGCAGATATTTCCCCCCTTACGAAACCTTATGCTCCAGGACCTCAAAATTAGCCTCCATTCAATCACAAATCTTCTTCGCCTGCTGCCATCGCTGCATCATTTCGCTCTCGTCAACCCTGTCCTTCCTGGCAACCCCGGCCGTTCCGCCACTCCAGACCTAATCCTTACACAGCGACAAGAAATACAAGGTTTCCATTACAGTGGCCAGCCACTATCCCTGAAAACTCTTACTATCACTGGCACAGCCGACTTTGGCCCTGTGGATGATTTTGCTCGATTTGTGACCAAGCTGCTCTCTATCTTTGACTCTCTCGAGTGCTGCGGGGTGGGTGCGAGAGGAGGAATCTACGAGCCGATCACTGTACTTGTCTCTGAGAAGACCTCGCCTTTCCTCAGAATCAAACAAATGAAACTGGTTATCGAAAGGGCCCTATGGGACCTCATCCTGAAATTCGTGATTGGAAACTTTTCCGTTCAGGCCCTCCATGACGTTTCAAGTTTTACAGTAGGCGACAACACATCCTCTTCATGGGCAAGAATGATGGTGGATCATTACCACTTACAGGTTTCTTCCGAAGACCCGTGTGAGTACTAGAAGGATCACTTATTTTACGAGTAGTCTCACTGATACACATACCAGGGCACATACATGACGAAATGTCGGCCGCGAAGAGGCGCCTGGAGAGCCTTCCTCCTAGTACAAAAGAAGTCACCCTCGACTTGCAACTCATCATGAACGAGACAACATGGAACCATTGGAATGCCTTGACCGACATGTTAAGCATCCTACCTAGTGGTTTAAGAGCAGTTCACATCCATCTAGGGAGGCCTGGTGCATCAGCGAAGATTGGTAGTTTCGAGCTCCCCTTTCTCCGCTGTCCAAATGCGAAGTTTGAAGTTCAATCTCATGATCATAGTATCAAGCGTTGGTCCCACGTGCCGTTCACAGACGAGCGAGGGGTAACGGTTTCAATATGCGAATCCAGCAATGACTGCTGTATTAGAAACCCTTCAAGTTTCTCGTGGGTATACACACCTATCCCGTATCGCGATACTCGGGCATATAACATCACCCAGAAGGAGGGGTGAAGTAGGAGAACAAACAAGTATAATTGCACTGTCCGCGAGCATGGTTTTACCAAGAATCGAAGTTTTCGGGTTGGAGACCGCAATTTTTTACCCAACGACATGAAACTTAGCATACCCACAGACCACGTAGACCTGAACCCCAAATCCAGTTTTAACAACATATAGACACAAGTGGAACGTCTACATCGACCCCATAGCCCACCTCAACCAGACCTCAGCGTGATGCGTTTTACGTATGTAACAGATTTCGTCAGATGTATGTACTCACAATAGACGGCCTGAACAGAAAGGTACAGATGAATCGGGGGCATAATTCAAATTGTAATGATGAGTATGAATTGTCCGAATCACTCATCACCGAAATATGGGTGGCATTGGCCAGGTTGAAGACAATCGTTCATCCTAGGCATTGGCCACTAGGGCGGCATCATCTTGGCAAACGAACTTACCCATTTCCCCAAGCCGCCCCGACCCTACGACGACAATGCCTTACACAGTTTGAAACTTAAAGCCCGATTTATACGCGTCCCAAGTCGAATGTAGCGGCTATAGTACGGCCACTGCCTCAACTACCGTCACGTTCACGGTACATAACGTACAAAGACAACATTGTCAATTCATGATAATGTGCGTTTGACAGGTAGTCAATGGCACTCCGTTTATCACATTCGCATTGTCCTCCAGGTATAAAAGTAGCCTGCTCGAGGACGTTTCTTCTTGCATCATCCCCATGTCCTACGATACTACGATACCCACCGTCTCCGATATTTTGAAATGGTGCCCAACCTTAGTGGTTCCCAACCCTTTCCCCATCAAGAACGTTCTGCATTATGTTGATTCCAAGTCGACTTTGGCCACATGCTCCCCCCTCTTCTCGAAAGTGGTCACCTCAAATAGCAATACTGCATTGGCGGACTGTTTATTGACCATAGCTGCTCCTTCAGACGGTTTCTGCTTGGTCCAGCGCATCCCTCCCTTGTCAAAGCTTGCACTTCACAATACTAGATTTAGCCTCCCGGAAATGGCGAACCTCCTTCGCTGGCTGCCAGAGCTCGAGGACTTCGCTCTTGTTGATCCCATTCTCACAGATAGACATCAACACAACAAGTTTATCTACAAAGACGCGTTTTTCTTTTCCTTGAAGATCCTTACTGTCACGGCCACGGCCCACTCCGAGTCATGGCCCCTCACTGATTATGGACTGTTCCTGTCAAGGATACTCCCTATGTTCGAGACTATTGAACACTGCAACGCCACATACGCGGAAGAAGACCCTAGTGATCTCGTCATCGAACCCTCATTTCTGGGACACCCTCAGACTCTTCTCACAAAGCTCGGAACATAAAATTGGTGACTAGAAGGCTCTTGTTGCACCACATTTTGACACACATCCGGCGTAAAGAGCTTTCTGTTAGGGTGGAGGACCTCTATGAAGTTATACGAAGCGATAGGGTGTTCTACTTTCCTGGAGATTGGAAGAAGTTACATGTTGAACGTTATCATTTGGACATTCATCGCTGTGAAGCGGACCGCTATTTGAGCGCAAGTGATTTTGATGGTATGTACTATCTACACATCTGACCTGGTATTTTACTGATATATTTCGGTAACAGCAAAGATCTCCATCTCTCCAATGCTTAAGCTTCAAGAGCTTCTTTTCCGTGTGAAGGAATGTACCATCGATCTGCGACCCATACAGACCTTCGACTCTGTCATCACTCATGCTCGTGGTCTAATATGGCTCCTAAGACCCAGCATGGAACTTCAAGTATGCCTCCTTCTTCCCAAACTTCATAAGTGGCCGCATGAGTTCGATTTTCCGAGTTCAGTAGCTCCACACCCCCAGGATGTAAAGCTCCAAATCGAATTCAAAATCCACCTTTCTCAGGCTGGATCGACTCAAGCCTCCCCGGAATTCATAAGAAATGCCACGAAGAAATATAGGAATACTAATAGGAGGATAACAGTGGTACCTAGGCCTGATACCACTGCGATGGAAGAATACTGGAGTTCGCGTTACTAATAGCCTACTATCGCACCTGGGGAGTTCAAGTTTGACAGACGCCGTTTTATCGAACTCTATGAGTTAGGCACTTTCCACTCAGAATGAAAATCCAGTATGGTAGGATATTGTAACTAGATACTATTACATGCATTCTTTCAATTTTCAGACGAAACGGTCCAGAATTGCATGTGCCAGAGGACAATATGACGATATGCAGCCCCATCTTCAAGCAGATCTTGGTAGATCGCTGGCGAATGCCTCGACGGATCCTCCTCAAATGGGCAGATAAGATAGAAATATATATTTATAGCATACTTTAGTAGTCTGATCCTACAATTACAGTAGGGGTCAGAGTAGAGTTAACTTATCTTCCGAGTGTTCATGCAAATGTGACATGAGCTACTACAATTGCGTTCACACGCTCTTGTCAAACTCACTAAGTTATGCTTGACAAATAACCAATGCCCAGTTTATTCATTTACGATTGACGGAATTACATATATTTCATTCACCGCCCCTGCGTCCCGCACCCGCAGAACGACATAGCTTCTCGTTACCCGAATTACAATAGCTTTACTGCGCAGAAATAATAGAAAATAGCGTTCTTGACATCATCGGAACTGTGTACAATTGTACTTGTCAGTGATTGTCCCTGTCGTTGGAAGTATGATATTGTTTACGCACAATAGGATAACTATGATTTGTGAAATCCTCGGGAAGTCCCACGACGAATCGCCGAGTGGGAGTATCTGGAACCTAGGAATAGTCCTCCTAAATCCACCTCCCTTTTCAAAATGTCAGAAACGACTCCGAAGGGTATGAGATAAGGAATTAGTAAGTACATACATTCCTTGAGAGGGAGCTTTGTACATTGCAGGATAGGCAAGAGCGGGAGACAGCAGAGCAAGGACACAGACAACGGAAAAGGAGCGCATTGTTGTTTGCTGATGTTGAATTTGATAATGTTTGATGTTCGTGTCGAGAGAAAAGACAGCTAGGAGAACGCTAGGATACTTGTCAACACCAGAGCCCGGTTTCACCAGTTCACTACTCAGTCCTAGAAAGCCTACTTACAGAGAGAGATCGTGGTAGTGGTAAGGAGTCGGACAAGGGAGGAAAGACAGAATTAACGCAGGTAGTAGGGTGCGTGGTGAAAGAACAACAAGAGGGAGAAACAAAAGACCAACAAGGCTGACCGCCCGCGATAAGACCGCCACAGACAGCCTCTTTATATATTTGGTATCGAACAAGACGCTCCAGCCCCTCTGGTTTCAGTTCCGTTCTAGCCGCACCTGAGCTTCTCGCTTGGAAGCTCGGCTTCGGAATTGAGATTGAAGCCCAGAGCGTGATAAGTGTGATGTTGGCAGATGGCTCCATCGTGACGGTTGTCGCGGCTAGGCTCATGAATGGTAGGCAGTATGTTGAGCAGTTTCAAGTGTCCAGGTCAGAATCCGCCGAAGGCTCATGCTGAATACGCGCTGGTGTAAAGCTCATCCCGCTTATTGAGCGGTGTTACTACGATCAGGTGAAGCCTGAGCGAGAGAGGTCAGTCTGTACCGAAAGGTAACCGGTTACTCAGCGGAGTGACAGAGTTGTCAAAAATGGCATTGTGGCTTGACATGTCTTGATGGGATGATGTTGGGTAAAACCATCTATTTGAAAAATGTTGATCACCAACCGAGGATGGAAGATGTGCTAATAAGGCAATAGCCTTTGATCCTAACACAACCAAACAACGCCAGATGTGTCACAGCGTCGTATACCATTTCTGTCTGTTCCAAAAATACAAGGTTGACTATATTCTAACTATACTCGAAGGTGTGGGATTGAATACCATTTTTTACAGAATGAATGCGTGTTAAATAATCCTCTTGTACAAGCTGCAACATCGCTATACTATTCTACAAGTCTGGTAATTCACGTTGTATCAGTCTCGTCCATGTGCTTTCTCTCCACCATTCATCCATTGCATCAATTCTCTCCCACAACGTTTCTTCATCCACGCCATAAATCTCGTATTTTCCTCCATCAAGTACACGGCCGTCTCTTCGAGCTACTTCCAACGCTGCTTTATTTTCGCCTCTAGAATGTACAAAACCAATAATTAAGCAAAGAGTCTGAAGTGATGGATAAGGATTACGTACTTAAGCAGTTCTAGAAGCTCCTTTTTGTCGGGGAAGAAGAGCCGTGTTTCAAGGACACCAAGAACCGCGAG
Organism: Cerrena zonata; assembly: GCA_038087015.1. Lineage (NCBI taxonomy): Eukaryota > Fungi > Basidiomycota > Agaricomycetes > Polyporales > Cerrenaceae > Cerrena > Cerrena zonata. The sequence continues at coordinate 719,838 of JASBNA010000016.1, forward strand.
GGCGGCACGGTACAGGAACGAATCCCCTTCCAACATGAGAACATCCCATATCCGGGCACATGCTTCGAACGGTAGATGTTCCAGAAATAGGGACAGCAGCCAATCAGGAAGATAAGCGGCAGGCGAGATCTGATGCTGCTTAAAGTTGAAGTAAACTATAGCGATCGAATGTCAGTAAACAGGGTCCGAAGAGAATGAGAGAAATATTACAGACTTTTCGGCATCCCGTCTGCTAACAGCGTGTCAAATATTCTAAGTCGGATATCAGGAAGCTGTGTCCAAAAAGTCGACACTTGGACGTACCGGTAGTAAGCTTCTACCTACAGAAAGCTGTCAGTTATGCAATTACCAACAAGTGCAATACAAGACTTACATCATCTTTTGACGAAAGACCGCCATAGAACGACCGCATACAATGCCTCTCCAATAGGTTTCTCATGACCAGAAAACCTGGTGCAGGAGCCATATTGATTAACAGCATGGCAGCAATCTTTGCAACGCCTGTCACATAACCCAGCCCTTCATCTGACCTCGCGACTACCCAAGCACACAGCATATCCTTGAGATCTTGATACAGAGGACCTTTGCCTGACGTGAAGAGATGTAGCGAAGGTAACGTAGTATTGATATCATCTTCGATGAAACCCAGAACTGTTGTTGGGAACGTTCCAGCTGCGAGGGCTCGATTCGCTCGTGCCAGGCAGGCCTTAAATGCGTCTAGATTAAGTAATCAATTTACTACGCGTTGCAGCATAGAGGTAATGGAATGAAATACCTTTGCTCAATGCAAGATCGTTTCCAACAGCACTCTGCCACATTGTTGCACGTAGCTTGGTAGGGATCCATGCCACCAGATCTTTCGTAACGCCGGGTTCTTATGAACTACTCGCCAATCCGGTAGAATTTCCTTCTCCCACATATGTAAGGACTGCTCGATCCGCTGTTCCCGCGCATAACGTCGTTCTTGTAAGGCTTTACGTCGTTTCTCCTCTAGCAATGCAGATAATTAAAGGGAACACAATCGCATATAGTGAGCAAAGATCCGACTGAACTGATAAACATCTCATTCACATAACGAAGCAACCAGAGAAAATAGACTCACCGGCTACTCGACTCTGTTTCATCATCTTCTCCCAATCCGCCATGTGTTTCTTATCCTCCGTACGAGGTTTCGGCGGAAGGAAATGAGGTCGCGTTTTACTGATGACTTTGTCTAAAGCACTAGGTCCTAAGGACTTGGTGGGACGATGGCGAGTAGATGTGGACGCGACAGATGTGGTGGACTGCGCAGACGAAGGAGTAGGAAGGGATGAAGAAGAAGGGATAGGGATCGAGACTGAGGATGCTGATGCGATGCTGGCAGAGGAACGAGGAGTAAGAGACTGGCTTGCATTTGTTGAATCTTGTGACTGCTTGGAATAGTGCTGTGGAGTATGCGGTTCGGGCGGCGGTACAGATACCTCTTGTACGGTAGCCTGAGCAGCGGTATCATCGTGTACTTCGATTTGCACAGCAGGATAAGCATGTTCCTCTTCCACCGTCTCTTTAGGCTTCTCTAGTTCGTCCTCTGGGTCAGGAGGATTACTGTGGTCCGACAGAGAAACAGTAGAGAATTCACTAGCAAGTTGGACGTCATTCAGAGAATCAGGATGCGAATGCGATGGGTGGGAGAACGTCTGTGACTCTGGGGAAGGAGGTTGTTGCATAGGAGGAGAAATAGGTTCATCATGCACAGAAGCATTGATGTCGAAAGTCGAAACAGAGGCATCCGTTTCGTGGTCAACGGAGTACCCGATCTTAGCTGTGAACCCTTCTATATCGTGATTCCAATCGTCGTCTCGAGGAATACTTTTATGCAACTCCTCGCGAAGAGCAGCAGGAGAGAAATCAAAGGTCACGTCGTTGTCATCTGTATCCGAAAATGCATCGTCGAGGGAGAATCCCTGACTTCGGTGGATAGCTGATGCCGCGGGGGCTGCGCCCTGAGTGTAAACAACGTCGAGCTCGTCGTCTGAGAGCTCTTCCATGGTACGCAAGTTCTTGAGACGTTAGAATGGGTGATACAGAGGGTGTGTTATGAGAAGGACATGAAAGTTATGGGAGACGGTTGCCTGGAGTGAGGGAGAGCTGTGTAGAGCAACGAGCGGGGAGCCCGTCCGACTGTGGTCCTGACTGTGCTCTCACCAGACGCGATCATCAATATCATTCCTCTTCCCAGCCCGCGTCCTGCCTCTTCTCCTGACATTGCGACCGCCACATCAAGAACCTAAGCCAAGACGACGTTTAGACCGGGGATTGAGTTAGAGTTAGAGGAGTTGGAGTGAGAAAGAGAACGACGGTAAGCAACTGCTTAAACTCCTGATCCCGTCTTCACGTTGACGAAACAGGCTTGACTCCGCTCATGATTGCAGAAATATTCCTCATCCTTGCCGGTCACTCGTCTTCTCTCTTTCCATCAGGTCCCTCAGTTCATCCCGCTTTCGTACCTCTCCTCCATCCTGGTGAGAAGCAATGCCTCGAATCTCTGGGCCAGATTGCTTCACGGTATCGCACAATCAAAACTGCAACTAGCACTCTTGCGAAATTGCCTTCGAGATACATTGCTGCACTATGTGCGCGGCTCTCTATGATACTCAAGGACGAGTATGAAGCTCTGGTGATCGACACCGAAGCCAAAGTCCTCCAACGGGATTCAAGTCTGGTCGGAGCAGGTTCATTCGTACCTCTATCCTCTATACGCGCAATATTTGCCGAATGGGACGCGCCATTGGCTGCTCTGGAGTCTCTAGTACAGGAGCTCGAAGAGGAAAGGTATCTGCGACCAGGACCTCTCATCGACATGCTCTTAACGCGTTCACATACTGGCGTACACCGCGTCGGCTCGATATATGCGCAACTATGCGAATCCGTCCAACGCGTATGGGTTCGTCAACTGATCGCATACCTTATTCATGGGTCGCTGGATCCTATAGATCCACTTGTTTCCGAGGAATATGTCTTACTTGAGGGAACTGTTCCGAGCTGTGTGTCTATGCAGAGCAAGAACTCGATAGGCTACGTCGGACGAGCCATTGCCACTGTTAAGGCCGCGAAATGGGAAAAACAGTTCCCAAGGAGCCTTGCAGTTGAGCATATGAAGTTGCTCGAAAGCGTACTTCCTCAGGACCAGTACGAGTTTGATAGGATCATCGCCGAAATTCGTGTCACAGTGAGCGAATGGCTCTGGCTGAATGTCCTCACGCAGAAAGACGTCGAAGAAGCAGTTGACTCGCTGTAAGTTTCCATGTCACTCCACTTAATTTGAATAAGCCTAAATGCTTAGTTTTTAGAGCGAATTACTTCCTCATACGAAATGGCGAATTTGCCCTTTCGCTTATTCGGGAACTCGAACGTTTGAAAATATCAAGATTGACAGGACGTTCGGGTTCGAACTCCATGATCAGAGAGCAAGATCTTCAGCTAGCTTTACTTCGTTCATCACTCGGAACTACTGCTCAACAAGACCCTGCCCTCTCGCGGCTTCGATTTACTCTACCTTCAGGTCCCCTTCGGCCTTTGCTACCTTCTCTCGCGAACACTCGTTCTGCCAAAGACATCTCAACATCTTTCTCAGGCGGAGTTGAACCTATCTCGTTTGATGACCTACTCCTTGGCACTCCCTTAATTCTGAACTATACCGTCTCATGGCCTTTGGATCTCTTCCTCTATCCATCTGACCTCCAGATCTATGGAGCGCTTTTCGCTTACCTATCTGCCCTTCGCAAAACCCACACGCGCATACACGTTTGTTGGACTTCGCTATCTAACTCACAAAGAGCACGGAGACGATGGACAGGACTCAACGAGGGTGGCACAGTAGAGGATTTGGAAGCTAGGAAAGAGTTGTTGAGATGCGGGTGGGGTCTCGTTAGAGAGATGGATTGGTTCCTCGATACCATACTTGGGTATGTGATGACAGATGTGGTGGATGTCGAATTTATGAGGATGAAGAGACAACTCCTTCCTGAGAAGGCGATACAGCCCCTGAGTAGACAGGCTACTGGAGTACAATCACCGGCAGAGGGCACACCTTCACAACCTTCTCAGCCAATCTCGACTCAGCCCTCTGGAACATTACCTACTTCGCAAAGTCTAGCCTCGAATGCATCATCTAGTGGCCAACTAGACTTCTCGACTCTTCGCATCATCCATTCGACCTACCTGGAGAGACTTCTAACAGGCAGCCTGTTGTCCAATAATGCTCTGACTGCTATCATTCGTGCAGTCCTGGAGGTCTGCGAGCAACTTGTTGCTCAAGTGGAGAGATGGGGTGGGGATATCTTACCAGCTCTGCTCTTTGAAGGCAGTATAACTGCCAATGACGACAGCAGAGTAGGAGAAATGGTTGAAGAGCGGCGAACTACTGTTGCAGAGATCAACGAGGTAATTTATGCTCCCATTCTTCACATCGTCCTATTCATTCACTGACGTATCCTTACGTACCCCGCAGTCATTCAATACCCTTTTGGAATCGTTCTACGAGCAACTCACCCTGTCCACGACGCAACAGCCTTTCACAGCTGCCACAGATGCTTCAAAATCGATGGTCTATAATATGAGTACGACTAACGCTTCAGGGTTCCACACTTTCATTAGACCGAAACGTGGTAAACGGCTGGAGGGAGACGAAGAAGTGAGAAGACATGTGGAGAGGTTGCTGTTGAGGCTAGATTTCAATGGAGAGTTTTCCAAGCATAGGGCAGCGAGGAATTCGAGGTCTCAGGAGCCCGGCGAAGAGATTTTGAAAGAGGGAGGGTTGTCGTAGTTTTCTTGGATCTGTACTATATCTCTTGTAGCGTACAAAACTGTATACTGTAGTGTTTGCTTGGTATAATTGTTGAGCATTCGTCATCTGAAGCGAATGATTGCATTTTTTGACATGGGTGATAATCTAGGCGATGGTAGTGATGAGAGGGCGATAATGATCTCACTGGACTGGTGACACGAGCGATTGCATCTTGGATAAAAAGCAAAGCAGTCGGAGGTCGAATGACTTCTTCTGTCGCTCTCCGCAGACTATCTCAGCAGATCAGACATCTTTCTGCATCTACCACCACCATGGCTCGTATGTCCGCCTTCGCCGTCCCTCCATGCCTCGTCATCACTAACCACTGTACATTCCAGAGCTTACTCCCCGCCTCATCGGCGCGCCCAACACTCTCGGTATGTGTAGACATCCTTGCAAAGTAGTCCAAGTTCTGACAACATTTTACTCAACCAGACCACCGTGTGTTCGTCGAGCAACAGGGCCAGGTCCTCTCCCCATGGCACGACATTCCCTTGTTCGCCGACAAGAACAATGGTATCCTCAACATGATCGTTGAGATTCCCCGTTGGACCAACGCCAAGATGGAAATCTCCAAGGAGGAGCCATTCAACCCCATCAAGCAAGATATCAAGAAAGGCCGTCTCCGTTACGTCCGCAACTGCTTCCCCCACCACGGTTACATCTGGAACTACGGTGCTTTCCCTCAGGTTCGTCATCTTCTTTTTCATCTACTCTATTCATATCAAATTGCTTTTTCGTCGTTCTTGGATTGTGGAATCGTGGTGACTAACACGCATATATGCACTTTTTAGACTTGGGAAGACCCCGCTCAAGTCCACCCCGAGACCAAGGCTAAGGGTGACAACGATCCTCTCGATGTTTGCGAAATCGGTGAACAAGTCGGCTACGTCGGCCAAGTCAAGCAGGTCAAGGTCCTCGGCATCATGGCTCTCCTCGACGAGGGTGAGACCGACTGGAAGGTCCTCGTCGTTGACGTCAACGACCCCCTTGCCCCCAAGTTGAACGACATTGAGGATGTCGAACGTCACCTCCCTGGTTTGGTCCGTGCCACCAATGAGTGGTTCAGGATCTACAAGATCCCCGATGGCAAGCCCGAGAACCAGTTCGCTTTCTCTGGTGAGGCTAAGAACAAGAAGTACGCTACCGAGATCATCCACGAGTGTCACGAAGCATGGCGTCGTCTTGCTGCTGGCGAGAGTCCCGCAAAGACTGCTAGCTACGACCTTTCTATGTACGTTTGAATTTTTCTGCCGTCTAAGTAAATAGCTAACCTCTTATGATCTCGTAGCCGCAACGTCACCATCCCCAACTCTCCCGGATTCACCAGCAAGAGCGACCCCGTCTACGCTGGGTTGCCCCCCGACTCCAGGAAGGCTCCTGCACCCATTGAGCCTGCTAGTAAGTCGCAGTCATCCATGTTTTGTCTTACTCGTTCTCTGACCATCCATATCTTCCAGTCTCCAAGTGGTTCTACATCTCATCTGCTCAGGTCTAGCTCAGAGAGGTATCTCGGCTTTAATACTGAGTCTAGGACAAAAGCTGTTTGCTACGGCTGGACCTTACATAGATTGTCGCATGTTGCTCTCTAGTGTTTGAGCAGGTACCATAGTTTTAGGAGAAGTCACGAAATCAAAACATTCAAGTTGCATCATTTCCTCAACGATGTTAGAGACTCGAAACTTCGTGACTGAATGTATGGGAAAAGGTATGAATACAGAGAGGTAAAATTGAGCTCATTAACGTTCGTTGTGTAAATGCAAGAAAGCGAAAGACGTATGATAGTGGTGCGACAGCTATGCGGAATAAGAACGGGAAATGATTGAGGTGTCTGCGGCCGCATAAAATATAGAATGAGACTTGAAGAACGTGTGTAAAAACAAACGTTCTAGCGCGACTTTTCGATGGTACCATCTTGTGTTGGGGGATACCTGCAGTAGCGATCCGAGATAAAGGTGACGGTCCATGTTCCTATAAGACGGGGAGACATCAGTATAGAATTATAAGTTTACGAGGAACGAATGACATACCCTCCAATGATGAAAAGATAGAATACTCCTTCGTAGTGATACCAGAGACAGTATGAGTTTCTAGCACTTTACCCTGCACACCCTTCTTGGTAGTAAGCTCCGTACGTTGGTACGTGAACGTAAACGGCGGCTCTCCAACGAGTGTAAACACGATTTCAGCTTGGTCACCTTCGTGAATGTCCTGGATAATTCGTTTACCGTGTCCCACTTGTGCGGCAGGCAAAGGATGAACGGAGTATCGTAGGTCGGTAACAGCAGTCTTGCACATCTTGTGTTGATGCGCGATAGACGTGATCGCGAATTCGCCAGGTTGGTCTTGAGCAATGGCAAAAGGTGAAGTTTTCACCTCCTGGACTTGAGACTTGCTATTGATGCGGTACCCGACATTCCATGGCGGAGTACCCTCTAATTGGAACTGAGTAACATCTCCAACACAATAGTGCTCCCTCCTATCGAATGGTACAATAGCAGCAGTTTCAGCAACATCCACCCAAACAGATTTAAAGTGTGGGTCAGGAGCGGTCTGTGCACAATGCGAGGCATCTTGAACAGACTCGATAGTGACAAGATGAGGTCCGATGGATTTGAAGACGTAGTTCGGAATATTGAGTTTCCACACGTAGTCATTCAACTCGATAGTCTCCTTGTAAGTCTCACTGGCCGCTCGGTTCCAAATAGAAAGCTCCAGCTTGAAAGGTGGGGTACCTTCAAGAATGATAGCACCATCAGCACCAGTTGCCTCATGCGGTGACAGTGCATCATTGAAGCAATAGCTCAACCTATGGCTATTCCTGAATTTGGCTGAGGGTCTCATGAGAACTTGCTGCTCGAAGACCAAACGCTCTGCTCGCGGGATAATTGCATGCTTGTTTTTGGCTAATGGGTAAGAGGCATCGCCGATTTGCTTCACTTCGTAGTATATACGTCCTGCGTCCCCAGTGCGAAGCTGGAATCGAGTACGGGGTTGGATGCTGCTGAACGTAGGTTGGTCAAGAATCTTCGTACCACCGTGTTCAGCGTCTTGAGCGATGTTGTACATGATTTGGAAAGGGGGTTTGCCTTCATACGATTATCAGGATTTACGCCAATTGAAGCTAAATTCTTTACTTACCAGTCAAATCAAGGTCAACATGGTCGGGTAAGCCTTCACAAATGGCAGGAAGGATATTTGATCCGTTGAAGGCTTCGTATGTCGCCTGAACTTCGGGTGAGAGCTTAGCAGCGGGTCGAGGGACCCAGTCGACAAGGTACGTAGAGGCATCCTCCGCAATTGTTCCAGGACATTGAGAATCGTTAATCTGCACAGTCATGTAAGCAAATGTAGTAAATTTGTCAGAGCGAGTGACTTACCTCGATAATCTCATATAGACCCTTCTGTGAGACGTGGAGTTCATCGTTAGGGCCGTAAAGCGTGACCGTCTGTACATTCCTAGGGTCTTCCATACGTTTATATTTCATCTTCCAAGGCTGTAGAAACGTGGTCAATAAATGATATTCATCATAGAAGAAATGAAACTTACACCATCACCAGTGAGACGTAATGGAAGGGTAGCCTTTTCACCCTCTAGGATAGTGATTTGACGTCTCTCCTTGGTGCCATAGAATTTAGCAGTAGGCTAGAAAGTGAACGTCTCACGTCAGCGCATATTAAGCTCAACAGAATAAAATTCTTACCTTAACTCTGCGAACATTGACTGTGATGCCAGGAACGGCCAACGAACGCTTGCAGCCATAAGCATCTTCCACGCTCACTACATCCCATACGGTAAGCAAAACGAATGAAACAAACGAAAAGGATAGCACGTACCAAGATCAATCTCAAAGGCACCTCCATCCCTATCAATAACGGTCGGAATCGGTACTTGGATCCTCTTCTTAGGTGTAGTAATCTTCTCCACACGAACAACCTCAGAGCCCTTTGGTCCAACAACCTGAACATCGAGGTTCCAAGGACCAGTACCCCGCAGATCAACATCGACATCGACAGTCTTCCCAGAACAACTGTTGATCTTTCGCTTGCTTCTCCCACCAGAGGAAGCGTGGTGTGCGAAGTCAGCAGAAGCAGGAGGGTGGACCACTTGGTCAATACTGGGACCTTTGAGTGCCACTTTCTTGTAGTTTGCATCGCTTAGTTGGAGGAAGGTGAAGGTGTAGTGACCACTGCGTTCGGGTTGAATTGTAAGTTCTCCCCGAGAAGTTGCAAAGGTCTTGACGAGCTCCCTCGCTGGCTCGTTGTCTCGTTGCATGTTGTAATAAACTTGGAATGGCGGAGTTCCATGGAGTACGAGACCGGCAGAGACACCAATGTCACCAGAGCTATTCGAAAGAAGGTCAGCCTCAGCGTATCAGCACATCACATCTGTACTTACCATTCATGAATTTTCTTCCATTCGATTTCGGCAGTAGGCAATGGTCTCTCAACAACTTTGCACGTCTCAGGGCTCAGAACGTCACCTTCACAATATTTGCCCTTGATTCCAAGAATAGTATACTCTCCAGGGGTAGAAGCTTTGATTCGAAGGTCTTTCCTTTCGCCTTCTGTAGTGAACTTTTGAGTCCAAGGCTTGAGCTTCTTCGAACTCTTTGACCCTTCTTCGGCATCTGTTGGACGATATTGGACGGTAACATCCCAAGGTCCATCTTCACGATCTGAATCCCTAGCGGAGACACTGAGAGAAGCCTCAGCACCAATGAGAAGAGGTGCTGGTCTGCCTGGTACACATCCTGTGAAAGATACAGCAGGTCGTCGTAGTACAGTGGTGGTGCGAGTGATTTTAGAAACATCGTCTGGAGCATGAGAACCTGCGGTTACCGTGTTGCCAAGAGCATCCGTCACGCTCTCTAGTACATATGAGTGTGTTCCTAACGCGTCTAGAGTCATGGTCAATGGGATAGAGAGCTGTTCTGGAGCCCGAAGTCCTGCATTGGCCACACGCCTACCCTCATCATGAGAGTGCGAATAGATGTGAGTGTCGCCCTCGATACCTTCGACCATGAATGGCTCTGGCTTGCTATTGACTTCCTTCCGCCATCGTAAGCTGAGAGGGGGGACACCGAAAATACTGATTTTGAGAGGAATTTCTTCGCCTCCTCCAGCGCCAAGAGTTGGCGAGGCGCATCGGAGGTCAGATTCAGAAATAGAGGTTTCGGCAGCGAATTCTGCTCGAGGGCAAGGAGCAATGGTGACATCTGTAAAGGAAACGAGGCGGGACTCGATATTAGAGCTGTCCATAACTCGTTCCAGGCGAAGTACACCAGGTTTGTTGAGTCGGATATGGGCCATAGACTGCGTCTTCTGAGAGCTGGTCCGGATCCGTGCAAGGGAGCAGTTTCTTCCTCTTCATCATCATCGTACTCGTCGAATTCATCTATATTCCGTTTAACAGTGGACGCGACCTTGGTCACTTGCAGAGTCTCCAAGCGAGCCTGCTCGATAGCTTTCAAGTCCTTGCTACTCAACTCTACTCGCTCGATCTTGCCGACGCTTTTGGATTTCTCTGAAGACTCAGCTCCATAACCTAGAGGGGTGAGCGTATACCTCAGACTGATAGGGTTGGTGTTGTTTAAGAGGACAGGAATAAGGATATTCTGGCCGGGGTTGGCAATACAGAATGTTTGGAAATGAGGATTGAGTTGAGCGGTACTGATCGGTGACATGCGAACAGTATGTTGGCCAAGAAGATGAGAGTCTTTTCCGCCGGAAGTGATAAGCCCACCGAGCAGAAAAGCTGGTACAAGGTCCGCAATTTGGAACGCTTGACCAGTAGAAGGGAGTGCATTGCGTCCTTTCAACAGATACAGATGATGAGTAGTTCAAGGAACTCTAAATACGGCGAACGTACCTGGAAGACCTGACCCTGGTGATACTTTCCAACTTCCCCCAATACCCAAATTAATCGTCAAGCTTCCGAAGAGGAACGCGTCCACCAAGCATAGCGAAACAATTTGTAGGACAACAACAGATTTCGTGTACCGAAGCCTTGGTATCCGAAGACCAGCAAGCACAGAGCAGTAGAGTGAGTCGACTAGTATCCACTTTCGCGTGTATGAGGTACTACTGGAAGCTTCTCCCAGAAATAGATATTGAAAGAAGTCGAACACTTTGATCGCCTGCAGGCATGATTAGTATGAATAACAACTTAGCAAAGTATTATGAGTATCTTAGCATACCTGGCATAGCAGTCCAAGACTGAGATAATACAGTCGTTGTGATGGAACTTCTAACACATTCTCAGGAATCACTGGTCCCGGATCGCCTGGTGGTTTTGTTTCAGTGTTCTTCGACATGTTGGGATGCAAAATCTTGCAAGATAACCACAAGCAATCAGCAGTTTAGCTCGATTAATCCGTTATACAGTCAGATAGGTCATGAAAAGAACATCAAAGGTAGGGGTCGTGTATAAGAGTTAAGTTAGCCAGAGGACTTCGCCACACCAGCAACAATGCCTAGACGTGAATGCCACGTGATCTGCCTGAAAGAGGCGACGCGCTCCGACGCGTCTTGAAGCTACCGCGTTCAAGTTCCATCTACAACTGCGACATTATCCACTTCTATATCCTTAGCTACACTAGCGTTTTCAAGAAGCAAGGCCAGCTATATCTCAGAACTTAAGTATATGCCACTGATGTACTGAGCGCCCTTATCTAATCTCCACCAATCACGATGACAGAGTGATACACACCCGAAACGTGGTCCTGGTCACTTCACGATCATAGTTCTCAGTCCTACAACTTGGAATGCGGGAAGTTCAATGGAAGTTCAATTTAACTAACTCCATGTAGTCTTGATGTAGTCTATGGAACTACGCTTTGCTGTCGTCGCAATTTCAGAACCACATTATACCGGTACACGCATATGAATCCACGGCTTTCAACGGGTGTCATAGTTGATTAAGGTTGATTTCCCTTTTTCTTGGCTTCAAATTTAAGCAGATACCGCCGGCCAACACAATCCCCTCACTCCCTGTCTTCTCGATGTTACCCGCCCTTTCCCGTGTCTTTCACAGGGTGGACGTACCTTCTCTGCCTATCGAACTCGTTATTCGCATAATCGACCACGTTCACCATGACAAGAATACAGTCAAGGCTTGTTCCTTGGTCTGCAAAGCTTGGCTCCCTGTAGCTCATGATGTTATTTTCAACCACATGAGCATCGCGCTCTCTTCCAAACCCGAAGAATCCATCAATAATAAACTGGCCCATATGATCAACCAACTCGCCTGCGTGAGAGTGTTGACCTTGTCGGGCCTTACGATGTGCGAGCTGAAGCTCAGTACCGTAATGGATATGGCTAGCTGGCTACCAAACCTCAGGGAGTTGGAATTATCCCACCTATGGTTACAAGATTCCACGCCTCCTATCAGCAATTTGTCTCTGCAACTGTGGAATTCGGTGAAGAGTATCAAGCTGGATTATGTCTACTTCGGCCAATCAAAGCTCTACCAAGATCCTGTACCCAACATCTTCGATCCTATTCTCGCTTTATTTCCCGCGGCTGAACACCTCATCCTCCGCTCAATTATGGGACGCAAGTTGATTAAGACTCCGATCCCACGAATATCTATGCAGTCACGTACGCTTTCGTGTTATCGTATGGATAATCTCAAAGAGGTCGTAGAAGCACTGCAACCCTGCGTTGCTGGCTCGCTAAGAATGATCGACTACACTGGCCTTCCCACTCCCTTCGAAGATTTGCTTCTGCTCTGCAAGATGGAAGGGAACAAGGATTCCTTGAAGTCTTTACGATTCTGTGCGGATTCTAAGGAACTTCGAGATTTGTCCGGTCTCGTCTACCGACGAGGGGCAGTTGTTATGGATCGTGCTACTGATAAAGGTCGGTTGTTACATCATATCCATTCTAAGACGATATTCACTCAACATCATATTTCGTAGATGGTCTAATCCAGTATTGGGATAAACTGGAATTACGGAAGTGCACTGTATTCCAGTCCATCAGCATCGTCATCAGGAAGTTTCAGTTCTTTACTCACACATATATCCTCCAAACGCTCCCTGAATCGACTCGCATCGTTACATTCGAGCTATGTTGGGGAAACATAGAAGATCCTCGCGAGTGTCTCAATGGCTTGGACGCAGCCTATATCGAACAATGCATCGAAAATCTCCCGTGTCTGCAGGAGATTAGGTTCGTGCCGTACTATCTCGGTTTAGAGCTAGAAGAGGATGTGCAGAGCCTTATTCGTTCATGGATGTCTAGTCTTGACGCACGGGGCTTATTGCGCATTTCGAGCTTCTGCACAAAGGTTGAAGGATGCCAATACGAGAAGCCTAGCAAGCCTTCCATGATCTCGCTGGCTAGCGCATGTCGTTAATATAACAATGTAAGCGAACAGTGTCATACATGGGCATTTTCCCTTCGACTAACCCCAAAGTCTCCAGAATAGTCATGCGATTTAGAACGCACATTCAACGCATTATTTATAGATGCTTCGTGTTATAGTTACGCATGTACCCAATGCCAGCATGGGATAGGTCGAAAGGCTCGCACCCATACAACTCACATTTGTTTATTTTCATTGAAACTCTCATTTGGTGTTGAGGTCGGGCCTTCGGCGACAGAATAGACACTGAGGATACTTAATCAGATCGATTCTACACTCGAAACTTATTGGGACTAGTGTGGTAGTTCGAATATTGGGAGACCTTGTTTCTTCGTTGGGGTCTGCATACGTAGTCAACCGTGTTTTCATTCCATTGATATAGCACAAAGGTCCTACGATTACAAGTCTTCTTTTGGCCACAACCACCACCATCCGCCGTGTGTCCCTCTCCTACCCCAAACGCCTACCAAACCCCAGGGCAAGACCAAGCCATTGTATTCCCAGTCATGTGCATGATTGTATGATTTAATAGCTGTAACAGTTCCTGTTTCGCGTACAATAGAGCCGGTCATCGTGAATGATCCAACTTGATCATTTCCAGACGCAGAGAACAAAATATCGTCCTCATCAGTCTTTTCTTCTGCAGCAGTTCGGGACAATGTGATATGCATCGGCGCTCGAATACTGAAGCGTAAGTATCCACCGCCGGCCTCAGTGTAGTAGCCAGCCCATTGTCTTCCAGCTTCTTCGATAGCTGAAAGTGGGAAGGTAGATGGAAATAGCCAGTTTCTTTGGAAAGCTGAATTGGCGGGGGACATTTTCGGCACTCGGATTGTGTACAGTGACCTCGCAGAATAGTTTGGGTCAAACAATAATGTTGACCAGAGCATGAAAAGTGACAGGGCGCAATTGGCAAAGCGCTGGGTCAAAGTCCTTCCGTTCCACGCTGTATTGGGCATTAGAATGGTCCGCAATGGGCGGGGATGAGCCAGTGATCCTCCACATATGACCTTCGCAAATAGAGGATGATCGGCAAAGTCTTTTCAATACGCATAACAAGTTAGCGAGTAAAGAAACCTTTGAAGTCTAATCATTCACCTGAACAGAGCAGGGATACAAGATTGAATGATGTGCGTTGTACAGGGTCGGACATTGACCACATATAACGTTCCATTCCGCCCAACAAGTCAATTTCTGAGACCGTCGTAAGGGTCTTAGGAATAAAGGTATGATTGCAACATACTTCGTCCATGTGAAGCATGACCATCGACAAGAGCTCTCTGTAGGAAGAATGATACAGATTGTCAAGATTCTTTGAGCCTATTTTCAGGATCGCAGTTAATCAGCGCGGCTTGAAATAGATGGCAATGTATACGTACGGTTTTGTTTGAGAATAGGAATGAGAACATCCATCAGCTCCATGTATAAGCTGATATGCAATTTGCTTGCTGGGACGAGATGGATCTGATGTCCTAGGTTGACGGTAGGGGACGTAAGTTGAAACGCAGCGGTGACATCTTGGCGGAGCAGCTCCTCGAGCTTCTCGTGTATAAAATCGATCTTCTTCCACGTCGATATCAATTCGGCCCCACCGTCTACCATTGGATACTGCTCAACCCATGGCTCCACATCCCAGCCACGAGAGGCAACACGACGAGCGTATATAGCCGGTGTAGCGAGAGCAGAGTCGACATGATGGTCTACAAGTGAAAAAGAGGTAATGCCGATAATATCAGGTATATGGAGTGCAATTTCCTGTATAATCTCTGTAGGTAATGTATCAGTTCCGCTTGTTCCTTCCATGTCGCTGATGGTCGTCGTGTTCAAGTCAATATGCCTCCAGCGTAGCTTGGAGAGATCCTGTCATACGTCTGGGTCAGTGTTATAGGGCACTTTCGTGAAACATACCAACTGAACGCATCTACTAAAACACTAGGGAAGAGAAACATCATATATAGTGACACATGCTTGATTAGTATTATCTAACACTCCGCGAGGGTCGCAAATCATGATGATGCCTTCGACTTATGGTAAAGCCAGATTGCACGTCATAATAGTAAAGATGTTTTTCCAATGTTATTGCAACAGGAGGTTGGAAATAACTTCATTGAGAGGCTAGTAATGAAAGTAAATGGATGGCACTCTTTAAATGATCTCAGGCTCGGAATAAAAGTAGTATCTTCTCAGATCGAATTTGTCGATCACTCCGATCCCGCACTGGAAGCTAGTTAAGGAAACTACTGTGGTTCGAGGATTGACCCCAACTTGCGCAATACCAGACCGTCATTAGAAATGTAATAGTCTGGATCATATTTCAAATCAGGGACTGACACCAGGAGGGATGTTACAAACTATCAAATTCATCTTTGGGCCACAACCACCACCAGTCACTGGCATCCCCAATATTTCAGTGCCCTAAACACCGACCAAGCCCCGAGGCAAAACCAACCCGTTGTACACCCAGCTAGTAGAATATCCCTGGCTGTATTCTTTGACAGCTAAAATTTCACCTGTTGCGCGATAGATCCGGACAGCATGAATGAGCCAACACCATCACTCCCTAATCCTTAGAACAATATCCTATCTTGAAAGTTTTCCTCCGGATTCGCAGCGGTTCGGCATGGTGTAATGTGCATTGGTGCCTGGATGCTTGTACCATCAGCCAAGGGTTGCTGGAAGTGCTGGGGCACGGGTTGTAATATAGTTGAGAATAAATATTAAATGATGAATATTCACACAAGCAGTATAAACCAGATCGTCAGAGGAAGTCCATACAGCATTGATATTCCCGTAACCATGAAATAACGAAGTCTGAGAGAACAATATCACTAAACTTTATCATGTACCGGCCATATCCACCACCATCCACCCCAACTATTCTTATTTCCCCATATTCCCACTAAAGCCCACGGTAACACCATCCCATTCCAATTCCACCTTGGACCATGATCGTATTTCTTAGTAGCAAGCACTATCCCGTCTTTTGAGATGGTCCCCGTGAGCCGGAATGATCTGATCGCATCAAGGCCAGTACCTTCAAAGGTAATCACATTGTCCGATGTCTTTGTGTTTAAGACCGGCTTTTTGGTCAAGGTGATCCTCATGGGGGTAGTGATACGTAGTTTACTACCCATGGGAGTAGAATAATACCCAACCCAAGACGTCTCAGAAGTTTGTAAGGCGGAGAGGGGGAACGATGATGGACTCAGCCATTCCCTATGTGTTCCTGCAATAGGAAGAGGTAGGGTAGGTGGGCGAACTGGGAAGGTGGACTTAGGGAATTCGGGGCTGTAGAGTAGATGACTCCATAGCAACACAAGTGCAGCTGCACAGATGCTTGACCGTTTGGCATGAATCGCCTGGTACTCGACCACGGTTAAATTCGGAACACCGATGTCTGGCAAGCTATTCAGTCCTTGAAACCATCTAGGAATAGTGCCCCACTGTTTGAACGTCTCTCTCAACAGGGATTTGATGGCAAATTCTTTCCTATCCGCTTCGAGGAATAGACCTTCAGCGAAGCTGTGCAACTTGAGACGTACCCCAAATATCCAAACCCCTCACCTGAGCATAGGAATGAAGCCGAATTGAATAGAGCGCGTTGCGACAGGTCTGGCACAAGCCACATGAACCGTCCCGCAAGATGCAAAGAGTCAACAACTGAGATTGATGTTGACTGCGCAGAGGTCACGTCAGCAAGCGGACGGAACAAGCTCAAAAGTGCCGTGTTGGACTTGGCATGAATTAGACGGTTTAAATTGTATAGACCTATTTGTAGAGAAGAGTTGATATCAATATAACGATAATAGAGTTGTGTCGAACGAAGCCGAATGCCGCAACACTAACGATTGTGCCTGAGGACTGCTATGACTGAATTCACAAGCTTCAGGGTATTAGTTCGCATTCGTACATCTTCCGGAAGATGCTTCGGTGTCAGTTGACTCGAAGAAGGGCCTGGAGAAGGATAAGGAATGCTCGAGTGTTGATCAAGCAAACTCTCGAGCTCTTCGTGTAGGAAATCTATTTTTCGCCAGGTCAGTACGGATCCCGGGTGAGCATCTGTCATTGTATACTCTTCGATCCAAGTATCGACATCCCAGCCACGCGAGGAAACACGACCAGCGTGAATAACTGGCGTAGCTAGGGCGGACCAAATGTGACAGTCGACTAGAGAAAAGGCAAGAACGTCACGTAGACTAGGTAATGTGATGGCTACCTCCTGGAGTATTTCCAGAGGAAGGGAGCCTATATTCAAATGTTGGTTTCTGCTCGTCATGGACGAGTGGTAACCGGTAGGAAATATTGCTTGAAAGGATGTGGACGAACGTGCGACAGAAAAGAACGGGGGGTGCTGTTGAGCATCACGCCCCGCCAGACCCTAGATAAGACCGGGACAGTGGCGGTGTACGTAGTGCACCCACACCTACTCGTACGACTCCCGATGATAGATAGGACCATAACCGATCGCATTTAACTCGAATATGTCAAGTAAAGTTAGACTGGAGTGATTGACATGACATGCGCAAGTAGAGAGGTCGCCGTACCGAATTAGTGACACGAGGATTGTCGTAACCGTGGGCACTGAGAATTTCGAAGGTTCGATCAGGATCATCACTGTCAGGGATATACCGATTATTTGTATTCCATCCTCCGTCATATCACCATCCCTTGGCATACGTTATGAATTGAAATCGTTAGAGGATCATCCCTAGACTGGCCGAGCTCTGTTGATATTAACAAGTCGGCAATAGGTCGTTCACGGAGTGGTTAGGAAACGTTAACGCAACTCGACATCAAACTATACCATTAATGTAACCCTTGGCAAGATGATGGACGTCCATATGATTGTTCTGAGTCTATGAGCCTAGTATGACAGTGAACAGTTGATCAGACTAAGCAGGTCGTCCATATGCGCTGCCAGTGTGTGCGATGAAACTGGTCGAAATGAGTCAATGGGCTCGGAATAGGTTACAAGTGACACAGACCCAGTCCAGAGGAAAGCAGCTCGCAGTATAACAGGATCGCAGTACAGCCAACAAGATCGCAGTACAGCCAACAAGATCGCAAACCAGCAGAACATCAAAGCCATTCCGAGTCACAAAAGGCGACATGTCCCGAGTCTGATCAACCACCTCGAAGAACGTGGCATTTATCGGGGCATGCAGGAGCGTGAGCGCGAGGACCTGAGGCCCAGAGGTTTGATCAAAATAAGCTTTACGTTGGCAGGCACCCGCCTCAGGCTTGGTACTACATGGTGGCAACATGATGGATTTAGGTTCACTGTGTGGGTCGAGCTTGTGTCCAAGAGCATTGCCATATGTATAATGTATTCAGGTCTTGAGTCCGTCTGGATGATAACTAGACTCGAGGAGGAGGCGATGCTGGTGGCAAAAAAACGATGATGATCTAGATCAGGGTTCGGAGGTTTTAGCATACAAGTAAGAAGCTCAGCCAAGAATCGTGTAGACGACAACATAATAGATGATTGCCGAGAAGTACAACGAACTTGGAAGTCGACACGCCACAAAGGTGGTGAAAGTAAGTAAGTAAGAAAGCTTCGCATTGTGGGCGCCCATGTAACGTTGTTCTCGATGACTGCTAAGACATTCAACAACGTCATCGTTGTCGGACATGACGAACTCATCATAATCATATCTATCTCGCTCAGACACTAAGATAGTCTCGATGTTTCTATTGACTCCGTAGCTTCCTGGAGAAAGGAAGATGGTCATTCCTTTCATTAATATCAAGTTGATTCCTCACGACTGTCTGTGCGATGCATACATAGGAATTGAATCATTTGAATTCTGAACCATGATATGCTCGCTCGAAAATCCCACAAGAATTGATTTGTTATGTCTCGTATTTATAGAAAGAAAAAGAGTACAACTATCATACACAGACCGATCCATTAGTTTGTTCACAGTATCATCTACACAACAGATAATGTAGAGAGAGAAGCATCGATATTGAGAACGAAAAAAACAAATTGAAGAGAAGCAGAAAGAACTATCAAACATCGAGGCAAAATGTCGGCAGCACACGAAAGAGGCGAAGGAGAGTCGCAAGACAACAGCCGAGAAAGAAATCAAACAGCAACCATCTCAACATCCCTCTCCTTCTCCTCCCAACTCAAACTCGGATACAAACTCCCCGCGGGGGAAGCCACATCCTTCCTCGAGCTCGTAGGCGTAGGCGTCAACGACCTCCTCTCACCCGCACCTCTCACCTGCCCTGTGCTCCATACTTCTTCTTATAGTCCAAATTAATCTGCACCAACAAATCCCTAATAAACTTCGCATGCTCCAACCTCTGTACCTCCATCTCACTAACCACCTTCTTCGGTGCAACCTCCACCCTTGACCTCGACGACGATGAAGAGGAGGTGGGTGGTGTAGGAGTCGTCGAACTAGCTGACCTCGGTGAACTAGCCGTACTCGAAGGCGGCGAAGCAGACCCCTCAAGAGCGATCCTCGAAACTTCACTAGGTAAATCATGTGACAACTGATTCAAATCCGGATACCTCGAAGTCTTCGTACTCTCGCCTGTGAGAGCTTTGATTCCAGGTAAGATCGGTCTCCTAGGGTACGCTTCGGGTGTCACACTGCGACTCCTCGACTCCGACCGTGTACTACGCATCTCGTCGTCGGAATCAGCCTCTGTCTCACTCTGCGAACGCATATGCAAGTCATCGTCCTCGTTGAATTGGTCGGACGGACTTCGAGCACGTGTGTATTGAGATTGAGTCTCGGGTTCGGGTGTCATCGAGTCTGGGGATGGACTCTTGAATAGATGAGGGTTCTTGAGAGGTGCAAGCGTATATTCATCGTCGCCCTTGAGAAGGTGGTTGTACAGTGATGAACCAGCGTGGGAACTCTCCTCAGACGAACTCGAAGCAGTCGTAGGCCTCGAAGGCGAGCTCGACCTGCCAGAAGATGATGACGACGAAGCAGCAGATAGAGAAGTAAGTTTTGCGGGAGGTCCCCTGTGTACCTTGCCACCAGATACATCCAACCTGGGCTCCACTGGCTCTGGTCGACGTCCAGACTCGGGGGCAGTCTTGAGAGGTACGACTGTACGCATTGTTCGACCACCCAGGTCGACTGGATTCAGCTGGATTGTCGGAGGGACGGTCCCATGGGGTCTGTGCCTTACATAGTTGAAATTCGAGAAGTTGAGCTGATCAGGCAAGACGGGTAAGGAGGGTATATGCGGGGGTGTAGCATTCGGAGGAGTGGAGAGTGATGAATGGGAAGAGAGCGGTGACGAGGAAGTGAGGGAAATGGAAGGATCGGATAGGTTGATGGTAGGAGGGTGAGCGTTCGGTGAAGGATGCATAAGAGGAGGAGGGGAAAGATAACTCGCAGGTTGACCATACGAGCTCGAACTCGGCGGTGAGAGGGAAATCCTCCTCCCATGAGCGTGCGAAGCAAACTCGTAATCGTAATTATCACTAGGCATGGAAGTATACATTCCATTGGCAGCATCAGCATACTGCACACTTGAGGCCGGTTGGACACTTTGATGGTTAGCTCGACTTGGGAAAGGATTCATCAGGTCAGCAGCACTTGCGTACCCGGAAGGTAATCCGATTCCATCTCCGTGGTATCCTGCGCCCGATCCGGGGGCGTTCGGTTGATTGTGAGAGCCATTAGTAGGAACACCAGGCATGCCAGCCAATCCGAGTGACGTGAGATCAGCGGTATCAAAGTAAGAAGCCGCAGCACTGTAATCATTCTGCGCAGAGAGGCTAGAGGAGTGGGAGTGAGATACTGGATGAGATCCATGAGAGGGATGAGATGGTTGTGCGTGACGGCCAGGAGCCGGTGCATTGGAAACATCCCGACCAAGAGTAATGAGGAAATCATTGACTGCAGCAAGTTCCTCCGGTGACCGGATATCAAACGAGATAGACCGAGGGTTGAAATTGTTGGGCGGACCAACAGTGACCCTTCGACCGGTGGCGTTGCTGAGAGATTGAGAATGGGCAAGGGAGTTTAGACGTTCGACCATATCTAGGACCTAAACGTCAGCATGATGCCAACAATAGAAAAGAAGACATAGTCAGTTAAACAATTACGCACGAGTATCGTAAGAGGGATTCACCCTCCGCTTCTTTACGTCTGTAAAGAAGTCGCCTACACCATAGGCATCATAACTTCTCTTCGCTCCTACACCAGCTGTTGTTGTGGCGGTCGTGCCATCTGGTCTAAGGACCTCCCATGAGGGTAGTTGGCTAGGAAGATTGTAGATGTCTGGGTGATGAGGTTCTGGAGCCGAATACCGAATGGGGGAATGGACGATGTCCGGTGAGGGTGTTGGAAGAAGACCGAGGTCTAGAGAAGAAAGACGCAAAATGAGCGAGGGAAGAGTCATTGTGGCGAAAGGTTACGTACCAGAAGAACCATCAGAGAGGGAGATGGAGCCAGACTTGGCTCTGGCTATCGGAACTTGTAGCTCGTCGGAGGATATGGAGGAGTGCTTGACTTTTGAAGAGATGCTGCCGGACCTGTGATCCCCTCTGACGCGAGAGGAGTAAGCAGGATCGACGACGGTGATGGCTTTGGAATGACGGTGCTGGGCATGGTGTTCTTCTGTGTGAATCTTTTCGTGTTTCTTGAGATCCTGGGGGCGCTTGAACGGTTTCTTGCATATCTCGCACACATGGGGCTTCAGCGGGGTATGTACTGGAAGTGAACGTGAGTGAGAAAAGAGAGTTCTGTCGATGAAGAAGCCGATAAGACGTACCTCTGAGATGCGAGGTGATGTGATCGCGCTTAGCGCAGGAAGTACCACAGTCCTTCCATTTGCAGGTGAGGCACAGATTGCCGGTGCTCTTGCGGCCGATGTGATCATTGCACTAGATGGTTGTAGAGAGATTCGGGGTCGGGGAGGACCTTGTCGCAGTCGACCCACTGGCAGCCATGGCCGGGCGCAGAGTCTTGCTTGGATTGCTTGTCTGAGGAGTTGTCGGTGTTGGAGTCTGAGGGGTTTGGCGACGCGGGGGACTCGCCCTGCGTGGGGGAGTCCGGGAGAGGGAGGGACATGTGTGGGTTAAAGTCTGTAGTGCGGTAGAGAGAGTGCTCGAGGTGCTGGAGAGGGACGAGGGTACGGTGGTCAGAGAAGGGTGGACGAAAAGGCGGAAGGGCCATGATTGGCGGGTATTATATTGCGGGCGAGTGACGAGGATCGGAGATGGGCTTTGGCTAGAGACTGTGAGGCCAAGCGCAAGACAGAGGCAGCCAATCGCAGGCCTTGGTACGAGATCTGGCTTGGCTCGATACTCTTGGCACGCTCTCTGCATCCGCCAAGCAAATCCCGCTTGGCTTGTCCTTGGCTGCGCTTGGCACTCTCTCGGGGCAACACCGCTCGGGGGCGTCTATGATCCCCAGGGCTTGGCTCTCTTTATAGGCCGGCATTCCGCCTTTGCCCGTGCCAGTCCTCTTTCTCGGCCAGCATCTCCCCGCCGCAGCAGCCATGCAAGCTATTCCTATCCGCCACCTTGCAGTAAACTCGGGATGCCCACTGCTATCTACCCATCATCCTCTCCTCTCCCCATATCACACCCATAAATAGCCCGGCCAATTATTTCCTTTTCTCATCGCTCGAAAGCCAAATTCGTCGCGGCATCCCGGCACCCGGCACCTTGCATACTTTGCCTATCCCCAGATGTCATCTTGCCATCTTGCTTGTATCCTTCCCGCTCCTCCTTTCTTTACCCTCCCGTATCCCTTACCTATCATTCTACCCGCATATCCCTGTCACCATGCTCCCTCACCGATTTAATCCCACCAAATAGTCTCCATGTCTCACTACAAATTAACCCAGAACACGAGTTGTACCACTAGTCTCCAGTAAGATTATACCAAGCTCACCTAGATCGCTCTATTCAACATCTAGACGAATACAAGCAAACCCTCGTCCTGACGCTTGGCCAAAATCCAATAAACTTGTTGTGTTCCATCGACAACTCTGATTTTTCGACCACCGAGTATACCCACTGCCAACCCATCCTCGACGGCAACCGCCATTGCGAACTGAATAGCCACACCTTTTGCTCTCTGCCGTGCATCCTGCCGTATATACTTGACCATTCAGGAACTAGCTCCCAAACAAACAAAAGCGATGTCAGCACCACCATTCCAAGCGCAGCTCCGATCACGATACCCACCGCAACCTGCATTCAATCTAAGTTCATACAGCATGCCACTCGTCTCGTTTCGGTTTTGGTTTGGCATCTAATCATATTACATAGCCTTTACAAAATCATATCTCGGACCCGACCGACTGGATTACCCTTGACTTCGAATCCCGAATGGGAGGCGTGAAACAGAATACATAGAACAGAACTCTAACACTTACAATCCATAATTCGAAAAATACTCTTGGCTCCTTGGTACCCACCTCCTGAAAACTCAACTCCTAAGCCAAGAAAATTCTTTTTTTCGGCGGCAGGAGGATCTCTTCCGTCGTAGAACGTTTCGAAAGGGACCTGCATGCATATACCCAGACCCTTGGATCTGGGTTTCTTACGGCTTGTGGTTTTTATATATATGGAGGATACCGAGATAGGGTTTTGGATATAGGGACAGGGGACTGACATTGATTTTTTTGAGGCTCAGCGATTGATGCGGTTTCGGCAGGGGAGAATACGCTCAAAGGGGAAACTTGGGACTCTCGGGGTGAGATCGAGCTCGAGGAAGGTACGTGCGTGGCCCGGGTTTTGGTCAATTGGGAAGCTGATTTTGGGGGAAGACGAACTTAGGAAGTAGAGGGATAGGGGATGTGGATTAGAGAAGAGAGGACGTCACGGTGCGTCGATAGAGAGGGAATTGAATCGCAAGGTCATGACTTTTGCTTGACTCAGAATGAGTATTACTAGCCAGCTGCAGGGGAGGACACGTGAATTCGGAAGGGGTAGGTTCGACCCCTTTCATCGAGTTGTCACCGAAGTATGATGTAATGTATGATATAAACGCAAAACTCATCAACGCCCAGCCCATTTCCAATTCGACAACTACTACGCACACCAATGGTAGTTCGCAGTACTTTCGCAGTTCTGAACATGCTTAGAACGCAGTCCACAGTTCGGCCGACACCTAGTGAATTGCTAGGAAACAAACATCCCCAAGTCGAGACCAGACGTATACGTATACGTGGTCTCAATGCTATAACGTTACACCTTACACATGGGTGACACCACCAGACTTAGTTATTGAATACCCACTCACCTGGGCCTCTTCTCCAGGTCTCGTGCACTCCCGCGCACTGTATGGTAAACGGCAAGTATAGAAGTAGAGTCGAATAGGTAATATTATGTATCACCTTCGAAAAAGTCATGCTCTCTGGTTCTTTGCTTGTCTAATCGTCTTTACTTTCATCACGAGTCCTGGAGGTTTGCTATATAAAGTCCTCGGAGAAAATATCTATAATCTGTAGAGGATTAGGGATATCAGGCGCGTGACTTGCTGGCGCATGATCTCTCCTGATGTATGTTTATAAGATAAAGTGAGTGACCCAAGAACGAACAAACAGAAAGAAAAAGAGAAAACAAACCCTAGTCGTGATCTGATTGAAAACCATCATAATGATCAAGCATACCCGTGATATGCTTGGTGGACGCCCCATTCTGATTTCGACTATGAAACATTCAGTACGACGAGCCAAGGCGAGAGGCAAGGGGGGGATCATGCATCATGATCACTTGCTTGAGTCTGAGATTCAAGATTCGAGATTTGCTAAGCAAGGTGTAATAATCGGTAATCAATTCCTTGGCTTTTTCCTGCATGAAACGGTGTGCTGCGGTACTAGTATGCACTCTCGCTCCGAAAACCGAATACAAAGACTGCTCACGTTGTATGAAACATGCTTCAAAACCAAAAGTCGGCTTGGTCACGTATAGATGATAGACTTTGATAGTATCATGAGAAAGACGACTCACGTGTAGTAAGCAGGGGTTTTGAAGCAAACCCGCTCATGGTTCACCTCAATCCCGCAACCGCACCCTACCACACCTCGCTTAACAGGGAAATTGAATTACCCAGACGTTGATTTCGGTATGAGGGCATTCCTCCAGCTGCACCATTTATGTAAGATACTGTAGCCCAAAATGAAAAAGGGGTGTGTAAAATTCAAATAGTAGCCCATAGTCTTGGTACGGCTTAGGGTCAGCGGAATGCGATGCTCCTCGAGATCGAGATTTTCGGTATTTCGGCCTGATCGGTGTCGGAAGATATAGCCAAGAGTAATAGTTGTATAGTCACTATACAATTAGTAGGTCCACATATGACGTGCACAGCAGATCGTCCTACGACTTTAAGCTAGGCGTATTATGTTATTTCCGCTGAACAGATTAGGAAAGAGGAAGGATCAGCGTCGTCGTCATTGGATACAGAGAGTACTCATGGTTCGCAAGTTTTTGAAAAATATATAACTGAAAAGTTTCCCATGCTTCACCAAACGGGTGGTAGTGGAGTTAAGCATTGGGCGTTCAGTAGTTGCTTTTTGTGAGAAACGGGCGAACGCGGATGATCCATTCAGCTCTGTTTGACGTCGCTAGGAGAGATCTCGGACAAAGTAGTAAGACGGAGTCCAGGAGACACCAGGGATGAGCAGGCAAAGGAGAAAACAGGATAGCGGGTCAACAAGTTAGTAACCACCTACAAGCGAGAAAAATAGGATCATGATGCTACATAGAAATGGTGAGAGCCACATTGTAGCTCTTTCCTTTAGAGGGGGACGGGATGCCAAAGGATTGCTAATCCAACTGAACAAAAAAGGAAAATGTTTGTAATATTTGAGGTGTTAGTATGAAGCGAACAGAAGGCTTTGTAACGTACCATACTGCTAGGGACATCGAGAAGGTGCCTTAAATACAGTCCGAAATCTTGATGGAACGTCTTGAAGAAGAACTAGGCGTTGTGCGTGCTGCGCATAGAAGGCCTAGTCTGAGGCAGAATAGCGTAGATTCAACGAAAGGGTATATCTACATAGAGATTGATCATCAGAAGACACAAACGTGACCATGGGGTCAGCGAACTTCGGAGGAGTTTGAACAGAGAATTCGCGGGAAGGGGGAACGAGTTGATGAAAACTTCTTTTTAGGGAGGACTTTCGGGAGATGTTTGGAAATATTGCCTTTTAGGAAAGCCAATATTTGCAATTCCAACGTCTTAGAAGTGAGAGAAGGCCCGCCTTCGTTGAAAGCATAGTCAACACTGTCACGTTGATCGAAGAGGAGGGCATGCAATGGTTATTCTTCTTCTCGACGGGCTCGTGACGCGAACGTAGCGTGGGTCTATTCCCGAGAAAATCGGGATACGCCGGTACCGTTATTGGTTACTCCCTCTGCTCGTCGTGGTACTGGTGCAACTGTTGAACAGAAGTTCTTTCCAACATCAGGAAGTAGGACCCTGAGGTTCCTTCAATTTGATCGCTAAGAGACTAGCCCAAGCTTGCGCATCAGGTCGTGTGATGAAAATGAGAAGAGATGCACTCACGTCTTAACGTTTTTGTATTGAGCAGGGAGTAGCGATGAGTAACGTTCTCAGGTCACAAAGATCAGCTGGATACCGTTATCAGATAACCCTTTCGACCTTACGAACGTCCGACTCGGATAACCATGCGGGTAACACAGTGGCGATACCACCTTTTCCAAAGACTTGTCAGTTCAGGGCCTGAAAGCATTCGGATAAATGTCCAAATGTACGGTAACAGACAGGTACCGGTTTCCTGAAGAAACAAGAGCATATATTCGGTGGTATTCTCCTGGTTATCCACTCGCAGGATAGCAAAGGCAGAGTATACAACGTTGATCCCATGCTCTGAATACAGCAGAGAGAATGTGGTAACGAACAGGGGAACAAGATCCTTCCGGTGGCGAGTACTAACACAGGAGATGTGGCCTTCCAGGAGAACCCTAGGAACAATCGGAATCAAACATGTCCAGGGATTTGAAAGGCCGCTTGTCGCTTAGCTTTGGAAACAAACCCCGAACAAACCTGTCAAACTGTTCGGTGAAGCCCAGAATCGCATCTGGGAAATTTGTACCGTCGGATGCGCCCAGATCGGCGGAAGGAGACAGAAGGCAGCACAAGGAACATGGTAGTATTAGCAAAGGACCCCTACAAATGATTTTTGGCTGGTGATTTAGGTTTGAAAGTTTTATTTGTGCCTTTTGCGGAGCCGGGTATACGGGAGAAGACAAACTGAGGTACGACACCGACTGAGCACGAGTGCAAGGATGGCCTTCATGCCAAGACGAATTCCACATTGTTTCTCGTGAGAGGGTGGGGAGGAGAGTTATTAGAACTGGATGTGAACGTGCCAAGAGAATAGAAAGAGTTCAAACGGATGATGGCGGGGAGCAGGGAGAGCGGGAACAGGGTATTAGAATGTGATCGAAGTCTTCATCAGGATGGACGTGACATGAGATCGTTTGTAGCGGGCCTGGCCTGAGGGATCACATGTGTGCTGTAAACAACATGGCGAGTTACGCATTAGATGGAGCGATTACATGGTGGGACAAGAGGGGAAGCTGTCACCACATATGGGATCGCACATAATCCTGAACAGTCGGCGGAGGAGAGAAGAAGCTGAATTTGAACAGAACTGATTGAAAGGGCGCAAAATATGATTCAGATCAACACCCCAGCGCTGCGAGAGTGTAGATACGATGCTCGGCCGACGCAAGGATACCTAAAAGAGGTTATGGTTATATTTCGTCCGAATGAACCCTATGCTGTAGAAGTCAATAACGAGACTAGATCCGTAGGGATCGGTGGCTTTCAATTTCACCAAGACTATCGGACAGTCATAAAGCTGGAACCCTGAGACTGGTACACACACGCTCTTCACGTGTGACTGATATTGTGAAAATGAGGCAGATAGATGGGGATGGGTTTGCAGTTGACGCAGTTAGCAACATCCTTGGCACTGGCCTGTATGCAAAGAATAGGGCGACAATGCGTTTACAAAGGCGGGAGATCGACGTCTCTGAATTTGAAAACCCCCCGCGGAGAGGTTGTCAGAAGTCATCAGAAGCGTATGCTTCGCATATGACTGTTCACTGCCTGCGCACTGCTAGACACAGAAAGTGACGGCAAGTGCACGCCGTTAAAGTCTCAAGAGGACAGTTATGACGCGACATAAGGTTATGCTCCGATGATAAGAAGGGAATCTGAGCTATTTCCTATGTACTTGGGAATGGTCGGCCACCATAAGATGAAGCCAGCTTGTTAGAATGCCCTTGGCTAGATATTGGATGTCATAGTGGCGAGGTCCTGGCTCCTAGAATAGCCATTCCCGTGATCGGCTATGGAAATCTGTGAGAACAAAGATGTACTTTCAGGAATATAACAGCTTTGTGAAGATGAAGGAAAACGAATGGAAGTGAGGACAATTCATTGACAGGTGAGCGTAACGCTTGGCAGCATTCTTGCGAGAAGTCTCGATGCCACAAAGGTCATATAGAAGACGATAAGTGGAGCAGGAATGAGTATAGTTTGTCACCTGGATGGCTATCGTCACTGATGAGTAGATTCTGTATTGTGGTTACACGACATGTAACCAGAATGACCGTAGGTCTGTGAGACTGAGCCAAGAAAATAGGAGTATCATCACAGTCGAGGCTGACCATATGACTATAGACTCTCACCTACAATGAAATTAGACGTGGAGAAGCAACGTAGGGCGGCATTACGAGAAGGGAATCGATGGAGAAAAGAACTGAAATAAGCTTGGCAAAGTGGATGCTTCTAAAGGAAAGATGGATACACACCTGCCACAACTCGTACACAACGCTCGGAACAAACACGAGTCAACCGTCGGGGAGATCAGGAAATAAACTAGTATGTAGGGCTTGTGATTCGAGCCTTGGCTATGTCGTATGCAAACCGCTTTGTCGGTCAAATACAGACATTTTGGACACGGGAGTGGACTACTGAATATTGCTTGGTTTCCAGAAATAAACGCAGCGATCTTGAGAAACGCTGGACCTGATCGAGACATGGAAGATGCCAAGAATGCAATCATGGTGTGAGTCCTCCTCGATGAGAATGCAAATGACAAAAATGTGCATGGAATAGATGATATTCGTCAGTTGCCTTGATGCGTATCGTGCAATTCCCGTTATCTCATATGATCATGGCGAGTGATTAGGATTTGCGAGCTCTTTGATGGTAACTTCAAGCAACGTAGCCCCTAAAACCATCGATATCATTGGTCTCTTTTCTTTGGGAAAGATCTGTCTGTAAATTACGCTTCTCCGAGTTCAGCCTGAAGAATAGCAATTGAAAAGCTACCACTCCACCCGAAATGTCTCGAGCACGATTGGTTGATATTCGTCATGACACATGGATCTGTCTGGGAAGGGCGAAAATACGGAACGTAACGGGAGAAGATTCATGGTATAGATAGTACTTACCAGAAAGTCGCACCCTGGGATGGAGAAAGAGTGGAGAAAGAGACAACCTCGAGGATGGGAATGCGGAGTCGGACAAGCTCGGAAGTCCTCGCACTAGGTTCGCGGGAGCGCTGATATATTAGGCAACCAAGTCGTCAGAACTTTCAAGACCCGGAAGTGTGGGAGAAGGTTTAGCGTCGTGCATTCTAGCGCATCTCGCAGGAGCTATTTTGCAACATCTACTTCAAGTTTGAAGGTTTGTTTGGTACAGCAACTATGTCTACTTGTTGGAAAGCTCTAGCAGGGGCCAACATGCCTTCGGCATGAATTTGTGGTTATGCATTCATGGTGTAGCGGTAACATTGGGTCTTCCCATGGCCTAGCTCCGGGTTCGACTCCCGGTGGATGCAAGTTGGTAATGTGGCTTATCACTCCTTTTTTATTATCAACGAAACGCAAAGGGGATATATGTATGCAACACCAAAATATACATGCCGAAGAAATACTATATTACATCGAGGAGTGAAAAACAACATCTCATGACTTCTTGATTGTGAGCTTAAGCTTGGGAGCTGAAGGCGTGGGTGCAATCCCATCATCATCTTCCATCGCAATCACAGGAGGACTTGTCGCAAGAGGTGATGGCCCATGAGAAGCCGCCGTTAACACATTTGGAGCCCGCAGTAGAGAACTTGAAGGTCCAGGTGAAGCTCCTGGCGAGAATAGTGCGTCTGGCTTGCCAAAACCAAAACCCGAAGAACCTGTCGGAGAAGTGGCAGGTGGACTATTCGCAGAGGGAGTTGCTGGCATAGGTGGCGTTCCCGAGTTAAACTCTGCCCAGCGTGGACATTTGCGGTTGGTTTCTGGTGTGAAATATACACGATGAGAAGACAAGAGAGTGAAATAAGATATATGCACGTACTCATATGACCCATCTGTCCACAATGACCACAACGCCTCTGGAAAAATACATGCTAAATGAACATCCAGCCATTGGTGGGCTATTAATAGCACTCACCGTCGTATCAGGTTTGACGGGGCGATTGAGCTGCATGGGTGTCCCGCCCTCTTTGACAATCTTAGCATTCTTTCGATGAAGTCGACGCTCCTGGTTCTTCTTCATTCTTGCAATCTCCTCCTCCAGCCTAAGTTAAACACAAGGCATGAGAGAATTAGTACCGGCCAATGCGACAAACCCGTGCAACCGTACCTCTTCTTCGCCCGCCTGTCCTTCTCAGCATCACCCGTCGGAGCCAAAGCGTCCGCCGTGGTATTTTCTTCCTCAATAGCCTGTCGCCTCTTGACATATGCGTTGATAACGGCGGTATCACGAACGATCTCCATTTTCCACTCCCCGTCTACAAATCGTTTGATTCTCAGGACTCGATTCTTTTGAGCATCCGGCCCCAAGCTTGCCTCGCGTTCCCTAGCCAAGGAGGAACCACGACTGAAGGCAGCAGGTGACCCAGGGAGCGGTGTCTCATGTCGAAGAGCAAGGGGTGATTGGGCCGGTGTATACCCAGCAGGCGTTGCAACTACGGACTGCCGCCGAGAGATTGCAGCACTAGCAGCACCATCAGGCTTTTTCTCGTCCTCGTCTTCCGATAGTTCCGGTTCATCCTTACGACTAAGGGAATCGAATTGGGCTTTCCAGATGCGCTCGATTTCCGACTTGTAAATTTGCTGTTGTTCAGCAACGTTGTATCTGTGAGCGGATTTTGGACGGCTTTCTGCTTCAGCTAATTGTAGAAATGAAAAAATAGGGTGAGAACCGTCCGACCATCGGCAACGTGGAGCAACTATATCACAACTTACCTAGCTTCTGTTCATAATCTTCGCCTGCCTTGACAAAGATATCTTTCATAGATACCCGGATAAAACTAAAGGCTTCACCACGACCACTGGGGTCGCCTTCACCGTGTAAGCGAAGCATAGCCTTCGCTTGAGTAGCAAACAGAAAGTTCTTGGTGGTGATCCAGGGAGCCAGCTGTTGTTCAACGGAGAGATTTCCCTCTTCGTCATCTTCAGCGACTTCGCCGTTGTAGCTATAACCAGAGTCTTGTAAATGTCTTTGTCCAACTTGCATACTCTCGGACAAGACGACCTGTTCTGGAGTGACCATCTTCAACATATCAGCGTCAGAGGGAATCGTCCAGTTAGCCTTCAGTCTCCAGAAACCTTGGTGAGGTCCTCGACGGTGGTACTCCATAAATTCCTATTATAACCGCTAAGTGATGTCGTTGTTTCGTTGTGATAATTGATACCATACCTTTAGACGTTGTCGCATCTGCAGTTCGTTCTGATCAGGGAAATACTTCATCAGCCTCGCGATCTTCAACCGTTCCTCTGCACTCTTCTGCAAAAGTTTAAAGGCGATGATTTGCTAGCCGGTGCTTGATCGTCGTAGTGATCTTTCGTGAATGAGGTCCAGGAACCTCCGTTACTGGATATGTCTGTCCAACAACGAAGAGGTTCTTGATTTCTCGGATGTAGTACTTGGTGTCGTTCTTGACGGTGCTTTTGATAACAAGGAAATCGGTCTGGTATGGCTTATGTCGGAAGAGGGGTGCACGGACGAGGTTGTTGTATAATGAAGGTATTGATTGTCCTGGAGCTACCGAGCCGAAACTTCATGAACGGTGATTCATCCTGTGGTTCGATGACGATAGGGCTCTCCTAACTCAGCCTAGAGATTGGTCAATATATGTTGAGAAGATAATGTCGTCCCAACTAACCTTCGGTATATGCTCATCCTTCTCGTTCTTCTTCCTATAATAGTTCACCAATATACTTCCCATCCCAAAATTCGAGATGATAGGAGGGTGTTCTTCCGAGAACTCCCAGAGCACAAAATTACTCGTGTCTTTGAGACTGAGGTCGCCAGTTCTATGCAGACCTTCACCGACATTTCCACCTTTCCCAATCTTTCGACCAGCTTTGTCTTTCTTCTTCTTGGCAGTTCGCACTTTGCTGAATCGGATTTCGATATTCGAAGGGAATTGGAGGGCGGGTCGGTGGAATGAACGAGCTTCTTGTTTCGATAAGCGAGTCTTGTACTAGAAAATAATGTCAAAATAACTTAAAAAGTGCGGGAAATCCAGTTCGAGACACATACGAAAGGTAACTGCAACTTCTGCGCGGGATAGGCATGTTGTACCACGAGTTGACCGAATGTCTGCCTGACACGATGTCTGGCACCATCTTTTGCAACCTCGTAATATTGGTCGTTCGCGATGTTGAATTTGTCTTTTGGAGCATCGCCCATCCTGATACGTTTCCTTGGTCGTGCAAATTCGACCGCTAAATAAAATGATCTAGAAGAATGCTTAGAAGTAATTGAAGGAAGACGTACGTGGTGGCTTCTCCTCGTGTATCAGGTCCTCTTCGTTCAGCTCGAGCTGGGTAAAGTCGCGGAAAGGTGCTCGAGGGCTCCAAATAATACTCTGGGTCCAGACTCCAGATTCGAGCGCTTTATTGAGAGGAGTTGTAAGGTCGGTTTGTGGTGCAGGGAGCTGGCATCATGGATTCGTCTTCGTCTGGTTCAAAGATGATTTGATCTTCCCAATTCGACAAGAGGACAAGATCGAAAGAACGGTCGTGCAATGGCAGCGAAACCGGACACCAGGTTTTCTCTCGCTCCTATTTATTGCATTCAGTATTTCTCCCAGAACTTGGGAGTGGCTTGGACGTACCTCAAGAGCCTGGCGCAAGTCTTCATCGACACTACCCGACGCTACAACCTGTTCTACGCGCTTGCTTTCCACCCGCCTCTCAGCATCACCAACAATAGCATCGAGCAGACTTCGCGGGAGCTCCTTCTTCCTAGGATACACGGCCTCAACTACACAGTTTGAGTTACAAGTCCAAAGGGGTTTAGGAGTGCATACCATTGAACGGTCGCTTCGAAATCCTTGACTTGTGCACAGTATTCCCTTGGAACAGCTCCGTAAAGTTTAGAATCTTATCCTTCTCGAACGTAGGGAATCGTTCATAAACCGTCTTTGGTCTCTCCACCAACCTCTTGATGATACGTTTCTTCCGCTCCCTCGGTCGCATTCCCCCAGGGGAGAACAACTCTTGCTTCACAGGAGCATCATCTTCCGACTCATCCTCCAGTTCTCTCGCGACTTCATCTTCCCAGTCATCACCCTCCCCTGGTCCAACAGCATCAGGGTCATCCCATTTGTCGCTAAAGAGTTCCCTTTCGTTCAGCGAGGACAGGCCAGTTATGCCGAGTTGGTTGGAAAGTCCTGGACCAGAGGGTAGGTCAAGACCGCTTAGAACATGTGTAAGAGAGAACCCAGTGATTCCCGAGATTATGTCGTTTTCGTCCTGGCCTCCAGACATTGTGGGTATAGTGAAAGCAGATATTAGTTTAGGCCAGTAAGATTATGTGTTGTACAAGCAGAGCAGTGGGACAGATATCAGTACATGCAATGGTGATTTCAAAAGCAAGCAGAACAGTTAGAGTGAGAGGCAAGTTGGAGCAGGATAGTCTGAGATGAGCAATAACAATGACGGTCACTCGAAGTCAGATATTCACTCGAGCCAGGAAGCGCGCAGCTCGTCCCAAAAAGGCAGGTTCAACGCGCGTTCATTTAAACATCTGACGAGCGCTTACACACCCGCGCTCCCGCTACAGTCCAGGAATTGAAATCCTCAAGCGCGACCTGGTAATTCCTCGCACGACCACCAAATACTCACTCACACCTTCACACTTTCTCTCACCATGTCGACCAAAGTAAAGATGGACAAGGACGTTACTGAGAAATTAGAGGTGAACTTTGTCACTTGTCGTCCCAAGTTATATAGAATTAAGCGTGACGGTCTTCTAGGCATTCCATAAGAACGCAGGAATAGTAGCAGACGAGATTCTCTTCCGTACCTTCCCCACTAAGGTGACGAGCTCTATCACTCTCATCCCTCTACATTATCTCATATATCTTTCATATCACTTCGTGATGCACACATGTCTGTAGATCATGTAAGTCGAATGAAGCTACTAGCTACACCCTTGGACATACAGAATGACTAACGCATGTACTGACACCCACAGTGAACTCCAAGCACTCATAGACTCCACCTCTTCACCCTCATCTATCTTCCATACGTCCAACATCTCCAAATTCACAGATACCACCGTGTACCCACCTCCAGCTCAGTCCTCGTCCGATGAGCCCGAACCGAAGAAACGTAAACTAAACGGCGAATCTTCGAACGCCTCGCCCGCTGGGTCTGGTGTCACTTTGGGAAATGACACAAGTAAGGCAGTATATCCTAACCTAATGGTGTCGAACCCACACTTGAAGAAGGTGCATGAAACGATGAAGAGGGAGTGTGAACAGTTAGCTGAGCTTTGTGTGAGTTCACTTGTTTCTATGTAAGTGTATTTCCAATTGACGGGTATGGGGATACGAATGAATAGGATAAAGTGAAGCTTTGGGTGAACTTGTCTATGCCAAAGTAAGTACTCGCATATATTGAACCATTTAGTAACATACTAATGCGCCTGCCCTAAGGATTGAAGAGTACGTTAATCCGTTACGGTGTCATTCCGCTAATTTCCAATATCCCTAAGTGGTGATAACTTCGGTGTTCAAATCCAAGAAGAAGTCCTCAACGAAATCCACCGCTCTCAAGAAAGCGCATACAACCTGCGTGATGCAGCTCGTCATTCCCTCCAACGAGCGAAGATCTCTTCCAAAATCCTCAAGTACCCTCACATAGAAGATTATACTGTATGTCGAACCATACGATGTTGCCGCTCGGTATTACTAATGCATGGGCGACATGTAGTTGGCCCTTTTAGAACATGACGAGAAGCAACTTTATACTGCTCGACAGAACCTGCATGACATCAGGAATGTTTATGCGATCCTGACAGACATCTTACACAAGAATATTAACAAGGTCATTACAACTCTCGTCTGTCAATATATACGCTATTCTAATGGTCTACTGCAGATTCGTACACCCAAGGGAAATAACTCTTCTGGTCTTTACTAATTACATATTATTAGCATTACTTGGACTCATCTCATACACTAGGTCTCTTGTGACCCTATGCATCGTCTTCATGGTTTCTTTAGATCAACATCGCACGAATATTTATGTTTTGCAATAGATGAAATAGTATCGCATATTCATACGTCAACCTACTAAATACTCCTACACCGAAATAGTCTTGAAAACATTGAACCCATCCAACGCCGTGCTGACAACCATGCCAGGAGCTTGCGGGTGCCAATGAACCTCCTTAACATCCTTTTGTCCTTGATGTACGAATAACAATTGCGGGGGAACCTGACTCTGAGGGTTTGTGTCGTCTTGCATCATGGTACCAGTTTCTTCTTCGTCTTGTTCAACAGCGAGATCCCACATGGTAACTTGGTCGTCGGCTCCAGAGGCTGCGAAGATTGAATCTTCGATAGGGTGCCATTCGATGGAGGTTATTGGAGCTTTATGCCAGTTGAAAGCGGCTACGGGTGTTGGGTCTGCCGCTATCGACCTGAATATTCAGAAAGGAAAGAACATACATGTTGAATGAGCACGGTGAGTGTTAAATGAAAATCAATAGAACGTACCCTTTCTTTTTAACATTCCTCAAATCCCAGACTTTAATCCCACCCTCATCCCCACCACTCAACATCAAATAACTCGTATGCCGATTCCAACTAATCACATTCACATCGCTCTCATGCGCCTTCTCAATCCCCGCTACACTCTTCCTCCCTTTACTCCTCACATCCCAGATCTGGATACTCTGATCAGCCGAACACGAACCAAACACCGTCGCCTCAGACGGACTCCACTGAATATCTTCCACGCTGGATGTATGCGACAAGAATGGCTGAGATAGTGCGTTGAATCCCGATGGAGTGGTCGTGGTCAGATAAATTTTACTCTGGACGTCTCCTGTAAGGAGACGGAGGGCAGATGGGTTGCTTTCTCCAGATGAAGCCCAGTCCATGGCGAAGCCTTCGGCTCGGCCATGTGAGTTAATAGTGAACGCAGGTTGGTGTGTACGATTTTTATCTGGAGTGTAACCGGGAACATCAAGTGCTTCGATTAGTGGTCGGACATCCCAGATGTGGACTTTTCCTGTTTCCGCCCAAGATGCGACATAGTACGGGTTTGCGACAGACGGAAGGGGTTGTGATGATGGAAGGGGTTGTGCGCGGATTCGATTTACACCTCCGAGATGGGGGATCGAACGGTGTTCGAGAACGGGATCTTCGTCAAGAGCATCATCGTCTTCGTCGTCCTCCGAGTCGGAATCTTCAAATTAGGGATAGAGGAACATACAAGAAGCTTATCATCAATACAGTTCCGCTCAAAGCGCATATAAGCAACGAGATAGATCGTACCGTTCTCTTTTTGGGTTTTGTGCAACGA
>JASBNA010000017.1:600000-753125 GCA_038087015.1 Cerrena zonata
TCGTCGTATTTCTTGATGAGGTCGACAAACAGCACTATAGCAAATTTACTTGTCAGCATAGTCTAGATTTGAATAAGAAGTGGGCGTACTTGTAGGATGACGATCCTGAATTGAGAACTTGGTCTCGATTCTAGGTCGAAGAATAGCTAGAACAAATTTCAGTACTCTTCATATAGATGATACGATTGAACACTTACCGCGACCAAGACTCAAAGCCAATTTTGCAATGTAAGTATCCGTTGGTTCATCTTCCCCAGTAGTCTCGTTGATAAGTCTAATAACACGAACCCGATTAGTACGATTCCCGAATAATGAGAGATGAACGATACACTTACTCCTTCACATGCTTCACAAGTGCATCCAACACGAACAAATGTATCCTCGGCAATTTTTGTAGAGCATTCTGCAATTCGTGGATGTGCTTCTCCTCTGAAGGTTGTTCGTCGGGTTTGACTACACCAACGGTAGGATAGAGTTTACGGAACTCTTCCCATCCCTCGTACATACACAAAGGAGGATCGAGTTCCAAAGCCCAAAGCCTGATGGTACTAGCGAGGACGGGAGGATCGTACTTGGCAAGAACATCTTCAGGAATATCCTTTTCGGGAGGAACAGAGTTGAGGGTCTCCCGGAGGTGGTGAACGGCTGGAAGAGGGACCTCGTAGATCCATGTCTTTCTCCTCTCTGCGTCGTTAGGAAGCTTGGGGTATGCATCCTTCAATCCCTTGAGAAGAACGACGAGAACGGGAGGTAGAACGTCCTTATTTTCGGTTGGCGACCCGTTGGGTGACCAAACACCTAGGTCAGCCCACTTCCTCAAATCGATACCGAAAACAACATCTGCTTCGTCGTGTGCAACGGACTCGTAAACGTGGGCTGTCGGCCTGAAGGGTCCTGTACGGTATTGCTCGATGAGAGCCCTCAAGTCGGCTTCAGGGTGGTACGCCGCGATGAGGGTAGAAGAATGATCCAAAGAGGATCCCATGCTCGTTGGTCCATTTTGGATGCAGTTGTGATACTGGGTGAGGACTAGATGATGGTTGAATCAGTGACATATTTCAGCCTCGAAAACCAAGATGGGATTATCACCTGTCTTGACAGCACGGAGCCTATCCAACTCCCATTTCTGCAATATCTTCAGGGTATCCTCAATCCTCTCCTCCAAACCCAGACGTTGCCTATCAAGTTTCCTGATAGCAGTGCGATACTCTTGATCAGCCGTCTCCGCTTCCTTACGAGCACGAATATGTGGGGGGTCAGTATTGGTATTGGAACTGAGAGCCTTGGAAACAAGGCTTGCGAAAGCCCCTGTTCGTTTGGAAACTCCATCAGCGAGAGGTGCGAGAGGTGAAATAGCTGCTGAACCAGGTTCTTGAGGTTTAGAACCATCGAGGTTGAAGGCCTGAAGATGGTAACATAAACACGTGACAAATAGACAAAATTGCTTGTAGAGAAAATAAATACCTTAGGTCTGAATTGATACCAAGCATCGTCCGCGTCCTCGAATTCGTTACCAAGTTCGCCCAACCTCCTCAAGAGATTGTGACTCTCAGTCAGATCAACAGCAGCTACTTCCGCGCGGTCAAGACTACCCTCATACTGCTTGACATTGTCCTTCAACCAGGCAGCAAATTCTTCGCCAGTAAAAGCATCCTTATATTCACCTAACAGCGGGAAACGGACTGATCGAAGAGGCAACTGTTCCTTCGCCTTGGTAAGCAACTGAGTCAGTTGTCCAGGGGTGAATAAGACACCGGCGACATCCATCGGAGCACCAGTCGTAGTAGGCTGAACGTCCGTATTGAGTGTTACTGGTGGTAAAGCAGGTGACATAGGCGGAGGAGATGCCAGGACAGGCGGTTCCTCGAAGTCCACTGCACGTCCTTTACCCTTGTCTACCTTCGGTGGTTCAGCGACCTCTTCGCCCTTTTCTTCAGCATCAGCATCGAATTGAACTTCAGGTTTGGTATTGAGAGGCGGGACAGATGCGTTCAAGCGGAACTCTTTCAGACGAGCCGTTATACGCTCAGACATCGTTTGTTGGCGACGCGGAGCGCGCGGTTGAGGACGTTTGTCTCGGGGTCCAAGGACAGGCGAACTGGTGTACTTGTCACCAACCGGTTGTGAGACCGGTGCAAAACGGGCGCTGTAATGATTGTTCGGTCAGTTGAGCGTTGATGGGAATCAAGGGGTATACAGAGAATCGAGTGAACGTAAAGGAGGTTAGGGAAATGGAGGTCGACGTACTCATCCTCTGCTTCGTCTGCCTTGCGGGTCTTGGCCAGGTATACCTCTTTCAGACGAGCGACCTAGGAAAATGTGAATATTGTGAGTTATGAAATGATGAGGGTGATGAGGATGAACGTACTTCGCCGTTAGCAATTTCGTATGCATGGAGGTAACCATCGACAATATTGGCTTTGCTCGACAAAAGTCGGTCCTTCACGCGAATGTTTTAGTTTTACCACCTCCCGACATTACCAAAACACACCAACCTTGTAGCTCTCTGCCCATTCCGCGAATGGAGCGGCGATCTTCTCCTCCAAGTCCTTAGCAATTGACTCGTGGACTTTTCCTTGAGCCAGAGTTTCCTCCTTCAATCCACTGACTGTCATTTGTAGCGAAGCCCCATCCTCGATGTCGAACGCGGTACCTGACGGACGTCAATATCATCCAGTTTCTAGAAACATTATCTTGACATTCACCTGCCGCCGGCTTTGCAAGAGCTATCGCAATAGCTGTCTCAGCTGCTGAACGAGCCTAACAAAGTTCCATATGAGCAAAACACCTCATATTCGCGACCTCCCCTGCATACCCTAATGAATGCCACTATATCTCCATTCTCAGCAATTCCCTAGGAGCGGTGTATGAGTTTCATCATGACTTGGCTGCTGCGACCAGTAGCGCCTGTCGCGGTATACACACCTGTTCAAGCTGGCTGTAGAGCACCTCGAGGCCTCTCCTATAATCCTGGGACCAAAAGGAGTTTTGAAACGTTAAAGGCATAGATACAGCTGTCATGGTGGTGGTAGATAGTCAACGAAGGGAAACAGCAGGGTTACAATGTCGCCGTTGTGGCCCGCCAGAGGTAATAAGCGAGTGGTGCCGGTCGCAGTGTGTGGGGATAGAGCACCGTGAACAGATGTGTTTATGCGTGGAGGAGTCGTGCCCTACGAATCGCTCGTCGTGGTCTGGGTTTAAGGTGTCCTTAACAAGGTGCGGTGTATTGATAGATTGAGAGGACCCTGGGCGCTGTAAATACCGATTGTGGCTATGAGACAAATGTCTCATGTATTGCCTCTGACAAGGTAAACATGAAACCGTTTTCCTCGGTAGTACTGCCGACATGTAAACAACTTATTCATGTGCAAAGCAAACAGACGTAGAAAGCAAATTAAGTGTAAGTATTAAGTAGTCTACAGTTCCACCGTACCCTCCTCACGGTCTTCCAAAGCAGAGCGTGCCCCTGGAATCCGCAAACCTGTGCGTTCTGCACTCGCGTACAAAACCTCAGAATCACCCATCACTCCCGGTACATAATCACCCTCTTGTCCCTTGTTGGTGAATACGTCACCAAAGCCATCGGGGAAGGTCGACGTTGGGAGTTGCACCTCATGTGGCGGGGTCCTCGTCAAGTACAACCGAAGTAGTGAGTCTTCCGCAGCCTGTACAGAAATATAAATAGCGGTGATGAGATGTGGTTCATCAAACGGAAGGTTGTTTTGCAGAACGATACGCGTGAGTCCGCGAAAACGATGCACAGCCAATGGGAGAGGTCAATAACTCCGGAGAGCTGCTTACATCCCGACACGGCAACAACTCTACTTGGCAGGGAATTTAGCCTTCAGCCACAACCAGTAGCATAGATGACTCCTGGTCTGACGTTAGGTTAAAGTCAAGGCGAACTTGACTTCCAGGGCTAGGTTCGACCCGCGCATCGTTCTGCATAGTCACAAGACGATTATCACTTACCCTAAACTCGGCCATTTTTAACGAACTTCCGAATCCTTCACCAAGCTTGTCCGCGCCCGAATAAATGCCCACCACGAATATCGGCGAGTTCGAGAATC
This sequence comes from Cerrena zonata, assembly GCA_038087015.1. NCBI lineage: Eukaryota > Fungi > Basidiomycota > Agaricomycetes > Polyporales > Cerrenaceae > Cerrena > Cerrena zonata. Next base: position 604,071 of record JASBNA010000017.1, read on the forward strand.
GTCCAGTCTCTTTTAGCAGTCTACATTACGACGTGTTATTCAAGTGCCAACTCAAATCAAAATCCTTTTGCTTGCCTTGAAATGGGCCGTTCTCGACCAAACTTGGCTACCGTTTGTGAAAGCGCACTCTTGGGATCACGGAACTTGATCATGTTGCGCAGGTCAACTTCTCTGCTCAGGAAGAACTTGTGTGCAAATTTGCGTGCTGAAGGAAGGGATCTGTGCTGGTACACGAGAGCGGTGAGAGCCCGAGGAACGGAGGCCATGGCATCCGAGTGCAAAAGTGCTCGTCTGGTTGGCGTATTGGGCTATATAATAGAAGATATGTTAACAGATCCACCAAGAGGATAACTATGCAACGCACGAGTCGATGCCATCGAATGAGCGGACTTGCACCCATCTCTCGTGCAATATTGGCACACGTCGTAGGACCGACATAAGCGCTAACGGCTGCTTTCATGACACGGGTAGGAAGATGAGGATAGGTAGAGTTAACGAATTCGGTGGCAAACAGTCCAAGCAGCGAGTTTCCCAGAGACTCTAAGTTGCCATTAACAGCAGGCCGGGGGTCGGATGGTCGGAATTGATCATAGAGTGATAGAATAGAAGGATGTGTGCAGGCTTGCTGGATGATGTCGGGTGTGGAAATTATGGACGCAACTCCTATTCGGTGTGCAAATGCAGTCAGTGCTGTCGGTGGCGGTGGTTGGATAGCTCCCCATGTCTCTGCATGGAAGAAAGATGGCTCTTGGGATGACCTTTTGGAAGCCCTTGTCACGACGGCTTCTTTTGGAGGAAACTGTTTTAGTGTCGAGACAGAAACATGAGCTAGCTTTGCTGCCGTTGATGCCAGACGCTTTTGTACATGTCCCATTTGATGTCGTGAACGTTGAGCAAGGTACGGACTCGTCGTTCGCCAGCGAGGGGACTCTTCAAGTTCGCGTTAACGTTGAACGCAATGATTTTAGCTATCGGCATTTCCCGCCCCGCGCTCATTCCGCCCGATCAGCTTCTGCTCGAAACCGATCCTCAGACTTCGACAACCAACTCATTTACGCACATAGAGCAGTATAATACAAACATATTGCACTTCAGTCTCCTAAATATGTCAACGATTGGCCTAAAGCCAACTTCAATGTATGGACTTTGATACCAGGCCACTGCCAATACGATTTGTTTACAAGCTTGGCGGCAAAAATCGCGTAATATACTATGTAGTGCAGTATATTTCACTACAACCATATGAACTATCCGAAGGTGGATCATTGAAAGACGTACAATTAATGGAATTTATCATGATAGTACATTGTCAGATGGCTAGCCAGGAGGATAGACAAGCTCAAGTAGGTCTGCTACTGCTAATTACTCACGGCTCCATGTAGATCGATTTCCATAGCTAAGCCTATGGAGATCGATCTACAGTGAGCCATAAGAGCACCATAGTCCTATTCATCGCTGTATTCGTACATGCTAGAGAGGTATAAGTAGACTATACAGCACATGCTGAAGTATCGAAATACAACTTACGTAGGTAGACTGAATTCCCATACCTTTTGCGTGCAACGAGGGTAGCCTTTTCACGATCATCTTCTGCAATTTTTGCGCAGAGGTAGAAGAATTGCAGGAAGCTATTGGAAATACGACACACTTCAGATTTTGGATCCTACTAATCGAAGCGTCCAGGCAGTGTTTCTTGGATCTCTCGTAGGATTATGTCTGATAGTCAATACCGTCAGTTCAAAAGTGAGGGTTTGAAGTATTGCGAAATACCGCAGATTATTTCGCCCACATTCAAGTTGTTGACATAAGGGTTGCAATACGAAGTATGGTCATTGATTATCGTCGTCGATTGTAGTCCACGATAATGAGCCAAGTCGAAAGCGATCCAACAGGCTTCAGCAAGAACTATAACCCAATACGGCAGTGAAAAGGGTTCAGAAAAATACTAGAGACCCAATCGTGTTGACATCCATGATACCTTCGGCATCTCAGCCTATCAATTTATATTGCTGTTCTCGATATACAGTGTTTCGACACAGAGGCCATGTATCATCGATCCGTCGATCAAGCACGATATGTGCTCAGCAGCGCACAGGTCGACCGGTATCCTATTGAACAAGTGATATTGGACGAGGGGACACCATGAACAGCAGACAAGTGGACATGAGCGAAGGGACCTTGGGTTTTCTGCGAGGTGATCAATTGCGTCCGCGAAAGGCTCTATCGGCAATGGCTGAGCAACTGGTGGCACTCCCGGGTTTGACATCCTCTTGTGTTTATGAGACAGTTTACGAGATCGTAGTACCAGGGTTTTGGATGCTAAGTAGCAGTACGAAGAGTCGGTGGTCAGTACTAGTCAGTCAGTGAGGAAGTTCGGGGCGCCTGGAATTCCAATATCTCAGTATCAAGCTTATCTACTCAATTACCCTCCATGTGCCGGACTAACCGGAAATAACTCTACCCTGAGAGTGATCAGAATCGCTTGAATAGAAAACGACATCATAGGACTCCGAAATCCGAATGGTTCATAAAGCAAACTAGGTTGACGACTCTTCGCCATCCTCCCACCATGGCACCTACAATCGTAGTCGAGAAGGATGGTCTCTTGCCCTCCTCTATGCCTTACACGAGCTCCCCTCGTGGAGGGATGTCCTCGCTTCGTGCGACAGTGTACATTGCAATTACCTTGGTTTGCGCGTCCACTGCACTATGGTCTTTATGCCCTCAGCACTATTGGGGCGAGCCTGTAGTGGCAACAAACTTATGTGCTCAGGCTTCCGCAGTGAACCCTGTCAAACACGCGGAGTTGTGGAGTAGTCTCGATGGGATTTATGCTACAGAGACATTTGCGTCTCGCGCTATTGAGTGGTTGGGAGGTGCCATTAGAGTTCCGTGAGTTTCATCTAACATGAGATTCAAACATAACGCTGAATCTGGGTTTGATCGCCCCGTTAGGACCGAGAGCTTTGATAATATGGCACCCGTCGGCGAGGACCCTCGATGGGAGGCATTCGGACCTTTCCATGACTATCTCCTAAAGGCGTTCCCTCAAGTGTAAGCGACTTCAAATTTCACTCGAATTCTGCTCATATTTGAATCAGACACGCAACCCTTGCCTTGACCAAAGTTAATACGTATGGTTTGGTATTCGAGTGGAAGGGCTCAGACGAGAGTCTTAAGCCTTTACTTCTTATGGGTCATCAGGACGTGGTCCCTGTGAACCCTGACACCGTCAGTGAATGGACTCATCCCCCATTCTCTGGACACTTTGACGGTAAACTTCTATGGGGCAGAGGCTCCTCGGATGACAAAAATGGTTTGGTCGGTATTCTCTCTACCGTCGAGACGTTGATCGAGAGTGGATTCAAGCCTACTCGTGGCATTGTACTATCGTTTGGCTTCGACGAGGAAGCCAGTGGACCTCAGGGTGCTGCTCATCTTGCGGAATACTTGCAGGAAAAATACGGCAAGAACGCATTCGCGTTGCTTGTCGATGAGGGTGGTAAGTCAGACAATACTATCCTCGAATACTGATTTAGAAGTCCTCTTAAGGTGATTATATGATCGAGCACGGAAAGGTTTTCGCGACACCTGGCATTGCTGAGAAGGGCTATATTGATGTCCGTATTGACGTTGAATCGCCAGGCGGTCACTCCAGCGTCCCGCCGTCTCACACAGTAGGTTATGGCTTATTTATGTTTTGTGCGGTATACTGACATATTTACAGACCATTGGTCTCCTTTCTGCCCTCCTTGTCCACATCGAATCCAACCCGTACACCCCCAAACTTAATCGGGGTACCCCAATGTACATGAAATCACAATGTCTCGCTGCCCATGCACCCAAGCTTCCATCCGACTTGCGAAAGGCTCTTCTCGCCGCCGAGAAGAGTGACACAGCGTTGCGAGCTGCTGAGAAGATTCTTTTCGAGGATAGGATGTTCAAAGCATTGGTCGGGACCACTCAAGCCATTGATTTGATCTCGGGCGGTGTGAAAACAAATGCTCTTCCAGAAAGTGCTTGGGCTATTGTGAACCACAGAATTGCGACTGATAGGTATGACTCTGATGCTTCCTCGATATCTGCACAAAATCTCATCAGTGTTTACAGCTCGCTCACAGAGACAAAGGAACACGATATACACACACTCAAAACACTTGCTGCTAAATTCAACCTGTCTTACAGCGCGTTTGGTGAAGATATTACAGACAGCTCCTCTCACGCTTACGGAAAGCTCACGCTCAGTGATGCCTTCCATGCTGGTCTGCAGCCTGCGCCAATCACTCCTTTGGACGCTGCTGCTTACCAATTGGTCTCCGGAACCATCAAGGCGACCTATGACGCACACCGTGGCGGAGACGAGGTCATCGTCAGCCCAGGGATTATGTCCGGAAACACCGGTATGTAGCTGCGACACTTCTCTGTTATTCGGAGAATGAACTGTTGATCACCGTGGCGATATTCTAGATACAAGATACTATTGGGACTTGACGCCTCACATCTTCCGGTACAATCACCACTACACAGGGAACGATAGTTTGTTTAAAGACATTCATACTGTCAACGAATGTGAGTCGCATTTTGATGTCTCCGACTCGGGTTGCTGATTGTCGATTTGTCCTCAGATATTGAAGTTGACGCATATATTGAGATGATCAAATTCTTTACCTTGCTTATCCTTAACGCGGATGAATCAACAGATCTCTAAGGCTGTACTCTTTTTTTGTTCTCATAGACCGTTCTCAAATGGAACTCTGCATGTACCAATTTCGGGGCGAGCAATTGACCGGCGCCCAGACCCCCACCTGCAAGTGAAGTGGAGTCGAATATCCCAGAATTGCCGCCGCCACCCGAGTCGCATGATAATAGAAAGAAAGTTGCAGTTTGACAGAACTATAGGACCCGCTGTTAAGTTGCTCCTGGGGTGCTGGAGTTACCCCGGTAACAAGGTTCAGTTTTTTTATGTGCCCTTCGACATCAGAGATGTCAAAAATCTGTCTAACCTTTTCTCATGTGTTCGTGATGCCCGATTGACGACCAGGGGGCCACAAGGACTTTGGCCGCCCGCAAAATACATCTTGTGACTGTGTTTACTTGAGATGTTTTTTTGTCGTGACAAGTCATCGCGAACGGCAATGTCGGGCTTCGCTGTAATGTTCTGAGAACAGCATACATCGCCTATCGCTTACAATCATGTTGAACTTGAAGAAACCATTGCTTGAGGTTCATAGCGTCTAATTGAAGATGTCACAATAGACTTTGACGGGCTAAAATGAAGCTGGAAAGAATTGAGATGACGAGGATCATAATTCTACAATGTTCTTGGAATTTAATGGACGTTTTGAATGAAGGCGCAAGGGTCCAGCGATGCGAAAAACTAGACATTCCAAATAGAGACCATCTTCGTTACAAACTGCCGTGTAGTCTGAATTTATGCGCAAATCAGTCACGCACGAAGGCATGATTTTTTTGAGAGATGCATATGCATTGTTTTGTTTACATTGGAGATTGTCGCCTCCAAGCTCTGGACACTCATTGAACATCTCCCTATCCTATGACAGTACCTATGGTGTTCATACTATATGCATGTCTAGGTGAGATGACTTGAAATATATGAGGTAATGAGGCACTGAAAGATCTAATTCAATGGGCATAAGCTCGTAGGCCCCTTGCATTATCTTGAAGACTATGGAGAAACGGCTAGCACTGTAGTAGCTGCCAGTGTAGTTGAAGCTCGAGTGTGTGACTTGCTGCCGACGCTTGTGACAATTTCCTGAGAAGCGTGACATTATGAGCCCCTAAAGGAGGGATGCAGGCGTTACGTAGGGTCACAGGGAGGGGATTGCGCCAAGGAGTCGACGGTAAAGGATTGAAGCACTGCTCTCTGTCTGCTCACCGTCTCCATCGTCGTCCACCGTGTCCTTCATTTCATACCTGCTCTCTACCTCCATCTGGCTCGGACATAACGCACCCTCTCTTGACTCTCCGGCCCTGGCAACCGCGCAGGCTTCGCGATCCCAACCATGAACGATACTCAGGACCAGGGCCGCCGTACAAAGCTGCCCGTTGGCTCTCCTCCAGGTAGTTCTGCGCTGGCTTACATGGCTATGGGCTCAGACGGTAGTGATGCTTCTGAATACTCGACTTCACCCCCGAGAAACGGTCCTGCATCCGCTCCCCCAGGCAACCCCTCACTACTCCCCGAAAGACATAATTTCCCAACTCGATCATCTACCGCACCTTCGCCGAATGATTACGATCCAAGGAGGACTAAGTACTCTGAACACGGACATCCTCGGAGCGAGGATTTGAATCATACTAACGTTGTGCTTGGTGGTGATCAACTCGAATCCGATCATGTAACTGGCAGATCGCCCGTGTACTTGTCCACCAGTCGACCAGGGACACCTACTAGTTCCAATTACCACAACCAACCCTCCTCATCTGACCATACAGACGGGTCAAGACGTCGTCCTCGCAGTATTGCTTCGGATGCATCCCTGGGATCTGACTCTTCGGCCACTGGTGCCACGAGCCAAGCTCCGGCATCGACTACTCATACCTCAACGAGTATGAGTTCAACGTGAGTAAATGTATACCTTCTTCCTGCTTTCAGGACTAATCATTCGCTTCCAAATCCCTCCAGGTCATGTACGGCATGTGGAAAGACAATGCAAGGTGCATTTGTACGTGCTTTGGGAGCAGTCTATCACCTGAATTGTTTCAAGTGCATGGTGCGTCATCCTTACCCTTGTGTCACATTCAATTACTCAAAAGTCTATCAGGATTGTGGTACTGTCGTTGCTTCCAAATTCTTTCCAATTGATGGGCCCGACGGCAAACAACACCCTTTGTGCGAACGTGATTATTTCCGTCGGCTCAACTTGATCTGTGCCAAATGTAGCCAAGCCCTTAGAGGGAGTTATATCACAGCTTGCAGTATGTTTACACAAACCCATCCCAAGGCACCCCGATACTGACTCAATTGACGTGCTTGCAGGCAAAAAGTTCCACGTCGAACATTTCACCTGTTCAGTATGCACAACGCTCTTCGGTCCTCAAGATTCATATTACGAACATGATGGGGACGTATATTGTCATTTCCACTATTCGACACGATTCGCTACCAAGTGTGCAGGATGCAATAGCGCCATTCTGAAACAGTTCGTGGAGATCAACAGGAATATGCGAGACGAGTGTTGGCATCCAGAGTGTTATATGATCAATAAGGTGTGTTTGAATACATGTCAATGTGTTACGGAACCAAGGTAGCTGATGGGATGAGTTCAGTTCTGGAATGTCAAAGTTGTCAGTCGCCGGCCCAACAGTGGTTTATTGCCTGAGAACGGAGATGGGGAGCATGTGAGACCGGAACCGGAGTACGTAGAAGATGAACGGAAAGAGACACCTGCCTCCTTACGCGAAAAACAAGTCAATATGGAGCAACAGGTGTATCGTATCTGGACGTGAGTAATCCTGACCCGTATTTATATTCATTGCTGTTTGACTGATGGCCCTGTCTGAGAAGGGTATTGTCGGCATTTGAAGAGTCAAGCGCGGCGTGTATTTCAGATATGCTACGGCAGGTCAGTAATGGCCAATATCTGGAGGCAATACGGATGGCAGAGAAGTTTATTCTCCACGTCGAAGTGTTGTTTGCGGCTATTGACGACCTAGAGTATCAATTTTCTCGTTTGAACCTTAAAGGTTGGTGTTTTAATTTTCTAATTTCAAATGCGTGGGTATTCACACAGTTATAGGAATGTCGCACGTACGAGAGGCTCGTATGCTATGCCGCAAGACAGTCGATCTCTTCACACTCCTATCGCATACTCAGGAGACAGGCACTCGACGAATCGGAATGACGCAAGAACTTTTGGCTCTTGTGACCGGTCTCGCGCACTACCTCAAGATCCTGATTCGTATAGCGTTGACAGCTGCACTGAAACTAGAGCGTGAACAGGGAATCACGGAAGCCATCACATCTTTCCTCGACAAACTCCACATGTTGGCTATTCAAAATGGCAACCCATCAGCGAAACGGATGGTGAGGCGTGCAAACGGAGAGTTGCAGTTAGAGGGTCAGGGCAATGCCAGCACTCAGGGCGTTACGTACGGCTTCAAGAGTCTTGCTCCGGAGAATGCTGGAGAATCGCCTTTTTCACCATCTCGAGATCCGTCTCTTACGAAAGTTCCGCCAGCGACCCAGCCCACTGACTCCTGTGCCAAGTGCAAGGGCACCGTCGAAGAAGACTGCGTACGGTTAGGGACTTTCCAAAGATGGCATTCTACCTGCATCCAGTGTGCAACATGCGGCAAGGCTGCTGCTGTCCCGACGCCCAAGGAGTTGGCGCCTCCAAAAAGCAGTGACGGCAATGACGATAAAGAGAAGGAGAAGGAAGGCGGGCCTAAAGTCTCTTCTGCGAGACGACCACCAGCAAACGTGAAAGCCTTCACCTACGATACCGACTCGATGAAAGATACCCCCGAGTTTGGGAGGATTCCCACGGTGTTCTATTGCACTGAGCATGCGCATAATAACTGTCGAGGTGGATTCCAAGCCGTGTCGAGATTGGAACAGTACGCATTCCTGCTGAATGTAGCCCTCCGCCGATTGTATGTTTTGCTCAAGTCGCGTGGGGTTATTCTTGCTTCTCGTGAGTTCACTTTGTTTGGTCAGTACTACAAACCTTACTGACTGAAGTAAACAGCTTCTGGACCACCAGCCGCTGGACAGAGTCAGGCGGACCTTTCGCATGATCCATACCGCAATTCAAGTGAAATTAACCGCTTAAAGAACTTGGACCGCAAACTCTCCGCAACAGCGCGTCTGCCAAAGCGTTCCACTGTTGTGGAAAGTCCGACAGGAAAGGTAGCGCATGCCTCAGACACATCGCATCACCATCATCATGGTCAGCAACGCCAACCAATGCAACCCCAAATACAAGGCAACCGACTACACAAACCTCCGCCTCAGCCTCAGCAAGCTCAGCTGCAACAGCGACCTCGGGTACAACCCCCGGGCACGATTGACCTTGACACAAATATGCAAGGCTTCCGGCCGACGCTAGGACGCAATAACACCGAAGTGATGATTGTGGATGATTCAGCACCTACCTCACCAGCAGGTGGAGTGGAAGAACCCAAGCTTCCTGGAGAAGACGGAATCACATTAGCGGACATTCCCCAGATAGTGGAAGCTGCGCAGGCTCGCGAACAGCGGCGTTCATTACCGTCCGAGAGTGCTATTCCATATATCGCCGAGTTGAGTCCGCTAGAATTGGCGATTGTGAAACATGCAGCTGTCCTCGTACTTCAACGATCGTCATTGCGAGATGCGTTTGACCTAGATGAGATCCTGGAGTTGGTAGAGATCAAGAAGAGTTCGTTCTGGAATAAGCTCTTCAAGGCTAATAACGATAAGAAGGCTGTCAAGAAGAAAGGTGAGCGCATCAGCCATACCTCAGATGGTATCGTGCATGTTCCCTAATCTGCTGCGGTAGGCGTCTTTGGGATCCCTCTAGAGCTTCTTGTCGAGCGGGAAGGTGCAGATTCTCTGCATGGAGCCTCGAGAGCACCGTTACGAGTACCTAGCTTCATTGATGATGTGGTATCTGCGATGAGGCAAATGGGTAAGCAATTTCCTGATGTCGTGCCTTTATATAGCTGACCGCGACGACCGCACCAGACATGTCCATCGAAGGTATCTTCCGTAAGAACGGTAACATAAGACGGCTGAAGGAGCTCACTGATGCGATCGATCGTGATCCATCCTCCGTCGATCTCACCCAAGACAACCCAGTGCAATTAGCGGCACTGCTCAAGAAGTTCCTGCGAGAGTTGCCTGATCCCTTACTGACTTATAAGCTTCATCGGCTGTTCGTTGCGTCTCAATGTAAGACCACAAGGTTCCCTCATGTTGATTGAGGATACTCACTCTAGACTCTTCTTCTCCACTCTAGCTTTACCAAACGAAGCCGAACGCAAGCGGTTACTTCACATGGTCTCCATCCTCCTTCCAAAGTATCACCGTGATACTATGGAAGTCCTCTTCGTGTTCTTGAAGTGGGTAGCTTCGTTCGCACATATCGATAAAGAGACAGGAAGCAAGATGGATCTCCCAAACCTGGCGACAGTCATCTGTCCAAGTATCCTCTATTCGCGAGGGAGTAACGCCGTCCGAGACGAAAGTTTTGGTGCCATTCGTGTAGTTACTGCGCTATTGGAGAACCAGGACGAGTTCTACAGCGTGCCTGAGGAGTTTGTGTCGATCTTGCAAGATCAAGAGTACTTTGCGAGCAGCATGGAGTTGCCTAGCAAGGAGTTTTTGAAGAAATGCGACAACTATATGCGCGTCAAGGCTAGTGGTCGTACTCCCGGCCTCATGTCTCCTATCAACGGTCCTACATCGTCACCGTTCAGTACACCACGTCCCGATGACATGAGGTCGATGCCACCACGGTAAGTGCAACCTCCTAGGAGGCCGCCTATGTAATATCATCTGACTGACAATTTGTTATTTCTATTTTTTTCTTCCATCCTAGACCCGCACAAGGGAATAATAATCCACAATCGCTCGAAAGACCAGGTATGAACGGACCCTCATCCTCTGAATCCAACATACGGAACGGTACCACCCAATCCAGACACCAATCACCTCCCACTCTGACCCATTCACCATTTTCGTACCCAGCAGGAGGCGCTTCAGCACCTTCGTTATCGCAGGGTATGGTGAATATGCAGAACATCCAAGCGCCTCAACCACGACACGCTGCGTCGACGAATGGGACGCCAAATGGGGAGTGGTCGCCTCAGTCGTATGAGCGACCGATACCGATACCACTTTCTCAGTCGCCTAGTAGATCGGGGTCGAGACCGTCGTCGTATGCGCCGAGGACGAGTGGGGAGGGGGCTCATCCGTTTGTGAATGGGAACCCTGCTGCTCAGCCTGCTGCTGTACGGCAGCGTATTTGATTGATGAGATTTTTGTTGTTGTTCCCCTTCGCTTGTCTTTTCGTGCGTTTTGCTTCCTCATACTACTTCGGGTTTGGTTTGTGTTTTTTTCGTTCGTCGTTGGGTAATTGTCATTCGTCCGATCCTTTCAAGATTCATCCTCCTCACGCGCTCATATGCTCTCGCCCGCTCACTTTTCTTCCTTCTTATAAACCTCTTTCGTACTTTCTTCGTGTTATCACGTTTTACCCTTCCCTTAGGACCTTTTTCTTTTATTCTTCTCATCCATTTCATTATACTCCCTTCATTGCATCTCACCCTTTGCTTCTATTCTCTCCTACTCTCTCTCTCTACTACACTGTCTCGCAACCTCTTCCCATCTGTACATCACATACCTCGCCCTCATCTACTTATACTATGATCAATGGACCAATATCTGGCAGTTCCGTCTCTCTCTCTCTTCCCTCCTCCTCATTTTTCAGTATAGGTTTTTTCTTCTACTTCAACCCCACCCCCACTAGTTCGTTTTTTTATACCCTCCTTGTTATTGTGGAGAACAAATTCTTTTTATTTTTGTTTGTTTTTCCACATGAACTTGAGCAATATAAATATAAATTTGCGATGAATTCAGTTTGCATGGATTTGATTTTGGTTTAGTTGTTGGGGAGATGTATTCTTAGTTCTAGAGTGTTAAAAAACCATCGATTTACGGTCATACCATATCATCAGACTAGCTGTACAGTTGAGATGATTCGAGTGCAGGAGGGAATCGATAGGTAGAAATGACCAAGTAATACTGACAGTCCTCCGGATCCCTATCACGCCAAAAATTCATGTTTCCTCGCATGGGCATACGCATGTCGCATATTATTTTTGGAGAGAGTACAGCACATGAATGATGGAAAGTAAACACATAAACGGAAAAGCGTATACGACAAAAATGCCGTGCGTTTACTTGAGGGGGATGCTAGAGAGACACATCAGTATATATTCAGAAGTCTTAGAAAAGGGAGAGGAATCCGACATACAATCGTGAAGAGTGCGTCGCACCAATACCAGGACGACCGTGCTTGACGGGCCTGTAAGAGCACGAGAACTCAGCAAGGTAATGACCAACCATCTCAGGCTTGATCTCGACCGAGTTGAAGACCTTTCCGTTGTAGATACCGACGACGCTGCCGATCATCTCGGGGACGATGATCATGTCACGGAGATGGGTCTTGACGGCGGTGGGTTTCTCGTTGGGGGGAGCTTCTTTCTTGGCCTTGCGGAGCTTCTTGATGAGACCCATGGGTTTGCGCTTGAGACCGCGTTGGAAACGACGGCGGGCGCGGGCGTGGACGAGCTATAGAGGGGAGTTGGGAGGTAAGAAATGGGTTTGATTTGTGTGGTTCGTGGGGTGGGTTTGGGGTGTTAACATACCTCGACGAACTATAGGAATAAGAATATGGTTGATGAGATCGGGAAATTAGATTGGAGGGTAGGTGGAACGTACGTCTTCATTGCTCAAATCCAAGAGCTTCTCAAGCTCAACTCCACGGTAGGAGAAGGTACGGAAGGTTCTCTTCTTCTTGAGGTCGGCGGCGACTTGGGGGTCGGTAACGGAGGAGTCAGCCTATACACAAGCATTGCAAAGATAACACCAAGACAACAAAAATCGCAGCAAAATCAACCGTCAGCATTTCATTCTCTTGAGCAACGTTCCACAAGCACAGAGACTGACCATCTTGCGTTGACGGTCGGTGTTTTGAGGAGGGGACTTGAGGGGACTTGGTCGTATACGGTACCAGACGGGATGCCAGTGAGAGGAGAGGCTAAGCGCTCTTTTCTATCGGAGTTTGAACCCCAGCATAGTGTGGATAGTAGGTGGACACTATGCGTGGGAAAGGAGCTGTATAGTTTCTCAGCCACCCGCGTACCGATCACTTGCATGGTGTGCGGTGCCTAGAAGGTTTCTACTATACTCGTCGTCGGATAGAATCCACAGGTCTTCCCTCGAGGATTAAATGTACGTCTGTGTTCTCTCCGAGAGGTGTGTCTGTGGTGCTGATGCGGAAGTTGTATCTTTTTGTACAGTGATCAGTGGCTACCGCAACTTAAAACTACCACTCCCGCTAAAACCTCAAAGTACGTATTCAATTTCGACTTTGCATGTGTGAAGAAGCATACTGATCTTTTGTTTGTGTTCATTTCAGATGCGTTACATTGCTGCATACCTCCTCCTCCAGATCGGTGGCAACACCTCCCCTTCTGCCGCTGACGTCAAGAAGGTCCTCTCTACTGTCGGTATTGAGGCTGATGATGACCGTCTCTCGAGCTTGCTCTCTGAGCTCAACGGCAAGGACGTCAACACTGTATGTCGCCAGTATATTTTACCATTAAATGCGATACTAAACAATATTTATCTGTGCAGCTAATTGCCGAGGGCTCTGCCAAGCTCGCTTCTGTCCCCTCCGGTGGTGCCGTCGCTGCTTCTTCTGGTGGAGCTGCCGGTGGTGCCCCCGCCGCTGCTGCTGAGAAGGAAGAGGAGAAGAAGGAGGAAGAGAAGGTTCGTGCCATGAGTTTTTACTCTTTGCGTATAATCTGATGCTGACTTGTGATTTTCTATGACGCGCAGGAGGAATCCGACGATGACATGGGCTTCGGTCTGTTCGACTAAACGCCAACTTGGGGAGCATTACATATGTCTTATCTTAGCATATCACCGGCACACATTTTTGCCATACGTACGATTACAATGAAATTGACATGCCCCTGAAATGCAGCAGCTTGAGATGATGAGACGGAGATGATTAAAAGCTTCCGAGCGTGTGTGCGGTAACCAACGAGGATGTGGACGATCATGATGTTCGAATGGGAAGATCGGGGTCTACCGCTGTGCCGTGCCGCGATGACCAAAAGTGCGATGTTACGGGGGGAGGGCCATTAGGAGGATCGCGGGTGAGTGATAGCGTTTGGAGGGTGGCTTACACGGATGATGGGGTGGCCGCCGGTAGAATACGAAGCAAACGTCGCTGCCGCCGGGCTGCCTCTATATTCTTGCCGCGGCAGCTGTTGTCGGTCCCGAGGCGTGGACGGGCAGTTTCAGTTGGAAAATGGAATATTGCACACTGATGGCCGGCGGCAGCGACCAGGCACGGGCGGGGATTGGCTGCTGAGGGAAAAGAGTGCCCGGTATGGGAGACAGACATGCTGAGTCAGCAGACCATCCACAATCTCTCCTGCTCTGCCTCTGCCACTCCCGGACGCGGATGCTCAGTCCCTCCTCTTGCGCTCTCAACCCCTTCCGTCTCTTCTCTCAAACCCCCATGCTCTCTGCTTAATTACCTTCTTGTCCTCTTGCTTCATCTCTCCTCTCGTCTCCATTCTCGACCCACACCGCACCCGGCTCTGCTCGCCCAATTGTCTATGCCGGCCTCTAGTCCCACACACCAAATCCGGCTCGTGTCCAACATGTCCAGCCCTACCGCTTCGGGGGGACACGTCGAAATGACACAAATGACTCTCATGTCCTCCGCTAGCTCCTCGCGTCCAAATACAACAGCAGAACCAAGCTCCGTGGCTTTTGTAAAAGGAGGCAAGCGCAAACGCCTCAGCAAGGTGCGTCCTCTCACAAAAGCACATGATTTTTGATCCAAACCTGGCCCTACACCGCTAGGCCTGCGACGCTTGTCATAAGAGCAAACGCAGATGTGATGGAACCGGTACGTCTTCAATAACCCCTCCCTCACAGAGCTCAACGTCTTTGGTAACTCAATTCAAATCTCCACCTCAGCACCCTGCAGTAATTGGTAATGCATACCCCGAGCTTTATCCTTTAGACACCAAGTGTAAACTAACATTCCGTTCTTGAACCTTACAATTTAGCTACTTTGCATCCAAAGAATGCACATACACAGACTCCCAAGGACGCCCCGTCCCGGCGCCCAGAAACGCACATCCGGCTCTCGTCGTTGATCCTGCGGCGGCGGAGCGTACACAGTTTTACCGTCTCAATAACAACACAAACAGCAGCTCACAGGTCCCAGCCTCCGCCGCAGCGCGTCCCAATTCACATCCTTCTGCCGACTTTGCATCATCCAACCCAGCTACTCTCCGAGGTATACGCCGCCCAGCAGAGTCCAATGACAATATGGTCAAGCGACCAAGACCAGAACCATTGGGCGTTAGTAGCACTATTAGCCCCATAGGGTCTGCGTCCTCCGTTGAATCTCCAAGTAGCCCTGAATCATCACTTCTAGACCCTGCGACCACTCACGAGTTAACAAACCGTCAGTATTTCTTTCTCTTCTATTTTGATCTGCGATGACTCCTTTCGTCCCTGTGTCCATCTTTTCTCCTTGGCTCTCTTGGTCATCTTATTGTTCTTTCCCTGTCTTCTCCTCACCTTGCTATATTATTACAAATTCGCGCATTCTCCTACGGTAGCCGATATTTCCATTTCTGCTTCTCTCATTCCGACCTAACCTCTCAAAATGACAAACAAGTACTAACATGAATTCCCTCCCATAAACAGTCTTCTTTACACATTGCAACCCCGCCCGTCTCATCATCCACAAACCTTCCTTCTCTGCTGCCCTAGCACACGAACAAATCCCCTCCTATCTCGTGCTTGCAGTCTGTGCCAATGCCGCCCCACATTCCAAGGAATTAGGGGCAAAAGCCACCCTGCCCCGTCTTGCGGGAGTGCCTTTCTTCAACGAGGCCGTCCGAATCATGTTTGATTCCTCGTTCCGGTTGGTGGCCGAACCGAATTTGTATACCGCACAGGCACTATGTCTGTTAGAGATGCATGAGGTTGCGGCTAGCCATGCGTGGACGAAACACTATCAGTATTTCGGTGAGTCCCCGACGTTCTATTTTTTTTGAGTTTGGAATTTCTTTTCAGAGAGGGGCGGTGGACTGGACCCCCTTCTATCTTTCATTTTGCTTGACTTCCCGCATGGTGCTCGTATGCGGCTTTTTTGTCTGTCACTTGGCTAGCTGTCATGCCATATTCCCGGTTCATATACACTGCCATACGCTTTTCCCTCCACACCCCATAATTCTCTATTCCATATCTCATATCCTTATCACATCGCGCCCCTAATCCATCCCAATCCCCCTGCAACTCAAACCCGCGCATGCGCATCTATCCTATCCATCTCTTCTCCCTTCCCTTACATTAATTTCTTTCCCATCCCGAGGTTCTCGGTGACATGACACAATCCTAAACTTAACCTTGTTTTTGCGTTTTTTTTTGTGCTTGCGACAACCCGTTGACGTGTTGACGCCGCTGGGGGCACCACATGTGCTTTTTTCATTCTTGCCGAGTTTGGGTTTGGGTGTCTCATGTGCCCATTTTGATTTTATTTTTTGGTTTGACATTTCTGGTTCGGAGGGAGGGCATCCCCGTGATGAGAGGGGTGTGGTGTATTGCCTCGATAGCCGTTCACCCCTGTCTGTTTCTCTCATTTCCCTTTGTGGTTTACGTTTCTTCTCGGCATTTCGACACCACAACCTCCTATTTCTCCCTCCTCCCCTAAACAAAAAATCACAACTCTAACCACCCATATTCACATCCAGACCTAGCCCTCCAAATCCTCGAAGACCAACTGGACATCTCCAGTAACGACAAAGTGCTCTCCCCAAGCCCACCAGGACCTAACCGAGCATACAGTATCGAACGTGAATGCACGAGACGATGTTTTTGGGTGATCCAGACGATGGGGTGGATTAATGGGATATATACGTTCAAGCCGATGAGGCCGAGGAGTGTGGAGTTGATGAGGGGGGTTAGGTTGCCTTGTGATGAGACGAGTTTTGAGTTGGGGATGACGAATCAGGGGTTGGGTAAGTCGTTGTATTTTTTGTTCTGTTACCTTGGTTTCTTTGGTTGTGTCCCTTTTCGAGGGGGAGTAGGGAAGTGCCTGGAGACCTTGTTCTCCTTGGCTTCTCTACGCGTTCCATGGATTTAGACAGATTCCGTGGATCCCTGGGATACGTTGGAATGACAACCGGGTGCTGATATTGATATTGATCTTCTTCCTTTTTATTTCCCTTTTTTGTAGAATTCATGCATACACCGGGACCAAGATCGAAACATGCTTCTCAGTTCGGCCATCTCTGCCGTGTGTTGTCGATGTACCAGGCCTTTGAGACTGCTTTGGGTAAGTGTTTTGTTGTTGTGTTTTTCTGGTCGTTCTGACGAGATTTTGTTTGTGTTTACTGTTCTTGCTGACTGTGTTTGTGTTTTTTTTTGCTGTTCGCGCTCGTCATCTCACATCTGTCAATTCGCTCCCGTTCCCTATCTCCTCATCATCCCGCCACTCATTCCACGCATCTTACACACCTCATGACGAATGTTCACACTCCCTCCCGGCCTCTTACCAATAGCTACGAAAGAAGGCGCTGAACTCAAATATGCTGTCCAAGAAACGAGACGAGCGGTAGACGTAAGGACACCATTCCTCGCTACATTTCTTACTCAACATATGCTGATGCTTTCTCACCGACTATTTCTCCCCGTTCCCCTCAACAAATCCTGCCGAAATGATCTTATTTTTGATACACATACCTATGCAATGCATAGATCTGGGCGGACTCGATACCCGATCATTTACGTCTGACGGAAGACAACCTGGAGAAGCAGCTGGAGATGTTTGAGACTAGCTCGAATACTGGCGCTTGGTGTTTTGCTTTCATGCATGTGTTGCATGCTTGTTTGATCTTGTCGTTGGTGGAGGTAAGGCTTGAAACATGTTTCCTTCCCGTCGTATTTGACATCCCATCTCTCCTCCTCATCATATTGCAACATCTAATATCTAACCTTGTTTTTGTTTAGACGGAGAAGAACAGTCAGCGAGAAGAATCGATCGACTGGGTTAGAGCCCAGTTGACATTGGTCTTTTCCGCTATCGGCCATCGAGCGAAGAACACTATTTTATGTACGTCCCCATCCTTCCTTCATTCTTGTCATTCACAGGATACGTAAAATGAGTACTGACTTGACTGCGCTTCTGTTATTTGCTGATTCTAGCCGCCTGCGCGCTCTGGGTAAGTTTTGGTTCCTTTACTCCCTTCTTCGTCATGCCGAGTTGTGTGTCCTTCGCCGTCGTTGCCGTCGCCACCACCACACACTCATCCCACACCCACCTTGGTGTTCCGAACTCTTTTTGTCTTTGTGTTCTCCTCGCGTAAAACGGAACAGAAAAAGCTGACATCTCATGCCTTTTCTAATTAGTCGTATAGTAAATACCAACCGGATGATCCTCAACTCAAGAAATGGGACGACGATTTCGAGAAAATATGGGGCTTCCGCGTTTGTGTCGTCGCCGACCAATGGCGGAGCGTCCAAGCGGCACAACGTCAACAACTCGGAGAACGTATCCCGTTGAGAGCGTGTCTCAGCATGATAGCCCGCCTGCATGTCAAGTTGTCGATTCATCATCGCCTTCGACGTCGACGAATAGTTCACCGAGGGAGTCGGAGGCTTCGTATTCGTTTGGTCAGGAAAATGGAAATGGGAATGGGAATGGAAAGGATTCGAGAAATAGTCCTTCGAAGAAGATGTCCCCGGGGTTGGCGAAGGGACATGTGGTCGTTTCTGGACCTGAGGAACATTTGAATCTCAACCGTGGAGGTGTCCCGGCTACGACTTCGCTGCCAAGCATTAGGACGATGGGGATACTTGATAAACATTGGGTACCTCCTACGGATGCGATGCAGCATGTGTCGTTGACGTCGTCTTCGACGAATTTGGGATCACTTCAGCAGCAGTCTGCGAATCTGGACCATCAGTATTCGCAGCAACAGCAGCAGTTGCTTTCGAGACAGGAGGATGGGAGGATACAGAGCGGTTGGGTACAGCAACAGCAGCTGCCTGTGGTGAATGGACGACAGACATCTGCTGGGATGCCTGTTGGTTTGGACTGGCTGAACAACGAATGAAGACTTTTTGCTTCTTCGTTCTTTTCTCGCGGTTGGGGGTAGGTCAGGACTGTGGGTGAGGAACGTAATGTTGCGGTGGTGGTGGGTGATCTAGGTTATGTTGTGCCGAACGTTTTATAATTCTCAAATAGTAGTAGTATGGTGGCAACGTGCATTTTTCTTGCTGTTGATCTTGTTTGTTTTTTTCACTCCTCCATTTATTTTAGCAATCTTGTAGCATCTCCCCAAATCTTCACTTTTCACTTTTCATTTTTTTCGTGCTTCATCCCAGTTATCAAGTTTTATTCGTCTTGTTGTCGTTCATGCATTCGTAACCCAGTGCGAGGTTGTATTATTTACTCTTGTGCATCGTTCGGTCTAACAAGTCACGCTCCCCTCCCGTTATTGAAAACACTTTATAATCCCCACTTTCGAATGATTGTCTCTTTCTCAAATGTCAAGGAACCAATCCAAAGATAGGTCGTTCCTGTCATTATAAGGATATATGATGGCACAGTTCACGTTAAGGGCAATTAATCACTCGATCACAATCGAAATTGGTCGTACATAGAAGTCCACTTGTACACATTGTCCATATTACCTTTTTCCTGCACGCCAACAGCTGCGTAACCAGTGGCGTACGATCGCGATCATTAGCACAGGCTTGCAAGATAGCTTGATGTATATATGTAGTATGTAGTATATCTGTACAGCATCTTGCGTCATTACAGTAAGTAAAACCTACAACGGCATAGTAAAAGGAAGAGAGAATTACGATGAGACGAAACAAATACAGCGATAAATCAGAGAGTCCTAGAAAAACCGAACGAGCGATGCTATGAGAGTGATTCTGTGACATCCATGGCGTTGCTTGGAATTGGTTGTGGGGTCGAAGGTGTCGAAGGCGGAGGTGTACCATCTACCGCACCAGGCACAGGTGAACCACCTTGACTCTGGTTAGCAGGCGTCGACGTATCCTCGCCGATAATATCCAGCAGACCAGCCACTCTGGCTTGTTGTTACTTTTCTTCAACACGAATTCTCGAAGACCGGATTTGAGGCCTGGCTGTCTGTCTACGAGGTCACGTAATTGATCCTTGGGGAGTTGAAGTAAGGCGCCGAATGAGGCTGGGGCAATGTTCTTTGCACATCGAATGAAACCTTCCCAGAGCTGCGGCTTCGTCCAGACTTTCTTTGTGATGAGTCGTGAGAGGAGAGTCGTGGAGACGAAGCCGACTAATGTGCGATAAGTGTTCACGGATTGAATCACCTAGAATTAACGGGAGTAATAGTTGTTCAATACCGTGCTTTCCTTCTTGATAAATGGGGAAATGCCATATGAACGTACCGTCCGCATAAACAAAGTTGGTAGATTAGGATTATCTACCAATTGATTCATGACAACACCCAGAATCTCTGAACGGAAGATGTCCGTCATAGAGAAGCAAATACCAATAGCTTTCAAATACACATTGAGTCAGCACTTCAACTCGACAACCTGTGGGAAGAAGAGAAATTTCATTTACCTTCCATCGCAGCTTTTAGACCAATCTCGGTCTCCGACTGGTGAAGGAGCACCATCAGCTCCGCCGGTGTCAACAGCTCGCTTTGCCGTACACGAGGAAGGTTCGAGCTAACACTTCCGAAGGTCTGTGGGGGTGTCGTAACTACAGATGAGAAGACAGATCGGACCAAAGCCTTGGGTTCGGCCTGCCCATTGAGGATCGAGACAATTCTAGGTAGATGGCGTAGAATGTCGGCCTGTAAGATAGAATACATCAATACATATGATGTCACTTAATTATGAACTCGAAACCTTACCTTGTCCATCTCCGCGATAATGGGAATGAGGAATCGCGGATCGAGGTCTCGTTCACTGATGAGACCTTTCACCAATGCGACCAACTGTGCACTCGGCCGCCTTTCCTCAGTGAAAATGGTGAGCACGCGCAAGGCCACGTGTGTCTGCACCCGGTGGGAAGGTTCTCAATAGGGTCAGCAGCTTGCCATGATTTGGACCCAATGCACGGATTAAAGGCGTAATGAGTTCCTGGATGGTCTTTTGAACCTTTTCTTGCATCCCGCCATACGCCGCGAAGATTCTAGGTGTGTGATAAAACAAGATGAGATAATGAGCCATGCTTCACGGACTTCGAAATGGAATCATCTACTTACTCATCCAGGAATTCTGGAATTTTGGTACACAACGCAAAGAGGAGCTCTAGGTGTTGGAGAACTTGATCGCCATGGGTAGGATCCAGGTGCTCCGGCAGATACGGTGTCTGGATTACGTCTTCTTGAGGTAGCTGGCCATCCTCTTCATCATCCATATGTTCGTCAGCACCATCCCCATTCGTCTTCGGTTCTGATACCTTTGAACCCTTGGGCTTAGACTGTAAACGCCTTAGAAGTTGTAGGGCGAAGTCACGAATCATGTTATCCATAGGAGGGATATCCGTCCATCTCTTCACAGTGTTAATCGCCGCGACTCGTGTGACCTTATCTATAGTTATAGTTCTGATGAGTGACGCTGTCTAAGGGACCGTATACATAATCAGCGTACCTGAGTGTGTGGTCAGCTCTAGCAGCATCGTCATCGCCTCGCTACGAAGTGAGGGACGCTCGGTTACGAACTCTCGAAGAGCAGTAAATCCGATATTACGTCTAGGTTAGCAATGTGCATAAGTAGACCGTTAATTATAGGATAAAGGTTCGTCTTGCTCACCGATCAGGTTCAACGCACATCTCGCGCAGCGAACTGAGCAACTCCGCCGGCACAGACGGAAGATCAAGTAAGAACCGCGAAAACGGAACGGTCCCTATTGTCCATATGAGTCTCATACATGGCTATCAGCTGGTTTAACCATGTCTCATAATTCGGTCGCTATAATTCTGTTAGATGATACCCCACGATACAACATTATGTAGAAGACATACCCAATTTCGATCGCTTTGAGTTCGTATCCGATCATTATACCACTCCTCGTTCATCCAAGTCGTCGCTAATCGTATCCTAACATCTCAAAATGAGTTCTATCCCAAAAACACACAGAAATCATCGCACACACACACCTCCCAGCGAAATCATCAATAATATACTCGCATAACGCCTGTCTCAACCTATCCTGATGAGCAACAATATACGACGTCGGCTCCCCGTTCGGTTGAGCATCGTCTTCATCCGGGGGCTCGTCTGGCGGAGGCTCAGACACTCTCGTAACCAACCGTACAATCAACAGCATCCACAGATCCGTTGCAGGCTCTCCACGGGACTCTGAAGATCCATGTCCATGCGGCGCAAGGTCATTTGCACCTTCCCATATTCGCGACATAGAATTCCGAACGAGACCATCTCGATCACTGTCTGAGAGTTCTTTTGGTGCCGGAAGACGGAATTCCTGAAGGTCAAGGGTGAGGTCGATATCCACTTCTGCGTCCAACTCTGCTTCTGCCTCCTGAGCAGCTTGCTATAACGATAGAAAGTCGGTGTCAGCAACTTGGAAAATATCTAGGTAAAATACTAACCTCATCCGTCAGTTTTTCAGGTGCATAGTCCACCTCGTCATCATCGATATCCATCTTGAGAGGGTCCACAGGCTCATCCTTGACCTCAGGTTCAGCAGGCGCGGGAGCTGACGGTGGCGGCGTTTCTGTGGCTGCAGCTGCAGCTGCCCTCTCTCTATCCGCTCTAGGAGCCGTAGGAGGTGCTGGTGCTGGTGAACTAGATTTAGCCGCCGAGGGAGCAGTAGGGACCGACAATGGTGCTACTACAGGGGGAGGGACAGAAGGAACGGAGATGGCAGGAACGACAGGTACAGCGGGAACATCAAGCCCAGGTGTAATTTCCTGAGCAATAGGACTAGCCGAAGCCCCGTTCCTACTCATGTAACCTTGAATGAGTGATGTCAATACTGATTCAGAGAATGCTTGGAGGTTGGCGACGATGAGATCTGTCACAAGGTTCGCCGGCAGAGAAGTAAAGTCGAACCCAGCAAGAGGGGAGGGAGGACCGTCGTCCAACTTCATCCTCTTGGGTTCCGGATTCTCAGGTGTCGGTCCCGAAGATGCAGAACGTTTCCGCGAGGCCTCTGCAGCTCTACGTTGCTTTTCTTCAATTGCTGCTTGTTCCATACGAGCAGCCTGGATATCCAAAGCGCGGCGTATTCGATCAGTGAAGGTTTCAGAAATTCTGAGACGAGAAAGATGCGAGAGAAGGATACGAAGAGATTTCTCGACACTCTTGACGATATGAGCTGGTTGACCTAGAAGTTTAGAGGGGGTCCAGTGTTCTAAGGTGGAGACCACAAGTTCAAGCATAGCAGGGCGAAGTTTTGCCAAATTTCCCCAACTGTTTAGGATTGCTGATAATAGTTCGGGATTTCTGTAAGCGACAGACGAGGAATGAGAAAGTAGTGAAGAGACAGTGAAGGATAGCGTACGAGTTCGTATACAAGAGGGTGATGACACGTTCGAGCATTTTGATTCCCTCAGCCTCTAGAGCGGCCACATTGATAAATGGATGGTCGGCAGGGCACATGGAGAGATTGGGGTCGTTCTTGTTTTGTAACTGTAGAGTGTCGTGTGAGCACATCTGTATACACACAAAGACCAGCATTGCAGCATACTCTGGGGTCACTGACGGATTTGGTCTGCACGAGAATTGCTCGTTGCATAAACTTAATAGCGGAAAGCTTGATGCCATTCCCAATATACGCCGTGTCGATCAGCTCTAATATTCGCGTTTTGCAGTGGACTAGTATATCCCAGGGTTGTCGATGATTTCGGTTTGAACAGCTTTATCAATACATTTACGTGAGACAGACACTCAACGACGAGAATAGAGTGCTCTCACAGTGATCGGAACACCAACGGATAGACCGTAGCGAAACATTGGATGACGACTTTGACCGTGGCAGGCTGGGGGTCATTCAATAGGCCAGCAAGGACCTCGAGGGACTGTGTAGCCACTAAAGAGACGCGATTGAATTAACTCGTAAGATACACAGAAGGAACAGTAGACAGCAAATGACGCACATTGTGTGCGCGTCTCGATATTCAACGAAGAGCGACAGATGGCAAAATGGAGGAGGTCGAGGACCCAACGTCTGAGGAGGGAATCATCTGCATTGGAAACAGTTTTGATGAGGGAGTTGCAGAGGACAGGTATGGGACCTGGATGAGCCTCAAGGGATTCACGGAGGGCGGCGAGCAAATCTGCCTGTTCTTTGGAGTTTGTGGGTGCATTCAAAGCAGCCGTCAGCATCTGCAAGGGGTCTCCAGGGTTCGCCATCCCTGTATTCAATGCTGCCTTGCTTGCTACTAAACTAGTTTCACAGTTCTGGTCTAGTTCAGCCACCAGTAAGTACTCTGCTGGTCCCGATGTGGTCACGGTTCAACGGAGCACAAAACACTCTCTATACCAAACGCCAATATACGCAGGCGCTGCCCCCAGTCGGAGTTTCAATCTCTCCTTCACTCTCTCATTATGGTCGGTCTCTCCCCGACATAGGCTCATTGCAATAGCTCATCATTTACACAGGCTTCGCAACAATCCAATAGCATCCAGACACTCCTTGGTGCTGAGAAAGATGCTACAAAGGTCATCTCAGAAGCTCGCCAGTGTACGCCCACTCCAGACCTGTCCATTGGCGTTATACTGAAGCTGCATATTTAGACCGCTTGCAACGACTGAAGGAGGCTCGCACGCAAGCTAGCAAGGAGATCGAGGAGTACAGGCAGTCCAAGGAGAAGGAGTTCAAGGCTTTCGAGGCATCGGTGCGTCACCTCTAGACCGTTCTGCCAATCTGCTAGTCTTACTCTAGTCCTGTTCAGCATGCTGGAGCATCCAAACTGTCCAGGCTTCCATTGACAAAGAGACCGATGTGCAGCGTGCGGAGATTACCCAGCAATACCAGGCCAACAAGGACAAGGTCGTCAAGAAACTGCTCGACCGTGTCGTCCTCGTAAAGCCAGAGCTTCACCGTAACCTCCAGAAGGTCGAGTGAGCTTGACTAGAATGGATACTCTTACCATTGTAACCTGGACATTACCTACGACTGCACTCTGTACTCCAATGCAATAATGACGAACCCACTTGTGCACAGACGAACTGATAAGTATGTATCTGTTTGTATGCTACTGATAGGTGTATTGTGGCTACGAAGTATCCATCGAGATCAATCCAGCACCCAACAATCCCGGAACTTCAGCAGGCTCTTCCCCGACCGCCAGCTTGGCAAGTAACACTTCCAAGTCTGGGGAGACTACAAACCGTCTATTGATCTCACCGAGTACACATAGCTGCTTCTTATCCGCATCTAGGTATACAGCATGTTGTAAGAACGAAGGTTGTGTTGCGGCAGTTACCTGCATTGGTTGTCAGAGTACAATCATGAGCGGTATGTTGGCTAGAGTTATAAGAATGGTGCTCACGTCGTATACAATCCCGTTCCCCATCCGCATCTTCACTGCGCCACTCTGGTAAATTTCCAGTTGACCAACTACACCGTCCACTTTTGGGTCTTCCTGAATTTCTTTCGACTCCGTGGCGATAGCACCATTAGTTGGTGGTCCAGAAGGACCAGGGGGTTTAGTATTTTCCGCGAACGACACTTTTCTTTCTCGGTCAACCCCTTTCCCTTTGTCATTCGGCGTCGGAACCGTCGGGATTGAGGGTGTCTTGTCCGATTTTGATTTTGAGACGAACGTGGGGAAAGGTTCGGGGAACTGGAAGAAAAACAGTCTATCATGATGAGCAAAAGGCTGCAATGAGAAAACAATTAGTTTGGGTTTGTCACTTGGATGGTAAACTGAGAGAGCACGTACGTCGTCCTGCATGGCGTCTTGGGGAGCAAAGTCATCTACGATGTCTTCCAGTTCCTCCTCGTCCTCGCTTTCACTGAGATCAATGGCATTCGCCAAGTTGACCTTCTCGTTTGTCTCTAGGACAACGTCATCGTCCACTTCCATTTCATTCGACGATGCAGCAATACCTGTAGAAATAATTAGCTCCGCAATTGATACATGAATAGGAATCGCGTATGAGAAGCATAGCAAACAACAAACGAAATAAAGTAAAACTTACCCTTGCCTTTAGCATCCTCTTTCTTCGCCTTCTTCTTATGTTTCGCATCTCTCTCCCTCTTCAAACTCTCCGGAGCCATCCAATCCATCATCCTCACCTTCTCAATATCCACAATCTCAACCCCATCCTCTTGATCTGAATACACCTGTTCCTCGTCCTCTTCCGCCTTACTCTCCTCCGCCCTCTTCAATACATTGATTTCTCCCTCCCTCTTCACTCCACCACCCAATGTCGGAGCAGCGCTCTGTGTCAACCCAGCACCCAATTTCGCTGAAGCACCAGGACCCCCAGGGACGACTGGTGTAAAATTGGATCGAGGACCTGAGCTGGAGCCCGCTTTGCCTGCGAGTGAGGGTCCCATGGCGAATGGACCACTGGCCGTCATTTCGACGGCTGGAAGACGAGCTTCAGCTGCAGATCCTCCTCGTCCACGACCTCGACCTCCGCGGTCAGATCCTCGCCCACGCCCTGAGCCACGGGCAGGTGCTGAAGGAGCTGGTGTGGCGGGTTCCTGTACATAAATATGGTTCTGTTAGTTTTATACATGCTTGGTCGTAGTATTTCATCCTACAGGTTTAGCATCTCTAGAGCATAATGTTATGTTAGTATAAGAATATTCAAATGAGGATGGGTTTGAGACGCACTTACTCCTTCTTCCGCCTCGCAGGAAGTGTCGGTACGAATTTCAACTTTTGTGTGCCTAGACGAGTGACGTCTGATTGCTTTTTGGCAAGACTGGGGATCACTTTTGGTGTTTGTCCGGTATTTGAAGGACCTGCATTCCCAGATGAATCGGCCATCTTCAAGAGATGTAATGAAAGTAACTCCGAGTCCGAGTTAGATCGAGTCGACTTGGAAGAAGTTGGGAAAGAGATAAGATAACCTCGTGCTTTGATTGGCTCGATCACCGATAGTAGATTATATATTGGCCTAGAGACTGGAGTAGAAGGCTTCCTTTCAAAAAACAACCAAGTGCTACTCCTTCATAGAACTTTCTCCCATTGTTTTCCCCCCAGTCGTGATCTAGAGTTTCAAGATGTCTGGCGAACCCGAACACCTCCATCTCACCTACAATGATATTCACAAGATCATCGAGGCTTCGTCCAAGAAAATCGGAGACGAGTTCAAGCCTGATATATTCATTGCTATTGGTTCGTATTCACCTTCGGTACCTTTCCCTCGCTATGTTTAGGAAACTCAAATTGGATATGTCATTTCTCGCAGGAGGAGGGCAAGTACTCTATTCAGTGTGATAACTGATATGTTCTTGACCCTTTCTCAGAGGGTTCTTCCCCGCTCGCGTAATGGTACGAACTTTGCTTATCACAAATTTCTCCAGTTCCACCCGATTAATATTCTGAATTCTTATTGCAGAGGACTTTCCTTAAGGATGCTGCCTCGAAGCGCAACATCCCAATCCACGCTATCGGGCTTTCTCTGTATGAAACCCTGCCCGGTACGACCGCTGAACAGATCGGCAGCCAGGTCGTTCGCACACAATGGCTGTAAGTGGTACCCATTTTGTTCCCTCCCAGGTATCGGGGGCGTAGGAATAAGCTCACGCTATGTTAAATGGAATAGCGGTGCAGAGTCCAAAAATATCCTGCTGGGAAGGCGAGCCTTGATCATCGTACGTGTCAAGGTTTCCCTCTTGTTCATATCCGAATGACACCTGATAACCCGGGACTGTTGTCGTGACGTGCTTCAACCAAAACAGGACGAAGTGGACGACTCCCGTAAGACGTTGCAGTAAGCATATGTTTTTACCCCCTCTTATCTTATCGGCCGATAGGATCGCATCTGATCTCAATTTGACTGGTGCACTCCTCAGTTATGCTGTGTCTGAATTGCAAAAGGACGTCGACGAGGAGGTAGCTAAGCTACCTGAATCAGAGAGGGAGGCTGCCCGAACCAAGTTTGCCGTGTTCGTGGTACACAACAAGTTGAAGGAGAAGCTCGCGAATCTCCCAGCTGACGTACCGTGAGTATATTCCGGGTTCAGCGGTGAATTGGTGTTGAATACCGATCTATCGATGTTCTCATATGCAGGTACTACACCGGCGCCGAAGTCGAAGACCTCTGGTGAGAATCTTTCCTCGAACTTATTATTCTGTTTTCTGAACTTCCGTGGGCGCAATGTGATAGGTTGGACTACCCGTGGGAATCAAGGTGAGTTTTCTGATTGGCTGGGCTGGCCTCATCTCACTTGGCCTTTTCTGTAGCGATATCGACGAGCACGACCGCCTTGCTGCTGAGGAAAAGGCAAAGGGCAAGCAGGATCTCGCCACGAAGCACTAAGCTTTGCTCCTCTGCTTAGAGGGAGAGTGTAGAGTTCTTTTATTATGACGAAATGTAACACTGTAAAATAAAACTACTCCCAAAGATGTTTATATCCCAATTTGATCTCAACCCAATATCGGCCGATACTCGCACCTGATTGGTGCTTGGCCAAACGCTTAGGGATCAGGATTATGGATAGAATGCAAGGTACAACACACATGCCAGCTGTGAACCATTCCATAAATCCCATAAAGCGTGTCTCCCCGGTGTTTACTTTTTGCCCACGACTGTTCTTCCTTCCCGCCATCCTCGTCCCATCGCACCCGTCGCAGCGTGGTCGTCTTACACAGGCCCTCCACGTAGTCAAAAGAGACCGCCCATATCTTGCTTTCCACCACCTTGTACCCTAATAGCGACGTATACAGCTTTACACCGTCAGTAATTGCATTTTCGTACGATATCGGAACGCCGCAGTATTCCTTCTCAACCACCGTCTACGTCTATCCGAACAATGGAGGTCGTTGAAGAAATCGAGTACGAGGGTCTCCCACCAAACGCAGGTCTCGGTGTACGTCACAAGTAAAAATCGAACATAACGACAAAACTAACAATATTTATTCATGTCGGTAGGTAAGCATGATGGCTGGAGCACTAGTGAGTCCTTCTCTTGTCGAACCCGACACACACGAAAATTTGACCAAGGGGTCTCCTCTTTCACCCATAGGCCGGAATTACAGAGCACGCCGTCATGTTCCCTGTCGATAGTATCAAAGTGAGTCTGCTGTCCCACATCCTCATCTATTCTCATCTATGACAACACAGACGCGAATGCAAGTGTTCGCAACCAGCCCTGCAGCCGTATACACCGGTATCGGGAATGCGTTTACAAGAATATCATCGACGGAGGGGATGAGGGCCCTGTGGCGAGGCGTTTCGTCAGTCATTATGGGCGCCGGCCCCGCGCATGCTGTACATTTTGGAACGTATGAGGCGATCAAGGAATTCACAGGTGGAAATATTGAAGGAAACAAGAATCAGTGGTTGTCAACTTGTGAGTTGCTATTTTACTGAAATACGCAGCTGCGATATTGAGTCCCAAATAGCATTTGCCGGAGCTTCAGCAACGATTGCCAGTGATGCTCTCATGAACCCATTCGATGGTACGCTGAAATGGCTCATTCACACCTTCCAACCCACTTACATTTTTTCCAGTCATCAAACAACGAATGCAAGTCCACAAGTCCGAGTTCCGCTCAGCCCTCACCTGCGCCCGAACAGTCTACCGCACCGAAGGTCTCTCGGCATTCTACATTTCCTACCCTACGACACTCATGATGTCTGTTCCCTTCACCGCGGTGCAATTCACTGTCTACGAACAGCTGAAAACCCTCCTGAACCCATCCGGTGTCTACAGCCCCGTGACGCACATGCTTTCCGGTGGTCTGGCAGGAGCGGTCGCTGGTGCAGTCACGACGCCTTTGGATGTGGCGAAGACAATTTTGCAGACGAGGGGAGCTTCGTCAGATAAAGAAATTCGACATGCGAAGGGGAATGATGGATGCGTTTAGGATCATTTGGGCGAGGGATGGATTGAAGGGCTTTGCGAGAGGACTCACACCGAGGGTGTTGACGTTCATGCCGAGTAATGCGTTGTGTTGGCTCTCGTACGAGTTCTTCAGTGCGTTGTTCCATTCTCGCATTCTTGAGATTATACTGACTTTTTCGGCTTCTTGCAGAGATGGCGATACGAGACGTATAAGATCTTACCTTGTATCATCACCTTGCGGTTGTTATACATGCTTTATGACCCATAGAAAAAGAGGAGAATGACACGCTTGTGTGGACTGAGTTATTACAGGTTAACATTCTAAATCCCATTTATTGCTGTCGAGTTTTTCTCATTATTCCATCTTCTTGAAATCCACCCTCACCCTGTTTTTTTTCGTATCGTATACTACTAGTATGTTCATCTCTTAGGACTTCTAATTCCAACACATCTCATGTCTGCCTCTATGAGACTCATTAACAGATGTTGTACGTCGTCAACTGCAGTGTCCATCAACTGCTCCGAGTGACACCCATCACCACTCATCTCAGGGAGAAATACGTGGGGTTATGCTTAGATACTTAGCGCATGGAACGCTTACCGTGGTATACCTTTCCTTTTATACTCTATCTTTCTGTTTGCTCCAATTGACGTTCCTTTGGCACTTGCTCTCCTAGTGCAACATCGCTCCCCTGTCTCACGTCTTTCCTTCAGGCCTCTGACTTGTCGTCCGGTTTGTATTGGGAGATCTTACGTCTACACGACACCTGTGCTAAGTCTTCGAATACACCTTTGGTCATGGTGTCATCATGCCCAATTCTACCTATTCAAACAAGCGAACTTGAAGGTCGATGCACTTTGTCTGGAAGGTATCGAGTGCATAAAGACTTCAATTAACGGGCCAATGACTTACACTATATTAAGACACTGGCTCTCGGACGTGGCGGTGTGCGTCCAAACGTTGTGGAGATCGCAATGCGACTTTCCAAGTACATCCGTTTAAGCACAAGTAAGTTGCACTCTATCATCTAGTATGTATAGCGTTGTCAGACAATCAGCTCATAATCACTATAGATCGTGTTATGGCTCACTTGTGAACCTAATCCCCACAGAGCTCGCAGACTGTCCGTAATCGGGCTTTCGTCTTCGGATTGGTTCTAACCGTCAAGAAAATCTATTCTGTCTGAGTATTCATTATCATGAAGTACCATGTTTCTCGACTAAAGGGTAGACTATGTCTGGTTTCCGAGTGTTGCTTTGTAATTATGCCGCAACCGTTCGAATTCGAAGGATGTCAATTTGGAACGCGATCACGTGTCCGAATCCTTAAGATGTCACGCATCGTCGCGGCATGCTTGTGTACATCTTCGTCCTTGACCACCATAACCGACCACCATGCCAAGCAACAAATCCGAGTCCTCTGCCAGTAAACCAAATCTCCCAGGTACCAATCAAATAACCTAACCAAGGTCGCGCTGTACGAGTCCCCAAACGGCCGCACGCTTCCGACTCTTTACCGCCGTCTAGTATCCATTTTAAGGAAGGCGTAAAGGAAGAAAATGAGTCTGATGTTGGACCCCCCAAGAAGAAGACGAAGACGGGGAGGCCTGTTAACAAGATCCCCAAATCAAAGTTACCTTCCAAGGAAAGGATCGACCGCTACGCCAAGTCCTTACGAAAGGCACTCGAGGATTCACGCCTTCCTGCTGATAAGCGAAAGTATGCATCTATTCACTCTAATATCATCTTATCTTACTGTGACTCTCAAGGACGTGGAAAGACACCACCTTGGATCGTGATATCTTAGTCCGTTACAAAGATACTGCTCGCTGGGCAGCTCGTGTGATTAGCCCTTTCCTTGTAGTGTCATACTCATTCCCCCTTGCCTTGCGAATTTCAAAGTCTGACGAGCATGGCCTCTGTGAACTGACAAAAGAGGCAGAGGAAAGAGCGTAAGTTGTCGATTTTGGTCTAACGTCATCCTAACGCCTGCATATATGCGCATATAGTGACGAATTTACTCGTGACCAAGCTCTGCGACTCTATGGGCTTATGAAATGGCGCCTTCCACAGTTTATGGAATTCCTACCAACCTTCCAGACTTCTACAGAAATGAAGGATCTCTTCTTTGACATACTGGACTTTGTACGCTCCTTTCTACAAGCAACGGCGCTTGCTAACACTTTCCTAGATGACTACTAAAGTCATGAGTGCTCGCTCATGCGATGTTGGAGTCTTACGCTATGAGTCTATGCATTACCTAGTACCTTACAGAGATTATAATGCTCCTTCGCCAAGTTATGGTCGCAAACACCAACGAGGCTTTGTCAACATCGTCACTGGCCGGATGCTCTGCCCACAAAACAAACTTGATGATTTTGATCAAAACCCGGAAGAGTACTGCTAACTTTTCATATCCAAAGCTTTTTGTCTATGCTCATACTGTTTTCTCTCCCAGATTTTGCTTAGCCGCTAGAAATGGCGATATAGAGGTATCCGCTGAAGACCTGCCTTCATACCTATATGATCAAGATGACTGTAATCCTCAAGACATTTTGAAGGGTCTTCTTCGAGGTCCTTTTCTTGTGAAAGTAAGTCACTGATCGGGGTTCCCCAAGCGTAATAGGTGTAACGACATATTGCAGTGTTTCCGTCATGTCTTTACGGGGAAACAGTCTGCGTGCAAGACTTCAAACGGTCCCTCTGACAGTACACGATCGCTTGCAAAATCGAACCGTATGGCGTGTGTGCAATCCTACCATATTGTTTATGTTGGAATTCTGGTGCGTATTTCAAGCCAGAGGTGTCCCTTGGCTGACGACGGTAATCTAGGCTCGCTTTCTTCTGAACAGCCAGAAAACCTGGAAAACTGAGGATGAGAAGTTTGATATGACAGAATATCATAACGTTCTTCTCGAACTTTTCGCGGAAAATAAAACTTGGGCCGAAGAGACCCTTGAATGGTGGAACCGGTAAGTCGAATTTATAATGAACGACTGACATAGCTTTACTCTTCTGCGATAGCCGTGTTTTTTCTATCAAGCCGAAAGGGTCCTACGACGGACACGAATCTGCCTTCTCACTTATAATGAAACGATTTGCTGGTGCCGATGCTAATCACGATCCTGCTTCTAAGCCTCTGTAACTGGCTTGCCCTGGCTCCTGTTCTTTCCCCTTGTATTCTTGTGCTGAACTCCTCTGTCCTCGGTTCTATCATGCGGCTCGTACGTTTCACCATGTTGATGTTCTCTACTCATGACTGTATGGAATAATAAAGTGTTGCATTATAATAAACTTTTATTACGAAATACATGACAAAACAATTTGAAGGCTCGACGGGAGAATTACCAGTTCGTGTCGTAGAGTGTCGGGCCGTCTTTGAAGTGGTTCCAACTTCCAAAGATTTCGGACAAGCTTTGAATATTGGTATGGATTTGAATCTACGTGACCTGGGAGGAAGTCTCATAATGGGATCTCAGAACAAATGAAATTCGTGTATATCGATCGACAATCCTCAGCTATATGTCACTGACATTCAACGTAGAAATGACTCTCTTCGAGAAGAATCACTCGAATCAAGGTAATCACTTTGTAGTGGTGTTAGTCCAGGATAAACGATACTTTGTGATTCAACTCACTCGAGCATGCTGAGCCACAAGAGACTCTTTGCGTGTAGCTGAGGCAACTTTTCCGTAATACACGCCCGCCAGTCAGCAAAGGTGGCACCCAAGGTGTGTGGTAACTTGAATGCAATGCGAGTTATGTTCGGAACCTTGTTCAAGGCGTCGTCCATTTTCTCCCAGTTGATCTTGTCCTTGATACTTGGATGGAAGGAATAGTTTCGGTTTAACTCAAAAGTGATAGTTTGGATCGTCGTAGGTGTATGGGGAATGATGGTACAGGCCAATCTATCTATATCGTTGAGATCCGGGTCAAGGATATCTGCAGTCATCGCCAGGGTCAATGATTGCAGAGCACTGCATTGAGAGAGTTTGAAGATGGTCCATATTTCCTTGCTTCGGCCTATAGACAATGACAGCTCAATGAAAGTATTGATAGAACCGTAGAAGATATTGATGCTTACGAGGACTGGTCATACTACGAAGGTAATCCAGTTTGAGGAACTGTAAGCTTGGGGCAGATGGTTGAGATCACGTGTCAAGATATTCAGGGAAGTTATTGTGGGGAGTGTGGGCCGAAGGAGTTTTCGAATAGCCCGCAGGATTTGATCCGGTATTAAGAGAGAAAGCGATGTTATCTGCAAATTGTGTAGGATTTCAATTTCATCATTTGGTGGCTTCACATAATCGAAATCGAGAACACGTATACTGAGGTGTTTTATGGAAGAAAAGTGAGCAAGTAGGCGAGTGGTGCTCTCCAAATTAAAGGTGTCATAACCCAATACTAGGCTGTCGAGAGTTTGCTTGATAGAGTGTGCACGGGTATGCGTGGAGGGCAACCTGTCTCCTGAAAGCTCCAACGACCGCAGTTGGGGAAGATGGCGCACTAGTACACCTATCAACAGAGCCCCGCCACAACTTATGCCAGAGAGATGCAGTCGTTGCAGACGAGAACAGTACATTGACGATCCCCAGAGCAAGGTTACTATACGCTGGAGGCCAGCCAACAAAGTCGTGTCAATGTCCAGGTTTTTGAACAGGTTACGTTGAGCAAACCGTCACCATGCGCGGCAGACGAGGGCACATGAATAGAGAGTTTATGGGTCTTCTTCAAGGCAATCAATGATGATTGCAAAAAGCTCAAGTGGTAACTCGAACGACTGCTCATTGACAGCCGTAGCACCGTCCATATCAGGCTTTTCCTAATGATACCATGAAAGTATATTTGAAAATTAAAATTGAAAACATACTGGATGTTTTTGGAGTGGAGGTTGTCACAGCAGTGAATGACTCGAACCAAAAGAGTCAACATGATGGACCGTCGAGATAAGAACTCAAGCGCCCGCCACTAACTTGAACCCAGCCTTCACTTATGAGGAATCGTCACTGGCAAAGCAAGGTATATATCTCACTCACTAGCAAGGGCAAAAGCTATGACCTTTATTAACGGAAACGGCCTTGTTTCAACACGTCGTTGGTATCGATTACGTACAGAAGAACGTGTCCAACTATTAATAACGCTTTCGCAGCCGCTGCAAGGCGTCCACATGTTGCAACTTGAAGTTAACCCACATTTTCAGAATCTGAAAATTTAGGCCTGGGGACTTATTAGATTCACTAACACCATCTAACATGTCACCTTCCGATGATACTGTGATTTGTAGCCTCTGTGCGTCTACTTATATGTTCTCTCGCAATCATTTGAAAGCGATACTGACGGTCCCGATTTGCACACAGTCAACGCTAAAGATGCAGACATAATTATCCGCTCCTTTGATGGGATCCACTTCAGAGTCTACCGCAGGGACTTGGAGGCTTACTCTGAAGGATTTGTCGCACCACCATGCGGAAACAATAGCCCAATAGAGACCGTCCAACTTTCCGAGACGTCCGGTGTCCTGAAATTATTGTTGCAATTTATGCGGAAGCAAAGACAGCCCGACATTAAGGATATAGAGTTCGAACTACTGGCAGATCTCGCAGAAGCTGCAGAAAAATATGAGGTCTACGCCGCCATCCAACTGTGTAACATATACATGAGGTATGTCTCGTCACTCAGGCTGTGGTTTCCCAAATTCACCTCCTGAGATTAGAAACGGAGTATCCGAGCACCCATTGCAAGTTTTGAGCTATGCGACAAAGCACGGTTATGCTGACCTCGCGAACGAGTGCGCCATCCACACCATTGGAATGGACGTCAAACAGGTACTTCGCTGTCTGCCCCCTAATGTCCATGTCAGCTGGGTAAGTGACTATCAGTGAAGATTAAGTTTCGACCTTGGTATTGATACCAATGTGGTCATCGAAGCTCCAATTTCATCTTCGATGGCAGAACCTGCCTCATGAACTGCTTCGATACAAGAGTGCCATACAGTGTCGGCGTCGAGCGGATGGTTCCTCTCCCCCTTGCACACAATGGAGCGAATTCTACGCCCGCGTCGCGGAAAGCTTCGCAAGAAAAGGGTTGAAAGCTCTCCGTTTGCAGATGTCCTCAATTTTTCTCGATGCGGAGAACGCGACTGATTTATCCGATTGCTCTAAATGTATGAGTTTGGCGAACGCCTGGAGGAACCATGCGGTCTCTTTGGTTAATCACCCTAAGTACACGACATTTAGTGAATGTTAGAGGGGAATGCAGCTGTAGTCTAAGTTGTCCAGAGCAAAAATGTTTCCATAGTGTACGTTTTGATTGTATATCATTTGACGAGCCACGTTTAACTAGAATTGCATGAAATTATGCAATTCAACAGTGCAGCGCAGTGTCAGAACAGGGGACTTTCTTGTCATACCTGAGAGGGGTCCTATGCTCGCGTTGCTGAAAGCCTGGCAAATCATGGACCAGATGTACTCCACCAACGCATGACGTCCATCTTCATTGACGCGGAGGACAGGGTGTGCTATAGATGATTGTCCGACTCGGAATTGTGGACAGCTTGCCGATGCGTGGAGAAACCACACCGTCTTGCTGGTTGACACTTGCAAGTATATGAAACCCTATCATATAACACGATGCCGTTTCTAGAATTTTGAAATTGTGTATAGTCGGTTATTTCCACAAACCGAGCAATAATATACCTGAGTGAGTAGAATGTCCTGGTATAGGAGTAATGTAGAGGGTATGAAAAAGGAAGAGGAAGAAACTATCACCCTGAGTAGGTTTTCGGCGGACCAGATGATGATAATAAGTGCTATACCATTTAATCGGTGACTGAGATACCCAGTTCCCAATGTGACTGTCGAGCATTCTAGTCAGGGCTAGGAGTCATTTTTGAGGATCGAGTCTTTGTTTGCAATTCCACACGGAACGTGGTATGAACGGAGAAAACCAAATAAAATCATCCACGACTGTATAAGCCACAACGTACGAAAAGGGGAGAAATATACAAATGACATTAGAGTATAATGCATTACGAGATGACGGTTTGACGTGTGTGTATGGTCGACAACGTCCATGAAAGGGCGGAGCAGGGGTTGAGTTGATAGGTCCGAGTTTGTTTTTCGGTTCATAAACAGATATCGGCCGTGATTTGCGGCAAGGCGGAAGGCAGCGTTAAGGTGCCCATTTGGAAAGGCAATTCGGGACATATGCAAGAACGTAAGAGTCAGAAAAGCTGTCGTCGTCAAGTATTTATTTGCGAGTTGCTCGCCGTATGAGTCCCGCAACAAGAAGGGTGCCTAGCGCTGCTGCTCCGCCTACGAGTGCCATACCGATGTATCCCTCTACGGAGAAGTTTAGTCATGTGTATGTGTATGGGTGGAATGTGGGGAATGTAACCGTACCTCGTTTAACACGGTCGTCAATTAGCTCCTCCAAGCTATTGGCTTGCATGTTGGTAGGTTCCTTCTCCCGTAGTAGTGCTATATAACGATTCAATAGTTTGAGACACTAATACTCTAGAGCAATGTCGAAGCTTACAGTTGAACCTCCTCGCTTCGTCATAGTTGCCCAACTTATAATGACCGAGTGCGAGGTAATAGAGACACTCTCGTCTTCTCGTCGGTTCAGCACGGTAGATATCTAAAATGCGACATATTAATCGAGTCGAGATACATTCATAGTCTTCAACACACCTTGCAGTAATCGGACCCCCTCCACTTGATGCTCCTTTATCGGACTCTTCACCAGGCCCCATGCGTAGTTAAACTTCGTCTGGACTGTAACATGCGATTGTGAAACTTCTTTCTCATATTGTCTCTTTAGGACCTATTACAGCAATACCGATTCAGGATATTCAAGCTCGAGAGGCGTGAAGCTTGCTACGCACGTCTAGTTCGTCAAAAGATAACGAGACTTCAGCATCAGCAGCGTACGGTAATTCTGTCGGCATCTTTAAGCAAGTACGGAAGCGATGATGGTGGTTCAATCCAAAGACCGTAATAAACCGGTAAGGGTGAAATCTCGAGACACAGCACGCGAGCTGCGTGTGACTATATATGGTTAGGGTTTATCCACTGATGAGCATTTCGTGTGTTGAGGTCTTGCTGCAGTGTGTGATACCTTACTACGTTCATAACTCATGGCTGTCAGGAAATCCGCCGTACAACACGCTGAACAGGACCCAAATTCGCTACCGGATCCTTACGAGAATGCAAAGCCACAGGACTATAAGGACTCGTTCAATAAGGTGTGCTCGACGCTTGTTAGAACATATTATTTCACCATGGCTGAAGTATGGTATGACGCAAGGATCGGCCTATGACCAAGTTCGTCGAGTACGTCCTATATCTTTATGTATTCGTGTGCTTCTCTCACAGATGTCGCATCCTTGCAGCCCTTGTAAAGCTGCGTCGAAAGCGTCCATGGATTGTCTCGACAAAAACAACTATGATCGGGACAAA
This sequence comes from Cerrena zonata, assembly GCA_038087015.1. Lineage (NCBI taxonomy): Eukaryota > Fungi > Basidiomycota > Agaricomycetes > Polyporales > Cerrenaceae > Cerrena > Cerrena zonata. The sequence goes on from JASBNA010000017.1 coordinate 642,301, forward strand.
TGCTTGGAATATTTCCAGGCGTACAGGGATTGCAAGAAAGCTTGGGTGAGGACTTCCTCATTCTATAGCACTTTTTTGACTATATACTCGACACTTATTAGATGGAACAAAGGAAAGCTGACAGACGGGCAGGTCGAGCTTGACTCTGCGTCATGTATACCATGTATTTACTTGATGTGACCTTCAGAACGTACTTGCTCATATGACGTGCTTTTTTGTGGACCCAGTTTATTCAGGAGAGATTGTCAATCCCATACTACAACATATCGCAACAATGATAGCATAGTTAGATATAACAACAATCATCGAAATACACAGTAAGTTTCACCCCGGGGCTCCAAACCCGAACCACATGTAAGCACTGCTATATGCCCAGACGAGACCTAATCCTGAGGAAGTGGAGGAGGAGCTTCAGGCTGAGGAGCGAAGATCAGATGCAATGGAGGGGTAGTTTGACTGTCATCATTCAATAACGTTGCAATGATACTCCTTCCCGCAAAGCTTCTGCCCGCCAACGCCTTCAATGCTCCTTTCGCGCTCTCCGAATGCCAGAACTTCACATACACCCTTCCCACGCCAGCAGCTTCATCCGCACGTTGAGCAGCCATCGCACTGTCCATCCCGCTATCTCCCCATTTCATCTTATCCTTCTTGACGGGTCTTGGAATACGGAGGTCTTCCACTTCACCGTACTTGCTACATTCCTCCTTAATATCCTCGTAAATATCCGCGTATTCTTGGTCGTCGTTGAGATCCTCGGGGACGACCATGTTCAACATGAGCAGAATACGGGATTCCTCGCCGGTGAGATCGCCCGCGGGAAGAATGGGTTTTGGAATCTCAGAGTACTCGTACATTCCGGGAATAGGAGGTTGGCCAGGTTTGGCGCCGACGGATGCGCGTTGGACGACGAGGTATTTGTCGCCAAGTTGCATGCCGCTGAGGGATTGGATCGCGATGTCTGTTACATTTGCATCGACGTATTCAAAGAAAGCAAATCCCTGTGATTGTTTACTTCTCAGCATCACATCGTGTGGTGTTGATTCGACGGACTGTACCTTAGAAGGACCATTTCCGTTTTCTCGTACGAGGTTGAATGCCTTCAACTCGCCGAAACTTGTTAGGAGCTCCATGACATCCTCTTCCTTGAGGTATGGTGGAAGTCCACCAACGAAGATTTTGTTGATAGAGTCCGGTACGTTCGTAGATACGACACCTGGGACATGCATTCCGGGGCCCATCGCGTCGGGTCCACCATAGTCTTTTGGTCGACGAATTTTCAATGGTCCATTGATAAAGATGATACCATCAAAGGCCATGGCAGCTGTAGCGTCTTCAGCACTGCGGAACTGTGCACACGATGCATTCATTAGCACTATATCACTTATTGGAATAATTAGACCGCAACTGACCTCGACGAAGGCGTAATTTTTGTCGTAATTGCATTGCACAGCCAAAACAGGGTTGCCAGGTCCACCAGTACCAATATTCATTTCTATCATCTTCGAGTTGAAGAAGTCGGAAAGATTGTCTTCGGTGATATCTGGCGTAATGCTGCCAATGTATAATCTCCGAGATTGTCTTGATAAACTGGGATTCACACCCATTCCCATGCCGAATGTCTGCACCGGCATTGGGGGAGGCAAACCCGGCACTGACAGGATGGGAGGGATTTGAGTTCGATTGGCGCCAGGCAAGTTGAACAGACCTGAATATCTTTCAATAAAATATAGAATAACAAGAAGGTAGAATGAGAACGCACCAGTTTGCTTGGCTTGCATAGCGGTATACTGCTCATAACCTGGAGCATGAACATCCCAACCACTCGCTTTTCTCTTTCGTTGTGACAGAGGAATAGCGTCTGGGGGTGTGGGCGATCGTCTTTCCGGTGTACCTGCGGTGTCACGATTCTTTCCTCTGCCTCTGCGTTCCCCTCCTTCAGCGTCATCTCTGGGAGGTCGACGATGTCCTCCTCTTCCTCCTCCGCCGCCGCCGCCGCCACCACCTCCTGGTCCTTCACTACCTACACCACCGAACTCCTCATCGCGAGGTCGACGGTCCCGTCTTCGATCATCGTCGTGGCGTCTTCGAGGATGGTCTTCGTGACCATCTCGTCCACCACGGCCTGCATAACGATCATGGTCACGGTCATGACGGCGAGATTCATGACGTTCCCTATCCCTGTCTCTGTCCCGGTGATCATGTCTACCATACTCTCTTTCGCGACCATGCTCACGGTCCCGGTCGTCGTATCTTGAGGATCTATGTCTCTCCGGGTAACGAACATCTGTAAAAAGAACGCAGCAAGACGAAGGTAAGCAACTGAGGGAGAGGCATTCGGGTAGCGTGGATCTGTCAGTAGACTGGCGATCTATATCTCGACGATGGGGCGTGATGGCGACACGGACACATATGCTGTAACGTGATAGGCTAGCTAGCTATAAAAGAGGGAAGAGGGGTCATGGTGCGCTAAATGAAGTGCACCATGAGCTCGTTGGTTCTCTGACGGAAAGAAAGCAAGAGGATGGATGGAAAAGACAGTCACCTCCGTGATCTTTCATTCTCATCCCTGCCGCCAAGAGGGTAAAAAAAGACGAAAGATTCAAAAGAGGAGTTTCTCACCTTCGTCGGCCATCTTGACTGTCGTTCAGTTCTTTGGGTGTAACCTCAAATGAGGGTATGCGCGTAAGATGCAAAGCTACCAGCAGTGCAAGACCTTACAATTATTATTCCCACGCTTTACTCACCCATATATTCCCACACTTACAACTTACGGTCACGCTCTATATTAGTGCGTGACCTCTGCGAAGATCCTCGAGCGTGACATGAAATCATATGTTGTCCAGAGAGTCCAGTACTCACAACTTATTACTCAGTGTTGCCGTTCATTTTGAAATACGTTTCCTGCTTGCCACTGCACTAGTCTCAACCATACACTCTTCAGATCTCCAGATGCTATAACTTCTTCCATTATACCCAACAATGCTTGATGTTCTGTTCAAACGACTCTTTGCTCTCTTGGAACCAGACGAAACACCCGACTTGCCGCCAGGGCTTCCTCCTACTAGTAAGCGTAAAGATAATTCGCTACTAACGTTACTAACGGCCACAAAGAAACGTACGAGGGACCTTGGTTCCAAACACAGCTCGTCATTTCTCTCGCTCTAGGCATAACTTCCTTTCTGATATTCTCGTACTGTCGCACACGATGGCCACTTTTGTTCGCGCCGCGCACAAAGCTGAAGGGTACGACTATTACCTTCTCCATTTAGAACCTGAAAATGACCCTAATGAATAGCGTTCTCTCCACATGAGGCACACGCCCACAACGCATTTTTCGGATGGGTTATTCCGACGATCCGGATATCAGAATTCACCGTGTTGCAGATCGTCGGTTTGGATGCGGCAGTGGTATGTTTCTCTTACTGGCTATACCACATGCCACTGACAGTTGTCTAGTTGTTAAACTTCTACAAAATGGCCTTCACTCTGTTCTCCGTGTGTTCTCTATTTGCTGGGGCCATTCTTATGCCCGTCAACTTGAAGGTTTGAACTCTGTTACTTTCACGCGTCGTATTCTCACTTTGCGGTTAGAACAATATAGACATAGGTGACGGTAGCAGCGATGATGGTGGAGACACGAATCAAACCTGGGTTTCTACAATTCCCTCGGACTCGCCAACCGAGCCCCAACAACCTCCTGCATGGGATTGGCTTGACCTCATCAGCGATGCCAATTCTTACCTCTCCCTCCACTTACTGTTTACTTACCTCTTTACCATTCTGTCCCTCTACTTCATTCACAGGAACTACAAACGATTCATTCGTGCTCGGCAGCTCTTTTCGCTAGAACTCGTCCATTCTATTCCTGCTCGCACTGTCATGGTAACACAACTACCCCCGCACTTGCGCAGTGAAAAGATGGTGGCGGAATATTTCGAAAATATGGGTTTAGCCGTTGAGAGTGTAAATCTCTGTCGCGAGGTGGGATCTCTGAAGAAATTACTAGACAAACGAACCAATGCTTTGCTCAATCTCGAAGCTGCATGGGTTGGGTATCTTGGGAACCCAGCAGACGTCGAGTCGCATTCTTCTATCAACCGCGAGACGAGTCCTCTCATTGACGTGGATGCACCTGATGTTGAAGAACAACGCAGACGACTAGTGGTACCTCACCGTTCGCGACCTACTCTCCGACCAACGTGGTTTAGACGCAAAGTCGATGCTCTGGAGTATCTGGAAGAGGAATTCAAGGATGCAGACGAAGCTGTCCAGAAACGACGACGACTCGGGAAATTCAAACCCACAGATACCGCCTTTGTTACGTTCGAGAAAATGTCTAGCGCAGTGAGTTCTATTTAATACTCTAATAATTATATCGCTCATTTCTTCTAGCAAATCGCTGTGCAAACAGCGCACGCTCCCTCCCCCGGACAATGCGTTACCTATCTCGCTCCTGAAGCTCGAGACATCGTTTGGCAGTCCATTGGCCTTTCGGTAGGTACCCGGCGTGCTAGAGAGCTCGTTGTCCTCGCGTCCATGGCTTTGCTTCTGTTCTCCTGGATACTGCCCATCTCGGCTTTGGCTGGATTGCTGAGTTACGAAGAGATCAAAAAGACGATGCCATGGCTCGGAGAGTTGATCGACTCGAACCCGAAAATCCTCGCGATTGTTCAGAATGCTATTCCGTCTATCTTGATTATCTCAATCAACGCCTTGTTGCCGTTCCTGCTGGAAGGCTTAACCTACGCCCAGGGATATCCTGCTAGAAGTTGGATTGAGTATTCATTGCTCAAGAAGTAAGGCAAACCTATTTATTGTACAAGTGTCGACAAGACTGACACGTCATTCACATCAGGTACTTCTTGTTCTTGTTGACCTCGGTTGTTTTCATCTTCCTGGTCGTCAGTACCTACTGGCAACTCGTTCGGGACTTTGCAAACTCTCCGGCCAAGATCCCAGAGAAGCTTGCTGAGGCCTTGCAAGTTGGACGAGCACGGTGAGTCACCAGTGCGTATACTATGGAAAATTTATCAACGATTCGCATAGACATTTCTTCCTGTCCTACGTGATGCTACAAGGTAAATACCCTCTTCTCTTTGTTCTCCTGAGTTACTCAATGATCGGAATAAGGTATTGGTATTATGCCACTGCAACTTCTGAATCTCGGCGTCCTGATTCCAAGGATGTTTTACCGACTTTTCATCACTCGAACACCGAGAGATTTCGCGGAACTCAACGCACCTCCAATGATCAATTATGGTGTTGTTTACCCTCAAGCAATCCTGATCTTCGTCATCACCCTGCTATACAGTGTCATCCAACCCCTCATCGTAATCTTTGGTGCTGTATATTTCGGCGTGGGTTACGTCGTGTACAAGTACAAGCTTCTTTTCGGTTAGTTTGTTCCATTACTTTCTTCGGAACGGCTCACGAACAGAATCGTTGCAGTGTTCTATAAACCTTACGAATCTCAGGGCCAAGCTTGGCCCATCACCTTCATCCGTCTAATCTGGGGAGTGGTCATATTCATCACTTTCATGATCGGAATCTTCATTCTTAGATCCTCTTATATCCTATCCTTCTTGCTCACGCCCTTACTCTTCGGGACTATGGTCTGGTCTTGGTATACATACAAGAAGTTTAGACCGCTAAGCAAATATGTCAACCTGAGCTCGGTTTCTGAGGTGCAGAGGGGCGAGGATAGTGCCGAGGTTCAGAGATTGAGGTCAGGGACATCCTGTCACATGGTCGCAAAGGTAAATATCGCCACACTTTTTGTTGACGAATGGGTATTGATATTGTGGCTGTAGCTACTTGAACAGACGGCGTTATGCTCAAAACGATGAGACCCTGTATGTAGCTCCGGAAGACGAGCGTACTGACTACGTACGTACTAGAACCACATTGCTCCCGCTGCTCAATTGACCATTCGTTTAGTCTCAACCACCCATGGCCAACTGGTATAGTGGCGTTCTAAAGTAAGCCCAACATCACTCACTACTTCTTTCTCTTTCATGTCTAATCGTTGTGATCCTCTTAGTACTGGAAAGCGACGTTATGGTCATCCCGCACTAACTGGCGTGCTACCACAACCTTGGTTACCACTCAAGAAAGGCCAGAGTATGACAAATGGCGGCGGTGTTGAAGAAGACGGCGAGAGCGGAGACACCAAACCTCTCGTTTTGACCCTTCGGAAGCGATTCTCGATCGCCAGGCCTCCTCAAAGGGCAGGAAACGACTCCAGTGGAAATCCTTGGGAAGATGCAGGCTCGTCCTCTCGCCCAATATCACAACCTCTCAGTCATCGCCTTAGCTTCGACCATTCCACTGGTGTCATCATGTTGCCCGACAACGGTGACTGGCTGGAAGGCGGGGATAGCGATTCGGAAGAGGAGGATTATGGTGTGCAGACACCCCCTGTTCCAAGCAATCGTTCCCAAGATACCGATTTGCAACAAGCTTGGGGTGGGGATACTGGGAATTCGGTATCTCAGTCACCGAATAAACGGTATAGCACCTATTACCACCATCCGGAACGCCGAAAACGTACTTAGGGTGATAATCTCTTCCTCTTCCTTTTCCATACCCTTTATGTTACTCCTATACCAGGACATTCTACTCACTCAGGTATACTATGGTTCGGTTTTTGGAACGACCTATTATTAGAATATAAACATTCAATTTCAAATCAGTTTAAACCGTGGGGGGCTATCAACCGAAGAAGCTCGTACACTTGGAATAACTCTCCTCTACCCGAGCCTAGCCCGTGGTAATCAGGCAATGAAACCGAATAGTTTCTAGAGGCCTGTAGACACACAATATTCTCTTGCGCAACACTTGGTTTGGCCGCAGGGATCCGATCATATTTGTTGATCCAGTATTGCCACAGTAACATTGACTCCTACCATCTTGCTGTAGTTGACATTTTCCAATTCAAGCTCTTATTCTGCTCCTTCACCTGCTACCTACAAGTCAACTCTTCATAGCTGGAATACAACTTCATATCAATAATACAAGTAAACACCAGTTTTGTTTGGTCCACTTGTTTACTTAGTGAAAGTATTCCTGATCAGACTTTGTACAATGGTAATACTGTTAATGTAGTAAACAGCTATTGAAATAATACAATATATAAAATATAAGACTGATGGTTACAATATAAGACCCTACATAGACTGTCATAATAGAATTGGAAGTCACACAGTACCAGTGGATATTCTCAGACAAACTCTGTAAGCTCAACAGTATTGCCTGTGTCACTAGAAAGAGATTTAATTATATCAGTTTAGTGAACATATTGCCAGTTATAGACTCACCTAGCTATAGGCATATTTTCTACAATTATCTCAATCTCTTCAACCTCACTTCTTTTAGTACCTAGCAATCCAGTAGCAAGTGGATTGTCTGAATACTGGATTTCCTCATCCTCTTCAAGGTCTCCCTCCTCACCAGTAGCCCAGGAGTCATTTAGGCTAGCACCTATATTGCCTTGGATATTGGCAACAAATTGCAAGGTTGTATGACTATGACTTGTCTGAGAGGGGTTACTATCTGTGAGATAGATAGAGCGGAGATCTAAAATGAAGTGTGAGAGAAGTATAGCATTGAGGCTACATATATCAATTAATATCAGTATCCCAAGATAGAGTTAAATGGTTCTTACACTCCCTGAATATAGATAAAGTATGATGCAGCTGGAGAATCACTCTAATAATATAGTGTTAGCATAAATACACAATGACTTATAAAAAATACTTACTGTTTGAACATTAGCAACTGCAAAGATATCTAACATAGTAGCTATGATATTTAAAAATAGAAGGGTGCTACAGATGTTTGCAGTTAATATGTAAATAAAGCAATATATAGTTTGAGGTTCACCAGAATTGTATGCATCCTAGTAAAACATCATTATTTAGAAATTAATCAGTCTATAGGATCAGAACTAACCATTTTTGAAAAGTGTTGAGGTTATTGGGGCTTGATCTCTCATTTGTGAGCCTTCTCTGAGAATTCTCTGTGTTACATATAGGGTAAAAAAGAGAACTGCAGCATCAGCAGCTACTGAAATTGATCTAGTAATAACAGGCACTGTCAAGCAAAGGTCAGTACCTGATATTGTTAAGAGTAAAAAGCTAAAACATACAACTACAAATGGTCAGTATAGACCTGCTTATAGATAAATGTCCGTACATACTAGATATACACTTGAGTATCAGAGAGAACCCAACATCCAGCAATTGGACCTGTAGGGATGACCAAATATGATCTTGGATGGCTATATTGATACTATATTAATATATTAGATTTATTTTATATCAAGTATACAGAGTAAACTCACTATGTTGATAACTGGATCAAACATGCTGAGAGTAAAAACAAGTATAGCAGGAAGCCACTGATGTTGAGTAATCCCCCAAACACGCAAGCAGTCAAATGCTACAAATTTAGTTTTAGATACAAATACTATCACATAGTTTAGTTTCTCTACTTACCTGCAAATGCAATGCTACAAGAAATATCTGTTATACTGACAATAATAGCTATAGTGTTACAACTAGATCATACTATTGGTTAAAAGTTTCAAAAACTCAACAATATAATCTCACCTCTAAAGTCCATTAAGAATCCAGTCAAATTCACAGTAATATTACTCACAGAGACAGTGGTATAGTCATAAAACCCATCAAACACTTGGACAAACATATCAAGTACTGTGATATATCTGATAGCCAGATAGAGACCAGTCACTGGAGAAATTTTGCCTTTCCAGATACATCTGAACTCTTGAGGGAAAGATAGAACAGTGTCATAGACAATCAAAGCTAGAAAAGGATGTGTGAATGAGATGGAATTATAACCCTGGTCACTGCTAACCTAATCCTGCAACAAGAATATAGTTTGCAGTCAAGCTCTGTGAGCTTAACATAACACATCAGAGATAATAGTCCAAATGAAGATAAAGACTCACATAGTATCAATGGCTTCACTTGATGTAAGCCCCAGGTCAGAGTCAGACATGTTGATAGGCACTGTGGTAGATACAACCTTTATCTCAAAGATTGGATAGGGGAGAGATGCTAGACAGACTACCCAAGACTGTGTCAGCATGCTTATATATTGTCAGCTGCTCACTACCTTGAAGGACAACGAGATGAGATGTCGCAGTGAAAATTAGAAGGCATCGTGATTGAGCATAGCCTACTAGTATGATCATCTAACCAATCTACACCAAGAAGTGGAGAGTGGAGATGAACAACGCGAGCGGGAAGCTTCGGACCTAAGAATAGACATATGAGATAGATATACAACTACCTCAGACACCTCTGCATGCGTATGGACAGGTATTGCAAGATAGACATGAGTCAATGAACAGCACGAACATGATGAACGTCTTCTTGAAGAATCGATGTGCGTCAACTGAGGCTACAAAGGATCACACTGAGCGACGATCAGATTGTATTCATTGTTCTTGTTCTTCCATTTTCATATTGCACTATAGAAGCAGCCCCAAACAATTGGCATTGGATTGGGAACGACTGAATACCGCCATGAGCAAATTTCGAAATATGTCCTCGGAGGCATTCGACATGACTACACACAACAGTGATATACTAGACATATGGCGGGAGTTCGTTGTTGGGGCTTTCTAGAATTACATGTGCAAGGTTTATGACAAGTCCGTCCAATCAAGTGGGTCTCTCCTGTCTATGATATCAATGAGAATTATCCTAACGCAATTACCTGCTAATCCTGAGGTTTTCCTTTGTTCTATCAAATATCGCATTTTATTTTAAATTTTAAATTTTTCTATTCCGTCGTACAGGCACAGGTAGAGCGATTGGTATAGAATACGGGAGCAAAAACTGTATTTTGGAGGTATCATGTTGGGAACGTATCAAAGTCACCACATGTCAAATTACATTGAATTTACAATGTTAAATGTATTGACGACATGTTCACAGTAAGGACTAAAGGATTCGTGAAAACTGCATCCTATATCCATACTCGCCAATAAAATCGTAAACCCTACACGCTAAATCAAGAACAATAGAGCTTGAACGGCTCGAACATAGACATCCATAACACATAACACGGAGTCAAACAAATATACATGACTGAGAACGGGACATAAGATCAGTGTTTATGTACTAATTGTATATCTCGAAGGCGTATCTTCCCATATGTCTTCAGTCATATCCAGGCCTAGCGTCAGTGGCACCTATGGAGTGTCTTCGTAAGCATTCCATTACGACTATACAAATCATCAAACAAGCACTCACTTTAGAGATAGCGGCGGATATATTTCGTTTTGCAACACGGCGGAAGGGATCCAAGTCCATCAGCCCATGGGCTCGACAGGTTTGGCAAGTTGTGCAAACTTCCGAGCTACTATCCAACAAGTATTGGATAGGTAGCTTGGAATCTTCAACGACAGCGGATGATGGCGCACGATGAAGACGTTCGCACAAGTCGTGGAAATAGTGTGCAAACCAGATTGCCACCGAAGGACCGTTATGCCTAGGCAATGCCCAGTTCAAAGGCCATTGGTGTCGGTTGATGCACCAGTCCGATGCACACCTTCCACAGCTTTGCCAGCAAGGTACGTTTTTAGAGCTGTTGGAGGTTATGCTACATACTAATGCATCGACCGCAGCATCTGCGCAAGCGTTCCGATATTTTTGCAAGAGAGCGATCTCGTAGGGAGAGAGGAAGTCCGGATAGGACGGATGTTGAAGAGTGTAGTGAGCCGCGTATTCACAATGAACAACCCAATCACTTTTATGCGCAAGGAAAAAGGTGTGGAACGCCTCATATGGTTTCTTCTTCGTCAGGGTGTCCACAATTTCCCATACTTTGTCTGGGATATTGCACATCTCCAATTGCGTTGAGATGGTATACGCACGATAAACATGTTCCAGCGAACAGAAGAGATCATCTTTTGAACTCTTTTTGTCCCCATACAGTTGCCATAGGATTGTCCACCAAACCATGTACGTGTCCTGGACATCGTAAACAAGAAGTTCGTATGATGACTGACTAGCCGAGGTCAGCTTTCTCGCTAGTACACCGCCTTCTCGTAAGATGGCATCTTTAGAGATGGCAAAGTCATAGCCGTCCTCGGTTCGAAGGATAAGATCGGCCTGAATGATATTGGGGAATTGTATTCGTTGAGTAAAGCTTGTTTGCAGCGGAGGCGATGGAGGGATTTGTAATTGAGGGGATGGAGGGACGGAGACCATATTGGCAGTGGAAGGATTTGTGAGACGAGTGTGGCGTAGAGAGCTGAGGAGCGCACACCAGATACTACTATGGAGCTTTTGTATCGGATAAAGTATCCTATTTTAGGTGAGATGAGTCAATGCACTACTTACGGAGACAGAGTTTGATGACGGTGGACCGGCCAATAGAAGGGATCGTTATAGAATGAGGAGATTCTAGAGAACGTCTAGGAAAGAAGGAGCCGCATCTGTCCTAGAAATGACCTCGAGTTAATAGGAACACGTACTTGTGTAAGGCGGTCTGTACTTTCGGTGAGGAGTTTCCGCAAGAGGATGAGACTAGAGGAGATCGGGAGGCATAGTGCTCCAACACATCGTAAGGCGTGGCACGACTACCTGCCAACTAGACCTGCAAAGGGTGGAAATAGTAAGAGATGTTCGAGAACATTTCAATATCTTGACGCTAAGCCCTAAGCGTGATCTTTTCCTGTCCGAGTTAACTCAAAACGTCGACGGTGATCGTCATCTTCTGCGAGGCAATACATAGCCTACGAGAGGGATTCATAGCACCGGTAATATCACGGTGCCTTTATCGTGCTGGGGTCTCTAGCAAGAAACTGGAAGAACAGCCATATCCTAAATACGATGTGATGAAACAAGGCACGGTAACGAGCTTGTGAAGAGTATGGGGGTGGTGGGGCACATCCACGCCAAGAATAGTCACAAGGCAGAGCTAACACTTGAGCACACAGTTAATAGAATGCCATGGAAGCGTTCCAATTTATAGCAAAACCTTACAGGTAAACGTGCAACGTGACGTTGGAACCCAAAGGGAAGTAGACGCATTTCACCGCCCGTAGGTATCATCATTCGGACTCTCCTCGGCATCTGGTATGGTTTTAGAAAACCTGTTCATGGAAAGCACGATGACTATATACTTCCCTGGCATGAACCCTGTACGCTTCTCCCGCATAGCAATATGAAAGTGGTCCCCTTGGTTTGGAGAGTTTGTGATTTGTCTGCTGTGTGAGCGGTGGGGTGAGCCGGAGCCTTATCGATTTGATGGTGGAGATACACATGTAATAGAACGAGCCTAGCTATTGAGTTCTGTAGGTCCCCAGTTTCCTTCAGGACGTGGACTACATGTTCCGATATCATGGTTCGGTGGCATGACTATCGGGGGCCGGGTAGTTTGATCCCAAGATGATTTATTTAGTTGAATTTGAATCTGAAAGGTGTCACCGCGAGCCCAGAGTCTGGACCATCTGCGCGTTAGCTGTCAGCTCTCTTCGAACTTCGACGGACCATAATATCTATACAGCACAGAGCGTATCTTTCCAATTGACCCCAGACGATTCGAAGTGTCGGGATCCAAGTTAGACTTGGTCTCTTAGTGAGTGCAATACCCCTGGTTTGACCCATCAGAGCTTCGTATTTGGGACGTGCATCACATAATAAGAATATAATCCTAGATATATCAGCCAATACACTTCAACAGTATACAAATAAGATTTTAGCTGAATGACCAGAGAGTGTCAACACGATCCACAAGTGTAGTTTCTTCCTCGGTCTCGGCTGTGATGAACCATCTCTTTTGCGTGGGCTCCATAGCTAAGGCAGGCTCTTTTTTAATCCTTCGTTTCGCCTCCGTTTCGTAAAGCTGAATATACGCAAGAGAATAAGTACCACTATTGCAAGAATAATAAATGGGGTGGTGTTCACTTACCGTTGTGTACGTATGATCCAAGAAATCCTCCAACGAATAACTCGGTTTCGTAAACGCCTCTTCAAATATCCTCACCAACGTCGATACAGAAGAGTGATAATGTTGCCGTTGGGTATGGAGTTCCCATAACGAAGACTCTATAGCGTTTGTAAGCGTGGGATTGGGTTCAGACGCATTAAATGGGTCCGATTCGCCTGATGCCATGTCTTCTGCGCGATGGATCATGACCATAAGGGCAGGGTGCTTTTTGAGGATATTGTAAGTGAAGGGAATAAGCATGATGATTGCTGCGGGAGGGGCGGTGAGGGAGAGGCGGGCGAGTCGTTTGACGAAGGAAGCCAGGAGGGTGGCCGGTAGTAATCTATTTTATCAATTAGACGAGAAATTTAGACTACGAAGGAATATGGCGTACGTTGAACTAAGGAAGAGTTCTGTTAGACGGAAGAACCGTGCTCTGTGCTTCACATGGAGTACATCTCGGTCGAGGAAGGCATAGAGACGAGTGTAGAACGAAGGGTAGTCACTGTAATACTTCGATGAGATATGACTGATGCAAGATGAGAAATGAAAAGTACGAACAGGTTGTATTCCTTGATAAGAGTGAACAATCCATTAAGAGCCAACAAGCCAACAGTTCCTCCATAGTCCACACAATTCGCGATCCAGTCCATAACAAGAATAGCACGAGTAAGATGCGGAAGGACGCCTCTATGCATGACATTGAGGGCTCTTGTTGTCAGTGCCTTACTCTGTTCCGAAGGTCCAATGGACAGTAGAGGCAAAAGAGCTAACCACGTTCTTGTGAACATTGCTCTATGAGAAGCGAGGGAATGTACTGATTGGTGTATAGTAAGCTTGTGTAGACGAACGGAGGGTTTCTTCGGGTCGGTTGATTTCGGTTCGACGGTGACTTCATCTTCGAAAAATTTGCGCCAGTCGTCTTCATCCTCTCCATTAGGCGTTTTCTCGGGCTCCTCGGTTTCGTCCTCATCGTCTTCAGCGTTCGAGGTTTTGGCTTTTGGAGGTCGGGCACCGAGCTCTTCAACAAGCCAGGAATTGAGTTCTGCGCTATCGGTAGGGAAGGTGGTGAGGGATTCGAGGAAAGAAAGTAGATTGTCTGCTGCGTTCGGATGCTCAGATTTGGACCAAGTCGAGAGCAAGTTCCTGCGAGAAGAGTATATTTGAGAAATTGTAAAAACATGCTATTACGAGAGCATACATACGCGGATTCACGAAGAAAGAACCATCGCACATCGTCGTGAACACTCAAGTAGTCTTCAACGAATAGGTCACGAACATCAAGTTCAACCTTTCCATCATGCTTCGGGCTTGAGCTTTCCGCTTTGGTACGTTTGTGCGAGGAATTGCTTCGAGGTGAGGGAGGGCAAAAGAGTAGACCGTATACGATTCTCTTAAAATGTGAGATGTGGAATTGAGGTTGAGGTTTACTGCTAGATTCAGCTTTGCTTAGGGATGAAGAAAGATGCTTTTGGATGGATAGAAGAATCTTCAGAGCAGAAGTCTGCATAATCGGAGAAGAATTTAAGCAGTAACAGTCATATCATTGTCGATATAACTTACTCGAATGGTGGTATCCTCGTCCTTCAGTAAGCTAACCAAGAGCTCGGTATATTCATGCAAACGGTCGTTCACCCATGTGCGGACAGTTCTAGCTTCTTCATTTGCCGGAGTATTGGTTAAAAGACCATTTGTCAAGATAGTAACAAATGATCGATATAGTGCATATAAAGCTTTTGTAAGAGATGATGGGTCGGTGGCTTCTTGCGCAATATCAAGAAGGTCGGCTAGCGGATTCAAGGAGCCTTTTGAGGCGACAGCAGCAGTGACTTGTTCTTCTAGTTGTTGAATTGAAGAGGCGTATATGCGACCTGATTGCTGTTCCGCCCTGCGCTTTTTGTGCGAGTTTGGAAGAGAGGAAGGAGGAGCCATGGTTGTCGCGACTTGCAACTTGAAATTTCGCTGCTAGTGCAAGCACGGAAATCAATGATCGGAGAATGATCCGATCGTGTTCTTCCATATTAGGCATCTTAGCAGGTTCCCTAGGCTGTGCGCACTGTCCCAAATATGAAATGAGGTGTACGCGCAGACTAGGCACTCTCTGGGCCTCGAGGGTGCGTCCAATATCACACTAAAATGAACGCACTACTTCCTTGTGCTTCAATATGGTGTTCCTAGGGATACAACTCATCGCCTTTCATCATAACTTGGAGGGTTGAAAATATACAATGATGAACACTGCACTACGAAGCAAAATTATATCTCAATCATGGACTCGTGAACAACAACGGAAGCAAAATACGCATGGTCAAGGGCTGGCAGATGATGATTGCATCATGCACGTTCCCTTTGTTTCATTATGTGTGCATAGCTGTAATACTTCACATGTATAATATATGCCATTCATTTTGCTCTCTCGGGACGGGACGATCACCAAAGTTCCAAACTTGTCGACGGTCATCAGCGACGATCGTTGGTATGGACGACCTTGTCCATGGAAACACGGTAAAACCAATACGACATCATGGCAGCATTGATGTCCTTGGGCTGCCTGTCCCTTGTCAGACCTGATCCCAATTGTTCGACAATGTCGAGGATGTACGGAAAGAGGGAGGAGAGGCAGAGTGACGCCGAGGACAGCTTTGCCGACAGGGGATCCGTAAGCGCCCAATTCATCTGCACCTGTTTCTCTTCTCCCAACCACTCCTCCCTTTACGTTCTGCTTTCCTCCGGATGCAATGGATGGCTTTTCAGAACAACGAACAAACATCATCGACTGGGACGAGGTTGATGTACACGCGTGGCTCTGCAAGCTGGGCTTCCCTCAATACGAACAACAGATCAGAGGTGCCGTCTTGTTCTTCACGTTGCTATCTCACCTGTCATTCTCACCGCTCTGCCTTA
This sequence comes from Cerrena zonata, assembly GCA_038087015.1. Classification (NCBI taxonomy): domain Eukaryota; kingdom Fungi; phylum Basidiomycota; class Agaricomycetes; order Polyporales; family Cerrenaceae; genus Cerrena; species Cerrena zonata. The sequence goes on from JASBNA010000017.1 coordinate 658,174, forward strand.
GAACACAATATAACAGGAGATGTGCTCTGTCTGCTAGATGCAGAGAGCCTGAAGGAGGTCGGCATTGCGACCATTGGACAACGACTTGCCATCTTGAAGGCGGTTTATCAACTCAAGATTGCAAATAACATTCCTATCGAGTCCGACCACTATATCCCTCCATGTACGTGCCCTTCATGTCTTTTACGTATCAAATCTGACCGTTACCTAGCGGAAGTCGAAGATCGGCCAGAACAGCCCAATGTCGACAAACTATATAACCTGCTGCGGGAACAGGGTGCGCTTTCACAATATCGACAATGCCTGTCTTCCGCTTCTTTGCTAAGTGCTTCATAGGCGACCGACTTCGTACTCTGGAAGAAGAAAACCAACGTCTTAGTAGCAACCTTAGTATATGTCTTGATGACATCAGTAATGTGCGGAATTCGATTCAGATTAAACCAGTAAGTCACGCCCATATCTTTAGTCGGTTCAACAACTCAGCTTTGCTGCAGGCTGAGAACAGTAGCCCCGTTACACGTCAAACATCATTCAAGTGGCCCACATTTGTTAAACCATCACGGTCACCTACCAAACCTACCGCTCCGGAAGTGGAGTCACCTCAAAGTTCCCCGCAACGGACGGAATACGACTTTAACTCTTCACGCGCGGGCGCATCTGCTACCTCAGATAGGTCAAGACAACCAACATCATCTTCCACACCACCATCCTCGTATGTATCGAATGTGGGTGCGAGTACCAGTAGCTCACAAGCGCCACCACCTCCGAGGCGTCAGGAGAGCTCGGACAACCTCAAGAGCTTCAAGGTCAGCCTTGACGATCCAGCATGGAAAGTCTTACCTGCTGCTCTCAAGAAATACAAGATCAATAATGATGACTGGCAAAACTATGCTATGTTTATCTGTTACGGGTCCACAGGTATGATGCTGTGTAATACAGTGTACCATGTCACTAAAACTTTAATACAGGGAATCGTATCGAGCGTTGTCTGAGTTACGACGAGAAGCCTCTCTTGCTCTTCCAAAAGCTCAAAGATGCGAAAAAGAACCCTGTTTTCATGCTAAAACACATCAAGGACATTCGGTCTCCCATTGCTGTTGCTCAACAGAAACAGGCGGCACGCAAAGCTAATTCCGAAACATCGTCCGTCAAATCACCGCCTCTCACAGGTGCATCAGGACATAGTCACGGGCCCACTTCGGGACACGGTCAAGTACACGACTCTCAGCGCTCTCGTCCACCGATGTTACAGGTCAACAGCAATATGAACTTAACTTCTGTCGCTCCAGGACTCATGTCAGGCGTACCGAATGGTCAGAATGGCTGGCCAGAAGTGATGTCGCCATCTGTAGAACATAAGGATAGATCAGAAGAACATCTCGCTGACGTTTCGAAGGGCCAAATATCGACAGAAGGGAACGATCCACCTATTGTTGTAAGGGAGATTCCACCCTCGACTGGGGTATCGTATGCGGTGGCTATCTACCCGTACATGGCTGAGCAAGAAGATGAGTTTGATGTGGTTGTGTACGTTGGCATCCCTTTCTCTTGGCCTATGCGACATATTGATCTTATTGGATCTTTAGTGGAGACACTTTCATCATTCTCTCTCGTGCCCGAGGCTGGTGGGTCGTCCAACGAGATCCGGCAGGCTCCGGGTTGGTCGAACCAGATACATCGAAACAAGGTTGGGTTCCAGCAGGATGTCTACTCGAAACAAATGTCCCTGTTGCTAGCGCGATTGCAGAAGCAACCTCCCGAGGACATCCATCCTCGGACGACAACAACTCATCTGATCCTGCGAATAAAACGCCCATCTTGCCTTTAAGCATTCTGTCAACTAGCTTCCCTGGTATCGCTCTGATGGACTATAAAGCAAAGGGAGAAGAGGAGTTGGATCTGATTAAGGACGATACCTTGCGAGTATTCAAACGGTATAATCATTGGTCATACGTATGTTTGCTTTTCGACTTCTTCCTCTAGTGATTCTTGTGTACTCATTACTTTATTAGGCTGTCAAGGAAGAATCTGGCGACCGTGGCTGGGTACCATCATGGTACATCGGCAAAGTTCCCAACCAGCCCGGTGTTCCGCCGACACCAATCACCAGTGGTACCCCTAGCAACAACCTCACCTCTGCGTCTTACTCAATGGATACAGATCGCTTAGATGCTAGTCAACAAGCACAGGTGTCACCAATGTCTTCGGCATTCCCTCCCATGCAGCAGCGAACAACCGCGGTTGTCTAGTTTCATTAGCCTCAGTTCGCTAAAACCATTCCTTCGTTAACCAGCCTCTTGCGAGGCATTGGTCTCCAGGTTCTTTTGGTGTTCTTTCTTCTTCAATATTGGCCCTTTTGCTGCTGATAAGTACGGTTATTTTCCGCTCATTAATTTCCCCCGTCCTCGCTCTCATTACTTTATTTTTTCTCATGTGTATACCTTTCATTGTCTTATCGATGATATTTCCGACTGATATTGCATCTCGAGCACTCTTCCTTCCCGGCCTTCTCTTACATCCCCTTATTCCATTCTCGTCCGCTATCTTCTCCTTCGGTTCCCCTCTTCGGCCCCTTATTCTGATTGTGTTTCGTTCTCATGATCCCGATTCTCCTCTTGTATCTATTACTTATTCCAGTCAACTCAACTTGGATTATCAAGTCCCCACTCTCTCATTCGATATTTTCGTTCTGCTTCATGCTATTCCAACTCTGTTCTTGTCATCCTTTTCTCTCACCAAGCTTCTCGTTGTCCCGAATTTCTTCTCGCCCTCACCGTGTCATATTCGTTCTTTGGACCGACTCCATAACCGCAACTACTTGAATAGTTCCAATTAGCAGATTTCCTGCCTGATTATCAACCACGCTTTAGGATGCATGGTTGGTCTCTGTGTAGTATTAGATGAATAAAGTTAACATTCGAATTCGCTCGAATGCATATACATCGAGTTTTATCTCTGACTGTCAGCTTAGTTTGGAAGTTAGGGGATTCGATTAGCATCAGTCTGTGATAAGATGAAACGTGTTGAGTCCCGTAGCGGGTATAAACAAAGTTCGTTGGAGGATATGCTCTTTATATTTTTAATATCGTGTTGATTCTAGTTAAAGCCATTGCCGTTTATGGATATGACATTCCGAATGAGGGCTTTCCGTTTCCCTGTTAGTATACAGGATGTGCCCTGGCCCCTGCCAATGGCGATTGGAAGTCTAAAACGCATTGTGTGGACTCGAATGGTGCAAACCTCATCTGTTCAACTATTTCTCAACGTGCATTTTATCTGCGTTCCGCTAGTTCTGTACAGTCAAATACACCAGAGAGTATACAACGCAAGACGATAGCAAAAAGAAATGCATAGCAAATAGTATCTAAAAGCGACTACGAATACTAGAGAAAAGGGAGAACAACTAAGGCGACAGACTACAAAAAAATCAAGGACCCGAAAACATGAACAAGAATGAACAAGAGAGAGATGCGTGATCATATCAATGAGTCGCATGTTGAGGATTATCATCGTGTTTAAACAAGCCAGTCACTTTACCCAGCCTATAAACAGAAAGGCGGCAAAGTTAGGCATCATCTTCGCAAAGCAAATAGTTGCTCACTAGGAGGAGTCACACTCTAAAAATAAATATAGAGTGTGCAAATACGATAGAGGGTAAAAGTGTGTGTTATAGATCTACGATGCTCACCATCCACCATTGTGCCGTTTCTTTGAGCTGGTAGGAGAAATGGGTGGTGCTTGGTGGTCGTTAGCGTAAGTCTGTCGACGATGAGGACGGTTCTCTCGGTGGTTATGGTCATGCTCTCGGTCTCGGTCTCGAACAATAATGTTTTCGGGGTGATGGTGTGATCCAACGTTAGGGTCAGGAACTGAACGTCGAAGGGATGAACGTCGATGACGATGATCCACATCCCTAGGGTTCACAACCTGTGGACCTTGCTCTCTTTCCATCTCTGTAGCCCGTTCCCTATGTTCCCGATGTCCAGAATGAGACGGTCGCTTAGTAGAATTAGCAATGTATTGTTCTGGAGGTGGTTGTTGTTGTTTTTGTTGTTGAGGATGAGTCGCTTGTGAACGTCAGTGCGTCTTGTCCCAAATGGAACTATGGGGACATTTAGAGCCAAGAAAACCTACCTTGATTCATATTCGGAGGCATATAGGTATTGCGCCGAGATTGGGTGTGAGACCCTGGCCGTGAGGAATACGGAGGAGGTTGGGGGTTGTGAGAATCAGTGATAGGAACCGAGTACGATTGGGCTGGGTTGTATGGGTTCGCAGTGCTTTGTGGTGGTGGTGCCGTCACAGCAGGAGGCGCATTGCTAGGACCTCCAGGTAGAGCACCGGCAGGTTGCTCAACCCCATTAATGGTATAGCGTTCATGCTCTGGTGAGCGATAGATTACATGCTCGTTCCCCTTTAAGATGCATAATCAGTCAGCTATCTTCCACGGTATTACATGAATAGCACGAACCTGTGCGTCCCGGCGTTTAGTAATAGTCTCGGTCCTTCCATTGATAATCCTTGTCGCCTGGCTCTGCGAGACCCACTGCCCATTCGACCCAAAAGCAGATGAAGAGCTACTATACACCCTCCGTGTTTCACCAGACGGAAATTCATGACCCGGAATGCCGTCGAAGAAGGATCGACCGAATGAGGATCCCAGCAGAGTAGGACCAAACAATGTGCCTCCAAAAGGGTCTCCGTGGCTATGAGGTCCAAAGGGGAAATCATCTCGGAAGGGTGATCTTGCAGGGAAGCTACCGCTGAAGAATGGATCATCGTCAAAGTGCCGATGAATGTCGCCGAAGATGGAATTAAACAGGTCAAAGGGGTCGGTGAAGGCAAAGGGTCGCCTGTTAGAGCCGAATGGGGTGTGGAAGAATGGGTCTGGCATGAAGGAGTCGTATGGGGACCGGAAGTGGTCTGATGAAGCCTCGGGAGCGGAGGGCGGAGGCCATACGCCATGTCTATCGTAAAGCTGTTGGATATTAGGGTTGTATGTTGAAGGGCGGTAGGGGAGAGAAAGCATACCTCACGATTCCGAGTATCGTTGAGCACTTCGTAAGCGTTGTTCACCTACAGGCGCACGTATATTAGGGCAAGACAATACATAATCGATTTATGTTGGACTACTTACCAGACGAAATTGCTCCTCTGCTTGAGCTTTCTGCTCTGCTGTGTAGCCTTGGGGCAGCCTATCGGGATGCGTTTGCAAAGCCCGTTTCTTGTACGCCTTGCGTACTATAGAAGGCGTAAGAGGGTACGTCTCAGTCGATATTCGATGCCGTTTAGACTGCTTACCTTCGTCTGGAGAGGCATTCTTCTGAACGCCGAGGAGTTCGTAGAGATTGGAAGACATGAAGTTGGAAGTTACGAGGTTTATTTGGAATTCGCCAACCCTTTTATACGGTGTGGATGTCGTCGAACTTGATGGAAAGATGGAAAGTGCGCCACACGGCCCACACCTATTGTACGCCTTGCCTATGACGGCACGCTTACACAAACTAGCGCCCATAATTCGATCATTGCTTTTACTACGCTAGCGCTGTGAAATATTCAAATCATTCGCTAATTTCGCTTGTTCAACAAATTTGTTCTTTGTATCGTTACATGAAATTGCTGGGCTTTGCTGCTCCTTAGACTTACCCATCTCCTAAGGAGGCAACATCCATACAACTCTCTGTAGGATGCATCTTCAAGAAATTATTCTCTGCTCGACTTCCCCGACCTCCTCTGCTTCCGGGTCTGGTTCCATAACTCTTCACGACATCCAGACGGGGTCTTCACTGGCCTCATTTAAACAAACATCAGCACGGTCTAATTCCACAGCTGTTGTTACTACCCAAAATGGCCAAGGAGGGTTTATGCTCTCTGCCCAACCCGAAAAGTCTATTATGAATGTGTATAACTTTCAAAAAGTACGTCCTGTTTTCCTCCCATCTCATAGGTGGTTGACTACATCTGTAAATATAGGACCAACTGGCACTCAAGATTGTACTACCCGAAAAACTCTCATGTATCGCTGTTGACCCAAAAGGGTTGTATTGTGCTGGAGGGACATCACAAGGTCGTGTATATCTTTGGGAGGCACGTACGTTCTTACCTTTCTTCATTTAATTTATATACTGACAGAAACCTTTGTCACGATAGTAGATTGCTTCGGGAATCATGTACAACGCCTGGGATGCACATTATCGACAAGTAAACGTCTTGCGCTTCACGCATGATAGCGCTGCGTTGATTTCTGGAAGTGATGATTCTGCTGTTGGAGTTTGGTCGACCTCAAGGTACGCTGCTGCCTGAATGTTCAATCTGTGATACATCAAATGACCAACTGGCTTTTTCTAGTTTAGTTGACGACGGATCCCAAAATGACCTCCCAACAGCGTTTTGCACGCTAACGGACCACACGCTACCAATCTCCGACATCGCTGTTGGGATCGGTCTTTTTCCAACTTGCAGAATACTAACAGCCTCAGCAGACCACTCAGTCAAGGTGCGTCCTCCGAATTCGAGATTCACATATGGAAATACACTAACTGTTACGAAAATAGCTTTGGGACCTATCCACCCATACCCTCCTCACCACATTCCAATTCCCTCACCCGATCCAGATCCTCGCATGGGACGTGACCGAACGTTTATTCTTTGCCGCCTCTTCCTCAGAGGAAGGGTCGATCCATCAAGTGAATTTATTCAAGCAGCGAGAAGATAAGTTTGCTAGGTCTGGGTTGGAGGCTATTGGTGGAGGTGGGATTGCGGATATTATTAGGATTGATGGAGAGGGACAGAGTGAGATGGGGAGGAAGAGGTTGATCAGTGTCGGGTAAGTTCTTCTACCTCTGTATTTGTGGAGGAAAAATCTAATCTATCGACGTAGTCAATCAATAACAACACTCTCCATCTCCCTTACCTCCTCCCACCTCCTCGTCGGAACACAACCGGGTCTCATCCAGATCTATGATATTGCCTCCCACCAACTCCTCCGAACAATCTCCACTCACAAGGGATTCTCAATAACCCACTTGAGTACTATGCTTAAACCACCTGATCTTGTTGGACATGTTAGTCTAAGTCTAGGTGGGGCGGGCGATGCGAAAGAACCAATGCCTGTGAGACATATCACACCGTTCCAGAGGATGAGAGATCCAAAGGCAAGAGAGGCACATGAGGTCGGGATCATGTTGCCACCTTCGAGTTCGGTCAGTTCACTTGCATTCATGTCAGTGTTGTATTGACTCATGTACTCATACACCCAATGCACTTAACAGCGTCCCAACGAAGCGTTCTTCGACTACCCAACAGACGAACTCCTCCGAGACTACTCAGTCTTCATCCAACCGTCCGGTTCAGACTCTCAAACCCAATCAACGGGTGTATCATTACAAAGTCGAGTCTCGGAGCTAGAGAATGAGGTAGTGAAGTTGAGAGAACAGTTAGGGAAGGCGAAGGGTATCAATGATACGATGTGGGAGACGGTGGTTCAGAAGATGGTGAATGAGAGTAAAAGTAAGGGTAAGGGCGATGAGAATGCCGGGAGTGATGGGTTTGTTGCATTGGGTGATGAGGATGAGGGGAGGAGACGGAAGAGGTCGAGAGCATGATGTTGATTCTCACTCTTTTATGCAGTCTGCACTTAAGACGAAGATATTTTGTTCGTCATAACCGAGCTTAGCTTGTGGGAGGCTATATAAAAATGAGACTTGCGATGGCTATATGAAAAGCCGTACAGCAGGAAAGAAAATGTATTCGCAGTAAACATGATTTACGAATCCTTGTTCTCGCCATAATCGGCAGGGTTCTTCCCGTGGTGTTGGTGATTAACCAAGTTGACCCTGACGTGAACGTTAGTATTTCATGAAGGGTAGTTTCGAGTAGGAAGACACACATAGGGAAGATGCCTATTGGGGCAGAAATAAGCACATATTTCATGGAAAGCACAAGCAGTAAGTACGCACTGAATTTGAGTTGCGAGAACGCAGAATTTCTGTATGCGGCACCCTGAACCCATTCAGGTTGGTCTGACCGGCCGTAAACTGGAAGACCTTGCTGTGCTCGGGCCTCCATTTCTTTTCGGTCCAACTCGTCTTCACGCTTGTTCTCTGTCCAGCCCCAGAATCGAACTGAAATAAAACACAAAAGCGTTTAGTTTATTAGGTCCGCAACGAATGGAGGAACAGACGTACGACTTGAACGTTGGTATGCGAACAAGAAACCGCCGACAAAACCTAGGAGACCACCAAGCCTGAGAGGTGTTTTCATTCTCGATCTTGAGCGGTCAGCCATATCTGTTGCACATTATTAAGTACAACAACCAGGTGTGTTTCGTTGTATTACACACCCCAGAAATACAAAGCGGCCGGGAAAGCACCAGTGGCAGCAGCCCAGACCCCGAGGTCCGAGAGCCTCATATAACGAATGACACGACCAGCATGGGGGTCTGCATCGATGAGTGGGTAGGGAGTCTCTACAACTTTCTCCGGCATCGTTGTGAATGGTATTGGGCAGTCTGTGAGTGGCGGGCGTCGCAGAAAGGCCAGAGTGCAGCGCCGGAGCACGTGCCCGTGGTAAATGAAAGGGAGGCGTGGGAGATTGGGAGAAACACGCCTCCCATCTATTCTTTGCCACAATTCAGCCACTTCCTTCCCTCTCTCCCTCATACAATCTGCCGCACAATGAGTGTCATCAGAAGCAGTAACTCGCGCAAAGATAACAGGACATATTCCTCATTACCCTATGCTCGCCCAACACAGCAGAAATCGGTGCGTACTAACCTACTGTGGCGTCCGCGTTCCCTCACCTCATGATCGCGTAGCTTTGGAGCGATGTGTTGAGCAAAATAAACCCACTAAATTTCTTCGCCCGTCTGAATGAAGACGCGGATTCAGATGTTGAAATCGAAGAAGGACTTTCAGAGTCTGAACACGAGGAGGACGAAGAAGAGGGCGCACCTCCCGCTCCCCATTGTCCTCCTCAGAACAATTACCAGAACAACAACCCTGCCGCAGAGTCTCTAAGACGCCGGGGGGAAGAGGTATATCCCTCCTCGTTCTCGTAGTCGACCAGCAATTAATGTGATACCTTTGTATTCAGATTGAAAGGCAGGAGATGTTACAAAATATTGCTCGCGTACATGCACAGTCAAACGCCTCCCCGGAACGCCCTGGCCAGAGACCCCCGTCAAGTTCTACGTCTAAATCCTCACAGTCTTTGGAGGATGCTGTGGGCAATCACAACACGCTAGATCTCATTCGTAACTTTGTGCAGCGCAAGAATGACACAGAAGACATTAACGTGGTAGAGGCAGTAGGCTTGATCAGCATACTCAACAAAGTTATTGGTATGTCGAGTTCAATTTCTTTGCTCTGCTAGTTATCTTATGTGATATATAGACGATACGCAAAACATTCGACGGGAACCCTTCCGTTTCTCAAAATCACCCTCAGTCGCACCATCTCCAGACCCTGCTCAATCTTCATTAACGTCCAACACTTCAACTGCCTCGAACCTTTCGAACCTTTCCAATGGTTCATCAACTAATTCTGCCAGGGTGCTTACTCGCAATCCGAATGGCAACCTCCGCTGGATGGGCGCCGGCTCTGCAAAGACAACAAGAAACCGGTACTCTTCGCCGGGTTTTGGCACCGCACGGCCTCCACGCTTGCGCATGGTCATCCCTCCACCTGCACCTTCACCTAAATCTGACGCTAAGAGGAGACGTGTTGGAAGTGCCCAAACCTCGTTCAGTCAATCTGCAAACTCTGCAACTTCGAATACTGGGTCTTCATCGGTATCGGCTAGTGCAGCTCCAGCCCCCAGCGTGAATGGATCGTCTGCGACTACGTCTAGTAGTTCGCCTCCTCGCACCAATGGTACCATCACAATCCCGGCCACACCTCCCCGTGGACGTACGGCACTCACTACAAAGCCTACCGCACCTGCTATCCCTTCCCCCCTCCGTCAAACCTGGAAGCAAACAGAGTCTCCCTCTCCCCCGCGTTCTTCAGCATCGCCTTCTGCTGGTAGGCAACAGACACGTGCAGCTAGCATTTTGACGGAGCTTATCGGTAAGGCTACACCCTCGGCTACGGCGGACTTTTTCAACCCGTATCAGGCAGCGAGTCCCGTCCCAATCGTACCCAGTATGAAGAAGAAGCCGGTGAAGAGATCGAGACCTGTCAAGCCCAAGGCTCTTCCTCCACCCGAGGAGAAGGAGGAGGAGGTCGTACAAATGACGGAGCAACAGATCATCGAGGCTACTGTTCCCAAGGTAAGACAATACCCTCATATCACTTATGGGAATTAGTTGACTAATTATGTTTTCTCTAGGGGAGCAAGCGTTCTCGTCCACCACCAGAACTCCAGAGGAAACGAGAGGTTAAGCCTGCAGCGAATGACCCCTTCGAAGGCCTTCGCCGCAGTGCTCGTCTCAAGTCTCCTGAACCTACCCCACTACCCACCATCACTATCAATGGCGATTCTCCCCCTAATGCTAATGGCAAAAGACCATCCAACGTCAGCGTCGAGGAAGTCGAAGATGAGGACCTCCCCTCGCCAAAGAAGCAAAAGACGATTGTTCTCTCGCAACCTACCATTATCCTCGAGGAGATTGAAGATGTCAACATGATTACTCCCAATGTGAAGGTCACCAAGCCTTCTCAAATCATCGAACCAGAGGAAACTGGTAGCAGTAGCAGCAATAACAAGAGAGTGTCTTTCGCCCCTTCGCCCCCTCCCATCATTGTTCCACCGGCTCCGAGTATCCCACCCAGTGGATCTCGTCCGGGGTTCCGTATGAAGAATACGCACCCGAAGGCTCCTTCAAAGTTACGATACAGTATGAAACCTCAGGATGACGACGAGGACGAGGACGAAATAATGGAAGTGGCCAAACCTTCACCACCACCAGCTCCCACATCTAGTTTCTTCATGCCGCCACCCTCGATACCTCCCTTCGCCTCTACCTCATCTAGACCTGCTGCTGCTGCTGCCCCTGTTCCTTCCTCTATTGCCAACCCTTTCGCACCTGCACCCATAAAATCTTCCCAAAAGACCAATGAGGAAGCTCGTAGGTCTGTGCTTGCGATGCCAGTTACTTCTCTCCCAGTATACTCATTCGACACTCCCACTTCTTCTCCCGGTGCAGGTCCTGGACCTAGCTCTCAGAAAGCTCGTGAGGCTGCACTCGCAGCCCCTACATCATCTTTACCCACCTTCGATCTGAGCCAACAAGCCAAGGCTTCTTTTACTCCTACTATACCCCCCGCTAGCAGATGGAGTTGTCCGACATGCATGGTCAACAACCCTGGCTCTGCAGCCAAATGCGTCTGCTGCGAAGAACCTAGAACAAGCGCGAAGCCCGCTCCTGCGTCCTCTTCCGGAACCGCGGGTGGGTTCAACTGGGCCGCGGCTGGAATCAAACCTCCCTCCGCACCTGTAGGCGGATGGAAGTGTCCTACGTGTATGGTAGACAACACCGGCACGGCGTCCAAGTGTGTTTCTTGCGAAGAAGCGAAGCCTGGGGCCAAACCAGCTGCTCCGGCGGTGACTGGGTTCAATTGGGCTGCGGCTGGAATGAAACCACCGAGTAGTGCTGGGGATGGATGGACTTGTTCGACGTGTGGGTGTAAAAACCCTGCTAGTGCGACGGCGAAGTGTACCGTCTGTGAGTTGCCGAGGTGATTGTCGTTGGAGATGTCGATGGAGTGATATCGAATGAATCGTTTCCCTACGCTGTATTTTGTTGTCATCGCTTTCTACTTTTCTTTTCTTTTCCTATCATCTTTCTCTGTGTCATATCTTTTCATACTCGCATTTTTCCTCTGATTTCTTCAATTACTGTCCAAGAACGCGACTGCCATTAGTCTAGTGTACATACGAATAAGTGTCGTTGCTACCAGGTACATAGTCTACAAACGAGCGAGCAAAAAGAAGTACCCGTAGTATTACTACGGGCCTTTTTGTCTCTCATATCCCAAACCTAACTGTCTGATCATGATCCCTTCTGCCCAAAATCCAACTTCCTCGCAATACTCCGTGTCTCACCACCAATCTCATCCGACGAAAACTTGCGTTTCAGCCTATTCGGAGGATTCGCTTTCACACCCGGACCCACTCCACTAAAGTCCACATTCCCATCGACCTCTTCTAGAGGGATGTTGGACTCCTTTTGTGCCGGTTTGGGGAGTTTGCTGTGGTGTGAGGGATAGGGCATGGCGAAGAAGTATGGATGGTGGAGTGCGTCTTTGGCGTTGATACGTTTCTTGGGGTCGTATGCGAGACATCTGGTTAGGAGGTTGAGTGCGTCTGCGCTTGCTGCTGTGAACAGGTCTCGGAGGGGTGTTTTGGGGAATTGGCCGACTGGGACGTAGTCGGGAAGTTTCGTGTGGCCCTATATCAAGTGTCGAATGAATGAATAAGGATAAAGAACTAAGAGAGATGAGATCCTTACAGGCCAATCATCTTCTGTGGGAGTACCCAAAGCGCGAAATATGGTTTTCAGTTGGTCCATGTCGGTTTCACCCGGGAGGTAGGGTGTCCGAAGCATGAGTTCCGCAAAGATACATCCTACAGACCAGATATCGACTGCCGAGCTATAGTAACGGCAGCCGAAAAGCAACTCTGGCGGTCGGTACCACCTAATGATAATGTCAGAAGGACGTGTACATGAGAGCAGCGAGTAAGGAGATACCTTGTGATCACTTGACAAGTCATCTTATATCCAGGGTCTGCAAAGTCTCTCGCGAGACCAAAATCGGCAAGTTTGAGCTGTCCGTCTGCAGATATTAGCAAATTGTTGGGTTTCAGATCCTATCAAGTTGTAGTTAGCAAGATGTCCCTTTGTTCGGGTGAACACGAAGTACTCGGTGCAATATCCAATTACGGTGGCAGAATTCTAGACCTCGGAACGTCATAGCCATCCAAGCTTTGATATCAGCAGGAAGAAAGACTAAGGACCTATCCTTGATAACTTGTTCTAGGTCCGTGTCTAGGAATTCTAGTACAAGATTCAGGTTCTGTTTGGACGAGAAGACGTCGAGGAGCTGTATACAAGTAAGCATTCAGAACGACTTGACAAGGGGAGATATAGATAGACATACATCGATGACATTTTGGTGTTTCAGCTCACGAAGATATTTCACTTCGCGGATAGCTGACATATCGAGACCGTCTTTGAACTGTCCGACCTTGATCTTCTTTATAGCTATCTTGCGACCAGTAGACCGCTCACGACCTATTGAACATTAAGCTACGTATGTTAGGACATGATGACTTATGTACCTCTGTAGACAACAGCGTAGGCACCCTCTCCGACCTTTTGGTCCTTGACCCTATACATGAATGAGCATCGAATTGGAACAAGAATGCGCCACAATACCATTTCCGCTGTCGCTCCGCGTTAGCTCTTTCAACGACGTCCATGCTGTACAACGGGATTATTTAGGGAGTGTGGTTCATGGGTTGAGGTGAGGGTGACAATTGAGCGTCGGAATAGAAGGAGTATATGAATGAGGTGAAACCTGGATCGCATGCCCACTGCAGCATGCCTTTCCTAGTAGTTGGTGGAGGCGCGTGGCTCGATCGATTGTTTGTGCTACCTTATGAGGAAAATGACGTGGTTCGAGAACCTTGTTTCGTTGGAATGCTCGTCGCTCCAGTGCTAAGGTTTGATTTCTGAATTGGAATAACATGCTTTGAAATGTCAACAACATAGCAAGTTTATATCAAAGCAGTATTTACAAATATTATATACACAGAGCATAGACATAGCAATCACGACAACTAGTAACAGAGTATTTACAGTACCGCCACAGCAGGCGCATTATACAATCAAGAAAGGTAGTCCAAGAAATTAAGAGTCTAAGAACTCTTTACCAAGAAATGTAATGTTCGGGTCTAAAGGAACAGCTGGGTATGCTGCTGGTCAGAATTTAGATGAGCGGCGGCGGCTCTGCGTCGACGTTAACCTCGAAGGCGTCTTCGAGTACGGGTCATTGCGGACCTTTTCCATACCCTCCTGGATTCCATACTTAATCGCGTTCCAGGTCCTCAAAATATCCTGTGCGTCCCTTAAATCATCCTCCGACATCCACCAGTCGTCCTCCGGACCCCATCCCTTCCATCGAACCAAGAAACGCTTCGTTGATGACCTCGCGACCGTGTTCTTATCAGCCTTCTCCCTCTCCGCGACAATATGTGAGACCTCGTAGACTTCCTCTCCGTTCTCCGATTTACGTACCGCGGGCGGCTTGGGGACTTTATGAGCAGTTGGCGGCTTTCTCCATTTATCAGGGAGGTCCGCTGTATAAGGTTTGTTGTCCAGGGCCTTCGGCGTGAACCTTTTCTTAATCTCCGTCCGCTTACCTTTGAGCTGTGGAAAGCGGGCGCGACAGTATTTGTCGTATTCGCATACAGAGTGTTCGATATCGACCATCGATAAGCCACTAGGACGCTCGTCGCATTTTCGTGGAACGTTGTCGTCGGTGATACCGAGACGCGTAAAGTGCGAGTGGAGACTGCCGTGAAGGTACTTCATTGCCTCCTCCTCGTTCCCTCTCACTGTCGACCCCAACATCTTCTCTAGCCCGGACTTGGAGCCGGGACCAATGGCGGCCCACAGGTGCTCGTCCCAATCAAAGTGAGACAACATGTTGAGGTCCAGAAGGTACCTAAAAGACGACAGGTGTCAAATAGGGCATGGGAAAAATGATAATAGTACCGACTCACTGGAAGCCTGTGAAACTCCCAATCATGGGATACAGACAGATATATCCATGTGCGTCGCGGAGGTATTCAAACCCTTGTAGCTTCTTCGGCAGATCCTGATCCATCATCAATTTGATGAGCCGCAGGTGATTTTCGTAGTTTTTGCCCTGTGGACCCCCAAGATCTGCGGCCGGGATAATGTACGCGCTACCGTACAAGGGTCCCCTTTGCGCGCCTCGTGCTAGGACCCTCTCGTACTTTGCAAGGTCGAACGAACTCCACGCGATTTCTCCTAGCTCTTCTTCAAGAAGCTCCCATGTGTCTATACTATTGAATGTACGAAATAGAAGAACACGAAACACGTCGTCTTCCAAGTTCCCTGGACCCCGTTTCACCACGTTCCGGAGCACATACTGCGTCACCCGATCAAACACCCTATAAATGTTCGTGAAGGCAAACCCCGCGAGAGTGGAGTCTTCCGTCCATGGTGGACTCATCCCCGCAAGTCGAAGACAATGAATCCTGTGCCGCTCGGCGAGAAACCAAAAGAATGTGTCGAAGATCTCCGGATCTGGGAGGGTGAAACTCGCATTGTTAATTAGAATGGTCCGTAGTCTCTTCCGTGAGCTAACAGATGCCACACATCCGGGTACCCTCAACCTTTTGTTAGGTCGTACTCTGTGTGTGACTGCCATATTTGGTCGATGGACAGGGCACCCCAATGCAATTGGAATGGTGGCTGCGAGAATGCGGGAGCCTAGTCTCCCCACCAGTGAGAGCTAAAAGGAATCGACAGAAGGGCACCACCAGCTATTTTCTTGGGTATCCTGCACAACGTAGCACAAAATACCAAAGAAAATGAACTATAGGAATTAGTGAGCATCAAATGGTCGCGTCGGTCACGTGCACCGACGCGATCATTTCCGGCACGCTGGTCTTTGGTTCGTTTTCGTTGCTTGGAGGCGCTTCCTTGTTGCTTTCCAGCATATCTGTCTCATTCGTTTTCAATCTGGACAAGCCGTTAGGGCTATCAAGGCCATATGGCCACAAGCCGTTCTTTCTATGATATACTTGGTGTAACTCAAGATGCTTCGTTCGATGCGGGTAATTATTTCTTTGATTATTAACCTGGTATACTGAAACATATAAACTTCCTTCGATTGTGCCTGATTCCCAGTGCGAAAGGCATACAAACGCAAGGTCTTGCAGACCCATCCAGGTAAGCTCCATACCTCGCTTCCCCTATTCTAGTCTTTACTGATGACGTCTCAGACAAGTTGCCGCAGAATGTCTCGACTTATCAGAGACAACGTGCGGAAGCGTTATTCAGAGACGTGAGACAACAATGAAGAATCAAGTTACAAACACATTATTCAAATCCCCCACGCTTTACTCTCGTTAGGTTCGCGCAGCTTTCGATGTCCTCAGCGATCCTGCCAAACGCAAGGTGCGTGCTTCCCCTCACACTGATTACTCCGATTTAACACCGTATTCAACCACAACCCATAGGTTTACGACAATGGTCTGAACTACATCCGTGGTCGGGCCTATCACGATGAACTCCAGGCCAAACTAGCGAAGGAAAGGGAGGAGTGGTCGAAGCAAGCAGCCCAACGCCATACCGAACGTATGCAGGCTATGAGAAACGAGTCCCGCGCGAGTCAGTTCGCTCGTCAGGAGCAACAACGTGCCCGCGCGGAGAGTCAACAACGTTACCAGGAACGTATGAAACAAGCCGAAGAGAGATACAGAGAAGAGGTTCGTATCCTCGAGGAGCAGATACACGTCAGTAGGGAACAGATGCGGCAGAGCAGAGAGGCTATGCGCGAAGTCCCTCCAGTGACGACTCAGACGTACGTTGAGGCGGATGAGATGTTGCGCGAACTCAGGAAGTTGAATCCTGAATGGGAAGCTCGCAGACATGCTGCACTTCAAGTAAGTCTTTATGTGATACCTCGAGGCGGTAATCAACTGACATATCCATGTCTTCAGCGGCAAGCAGCTCGTATGCATACTTCTCGATCTTAAATTAGAATCACAGAGACACCGTTCTATTTTTCTTTTCGCTTTGCATGTTGCTATCATCGAACTAACTATGTACCGCCGGGATACCCTGTACCACACCATCGTTCTTTTGACTATTACTAAATGGAATTGTGCTTTATCTATCTTGTACATGAGTTGCACTCATTTCAACCTGGACAGTTGTTCTACGATGTGTATATTTTTCTATTTTCGTATTTTTGCAATGAACAATAGTAGACCCTTCAGTTCACCGCAAGTGTCCTCAACCGACTCTTTGCGATCCTACCAACATCTTCTACTGCCCTCTCCAACTCCGCCTTCCATACTTCCCCTCCCACGTCCACCTTCCCAACACTGTCAACTTCTGGCATGCTCGCACTCAGGGACCTGTCTAATCCCAAAACATCTTCCATTTCTTCCATGATCGCCGCCCTCGTCCTTCCATTCACAAAAGTGATGTACCTCAACCCCGGAAATCGATATTCATAACAAGTGTTCAAATGGCCTAGGCGTGCCAACACTTCCGGGGGTGTCACTACCGCTGCTTGCTCTTTCGCACTCAAATTCGACAAGTTTTTAACCTCGCCTATCCGTGGATGCCCCTCAATGAATCGTGCCTTGAGTTCATCTGTCCATCGCGTCTGAATTATTTGGAGAGATAGATCGATGAGCTCCGTGTAACCTTGTACTGGTACAGTTTGGATGGCTGTGGCGACTTGGGGGACAAGGTTTTCGTAAAGGATAGGGGATGATTCAAATAGTATGGATAAGATTTGGGCTAGAGTGGCATTGGTTGAATCGGTGAGTGCGGCATCTAGTGATGGTAGTGTTGACTCGGACATGTTGATCGTCAGTGTTATCAAACAACGTGTGTTTCTCTTCGGATTCTCATCGTCCTACCAGTTCGCTAGTCAAACCCATTTCGCGCTCTCTTCCTAGCTTCACTTTCATAAACTCGTTCTGTGCTCGTCACAAGCTGTAATATAGATCCCTCCTTGCACTGGCATGAGGACTGGGGTTCATAAATCAAGCACGTTCGCCCTTTCCACGATGATAACGCTTCTCAGGCGCATCATATCACTCTTCTTTATACATAGCCTCTGGCAGGTATGGTATCCCATACATCAGAAACCCGATTCCTTGAAACGCATGATGTCACGCGTGCACGTACATTGAAACTATATATATTCACACAAGCTGATTATGGTTCAAGTGTCTACTCCTCCCCCTTGTAGGTGCAGATGAAGTGGCCCCAGAGCGTGCTCTCTGCATGCACACTTGCGCACTGTGCTCAAGGCGTTCAGGCTTTGAACTTCACAGGACTTCAATCCCTAGTGCAGCGGCAGATCCCTCAGCATTCTGACGGTTTTA
The DNA here is from genome assembly GCA_038087015.1 of Cerrena zonata. NCBI lineage: Eukaryota > Fungi > Basidiomycota > Agaricomycetes > Polyporales > Cerrenaceae > Cerrena > Cerrena zonata. The sequence goes on from JASBNA010000017.1 coordinate 676,276, forward strand.
TTTTCAAAAGTCTAGATGGGAGTGGAGATAAGTACACTATTGTCGATACCCCTGAAAAGGTACACTCGATTACCATTTCATGCACTTCTCTCAGTGCATGTGCTCGCGGACTGTACACGTATGTGAACCTCGGACGTTTTGACCAATTTCACTGAGCTTCCCCCATACAGTTACTTGACAGATGTGGGGAACGTTGACATCTGGTGGACGGGTTCGAGATTGAACCAAATTCAATCCCCCCTTCCACCTGTTGAAAAATCAATTTCGGGAGAAGCGATTGTCCCTCTCCGGTATCATTTCAATACAGTGACGTTCGGATACACCACTGCCTTTTGGAACTTCGACAAATGGACCAATCTTTTGGATTGGATGGCACTTCGAGGGATAAACCTACCACTGGCTTGGAACGGTTACGAACACATCTTGGTCGAAGTTTTCCGAGAGGCAGGGTTGTCTGACTCGGAGATTGAAGAGTTCTTGTCCGGGCCAGACTTCCTTCCGTGGAACCGCTTTGGTAACATTCAGGGTAGTTGGGGCGGTCAGCTACCGATGCAGTGGGTCGAAGATCAGTTTACCCTAAGCAAGCAAATCATCCAACGAATGGTCGAGTTGGGAATGACTCCAGTGCTACCATCCTTCACTGGTTTCGTCCCTCGTGCACTACCAATCCATTACCCTAACGCATCTATCGTCAATGGCTCACAATGGGAGAATTTCGACACGAGCCTAACAAACGTCACATTCCTCGAACCGTTCGATCCTCTATTCTCCACATTCCAGGAATCGTTCATACGAAAACAGATGACAGCGTACGGGAACGTGTCTCACGTGTACACACTTGACCAGTACAACGAGAACGACCCCTTTAGCGGCAACCTTACCTACTTGCACGACATCTCTGCCGGTACCATCGCCAGTCTTCGTGCGGCTGATCCGGATGCTATATGGCTCATGCAAGGATGGCTGTTTTTCTCCAGTTCGGCATTCTGGACGATGGACCGTATCGAGTCTTACCTTGGTGGAGTTGAAGATCCAAATGCGATGATCGTCCTCGACCTCTATTCCGAAGCGCAACCTCAATGGAATCGTACCCAGAATTATTTCGGAAAACCTTGGATCTGGTGCGAGCTCCATGACTTTGGGCAAAACATGGGGTTGGAAGGGAATTTAGACGAGCTCACGAACGGCCCTATGACCGCCTTAAACTCTCCAGGGAGCTCAATGAAGGGCATGGGATTAACCATGGAGGGTCAAGAAGGAAATGAGATAGTCTACGACATCCTGCTGGATCAAGCTTGGTCATCGAGTCCTCTCAAAATCGCCGACTATGTGAAAAGCTGGGTTTCCCGTCGGTATAGAACCACTCATACTCCCGCTGATGCGCAAAATGCGTGGCGAATTCTCAGCACCACAGTTTATAATAACAAGGATCCTAATTCACAGGCGACCATCAAAAGTATCCTGGAGCTTAGACCCTCGCTGACTGGCATGGTGAATCGAACAGGTACTATTTCTTCGTTGCAGCTAATGTATTGATGCTATTTGCTAACACCACACAATTTACAGGACATCATCCGACTCTTGTACCGTATGATACGAATACGACTGTACTGCCCGCAGCAAAACTCCTACTTCAAGCTTCTAATTCTAACCCTCATCTACGACACATCCCCGAATTCAAATACGACCTTGTGGATGTCACACGACAACTTCTGGTCAATCGATTCATTGACTTATATCTCAACCTCCTCAACGTATACAACTCCTCTAGCACCTCACCTAACGATGTCTCATCAGCAGGATCTCAACTTGTCCACCTTGTAAATGACCTCGATCGACTTCTCTACACGGACGAGAGTTTCCTGTTGAGCACGTGGATCTTAGATGCTCGTCAATGGGCAGGCAACGGCTCGCAAGCCAATGCATCCTACGCAGCATACCTGGAATTCAATGCACGAAACCAACTCACTCTCTGGGGACCGGATGGTGAAATCAATGACTATGCATCAAAACAATGGGCTGGTCTCGTTGGCGAATATTACTCCCAGCGTTGGGATATGTTTGTCAAGTATCTTGCAGATTTGAAGGCAAATGGAGGAGTTTATAATGACACGGTCATTTCGAAGCAATTGCTCAGTTTTGGACAGGATTGGCAGAATCGTACGTGGGGTGTAACGGAAGATGAAATCTCGGGCACTAAAGGTGATACGTTCGAAGTGGTGCGAGAGTTGCTGCAAACTTGGGGATAATGTAGGCTCGCTATTCCTTAGTACATGCATGTCATCATACAGTAGGGTTCATATGCATGATCAAGACTTATCCTCTTTGGAAGTCGGTGATTTCTATATTCAAGCTTGAGAGACTGCCATTTCCTGCCTGGGAATATTAGTATCAGGCCATATATAATGACCTCGTGTCCATGATATCATATATGGCTCTCACTCCTGCTTCATATCTGCACGATGATGCGTTCTATAGATGCATTTTCTACTCTTTCCAGCGATGACCTTGCGGACTACGATGTGATCTCAGACGGAATACGTTCATTAGAATCAAGTATTGCAGATATTGGATTTCAGGACAGACCCTTAGCGAGCGGTGAACTCCACGAGCCGCCACCATCACAGAAGGCCAAAACTACGTTTGGCACACCTGCGTTCTCTGCTGAAGACATTCAATCATATGTCGAACGGGCACTTGGATCATCTGGCTCTGGCACAATACGTGGAAATGCTCTCACTAAACCGGTTAGAGTCTATGTTGACGGGTCTTTTGATGGATTCAATGTGGCGTAAGTAGTGTTGCTTCTATGCTTTGTTTGAATTGTCCACACAAAGTTTGCGTTTACTTACTATCTTCTTCAGACATGCACTCCAACTGAGACAAGCAAAACTATCGTTTCCATCGGTGTACTTGATGGCTGGTGCTTATTCTGACGAAGTTTGCCGCGAACACGGATGTCACACTTCAACGCCTCATCTCGAAAGATGTGAAATACTCAGACACTGTCGTTGGGTTGACGAAGTGGTCCCAGACGCACCCTGGAAATTGGATGAGGCATTCGTACGCTCTCGTCATATTGACTATGTTGCGATAGATGAAGGAACGTCTATTGATCCCTCGTTCGACAAGGAGAGATTAAAAGGGTATGACTACGTTAAAACTATACGTGAGCGATATTGATGCCACAAAGCGACGTTATTATGTTCTGACACAAACCGACATAGGTAAAGCAATACCGACAAGGCGAACGACGGGCGTGTCCGATCGGAAGCTGGTTACGACACCTGCCCAGACGATACTGAGTAGGAATGTGAATATTGAATCTAATCAGACCACGCCTCGAATCACATCCCCAGTGTTGCAACATCTAGAGAAAGCCGATGAAGGTCTTCCTCAGTCCCAGGAAAATGAAGACCCGTTTGGAGAGCCAAAAGTAGATGAGTTCGGAACCGGAATCGGTGTGTGAATCGATGAATGAGTAGATAGGTCTGTTGTTAAGCTAGTTACAGTGCTCTGTAACGTCTTTCTAAATTTGGAGTAGGAGTTCATAATGTTTTTTGCATCGGTCGACCAAACACTTGCGCGTTCAAAATTCGACGGATTGGAGGCTGTTCGGATTGAAATCTTGGTTGAAACAACGCGGGAGCGATCGGGGCGATGGTGTAGGCGCAAAGTGGAAGAGCTGTTTCCGACAACTCTAAACAAAATATCCTTACAGTTGACTTCCACGGTTGGGATCTACAATATCTCTACTTTCTTGAAGAGGCGTTCAAACTATTCCTAACTATCGGCTGAACACGTTCTGGCTTGGACTCAGACGGGAGGACCATAGAGACCTCTGCTATGCTCAGGCTGAACAGCTCAACGTTATCATCTAGAGAAATATAGAAGATTATATGTCTATTAGAACAGAGGTTATACATCGCAACGAGACATCGGCTTGTTTTACTTTATACCCTTGATTGGCGCGGTTTGCGGCCACATTTTCATAGGCACCTTAATAACCACCTAATGACTAATGACTATGTCGAATGTCGAACATCCCGGTTATTCTGCTTACTGTCTTATGGAATGAATCTAGGTTTCGATGATCAGCTTGATCAATAAATTCACATCTTTGACTCGTTCAATATTCTTTGCTATTGGGTCAAAGCGGATACCAAACACTCGAGGCCAGGACGATTTGGGTCATGTTCAAAGACTAAGATTACGCAAGCCAATTTGTCCTCCCGACATTTGAGAATGACCCCTATCCAAGGTTTGAGTGAGACATGACTCAAGCTATTTGCACATATTCCGGTCATTACTAGTGTATGGGCATTTGACTTTTACTTTGACCTACTTGCCCATGAATAGCCGCGCCACGGATCTTGCAACTCCGCTCCGCCCCCGAATTCAATCTCGACGTGTTCGTACTCCATGTCTTTCTCTACATTCAACTCACTCAACCCTGTCCAAATGGTCAGTAAACCGTTCCTCTCTCATCACCTCCTTACCTATTCTAACGATTCAAATAGTCGCATAACAGCATGCAAGTTAGTCCACGTTCAGACGCGTCGAAAGTGTGGCTACCTGTTGAAATTGTGGAAAACATCATCTACCTCCTATGGCGCTCTTCTAACTTATCCAGCAACGAAATCATTGAAGTATTCTGCACGCTCCAACTCGTCAGCCACACTTGGAGGCAGGTCTTCATGCGACTCGCGTGGAGAGACGTGTACATCCCATCCCCTGGATTCGCAGAGTATTACATGCGTCACCTAGATTCCGAAGTCCAAGACGAATTGTGTCGTTCAATCACTTTCCGAGTGGAACCGAGCCTTGGCCACCGCACCCCAGACCCATGGACGGACGAAGAGGACGCTCAGCCAATTTCCCACATTATTTTCCAGGCCGAGTCCTTCAACTACCTGCCAAATCTGCGCCGCGTTACAATAGAGTATGTGGAAGTGCACGAACCCGACTTCTGCCTAGATGGCATGTTAATATCGATGCCAAAAGAAGTCACTCACCTAGAAGTCAAGGATACTTCTATATTCAAACCCACTCCCACTACGATGGAGATACCGATGGACATACAACTCACAAATATCACAAAGTTGTCTATTATGGGTATATCAGGACCGCAGGTAGGCATCCTTGCCAAACTGTGCCCTAACTTGGAAGAGTTGGACATCGAGGGATTGATCGAGGGCTACTCAGATTGGTCATTCGGGAGATCACGCACGGACCTCGGCGCAGATATAACTATACGTACGATCTATTTTTTGTTCACCTGGGCGGAGGATTTCAAGGGTACTCCTGGAGCAGAGAAGCGCATAGTATGGCATTCTGGGGTCACAAACACAAATGATCCAGACTATAAAAGAATCAAAGCTCTCTGTGATGAGAACAAAGTAAACTTGATTTTAGTGACATCGTAAAATCTGTTGTAGTAATGAAGCTTACTATTATTGTATCTTGTCTTCCCAATCTACCACTCCACTCGTGCCTCAGAGTCTGGGAACCCACGAAAAATACCATCATCATCTGCACTTTCTATAAACTGAGTAAAGTAAACGTCCGAACTATAGCGTTCTCCAACTGGTAAATGCTATACTTACCTCATCGATGGTTTGATTGACAATCTCGAGGTTGGAAGCAACCAATTGGACCATAGGGGGCGCGATCCTCAAGATTCCGACTTCGGAAACCTCGTTCTCGTTCTCAAAGTCTGCGACAATGAGGACAGTCCTGTCTCGCACAGGTCTGTGCATCTAGGATGACGACAGGCTGTTGGCAATATTCAGGCTTAGGCGCATTTTCTCTCTGGTGCCGTGTCCAAATTTCCAGAGGATCGAGCTCGAGTGCCCATGAAGAGTCCGGGACCAATGATATGTAGTCAGCCGTGACATCCACTTCTGGGAATACTTTGTAGGTATCGAAGATTTGCTGCAGCTCCTGATGAAGCTCTGGGCTGACTCCAGGGTCAGAGATATACGTGGCGACCATTTGTTGAGCCATGGTGTAGTCTCAAGGTATCTTGCAATCGAAATCAGACAAAACAAGAGATCTCCATATGGCAAGTCACGAGTTCGGGTAGTAGTACGCGATAATCGTAAGCATTGAAGACTAGAGCTCTTGTACAACCACCGATACCCAAAGCTGCCAGCTCTGTTGTGTTCTCCGTGGTATTTGACTCCTACATGGTGAGTTGATATTCTAATCTTTAAAGCTCGTATCCCTGGCAATGATAAAATACGTACAGGACTATTCAAACATAAACGCCAATGCACGTCTTGGTGTCTTCAGGGCACAGCCCCAAATACCAGTAGAGCTCATCGAACACATCATCCACCTGCTCTGGTACTCCACCGAATTATCAACCCAAGAGTGGATCGTCGCGTTCTGCGCGCTGACGAGTCAGTCACCCCTGGTGTCAAATCGTCATGCAATTTGCACGAAGAAACGTACACATCGTATCTCCTGCGTTTGCGGAGCATTATCTTCTCTACTTGAAGGCCTCATCTCCGGAAACCTTATATCGCTCGATCACGTTCCGTGTAGAATTAGGTCCCGAATCCCTCCCCCCGGAGGAGGAGAACATGAAGTCAATCACTACTATTCTCCTACACAGCAAACTCACCCGGTCTCTGCCAAATCTCCGTCCTTTCAGAGTAGAGTATGAGTAAGCAGACGTTTTGGATCTCTTCAAGATCCATAGATTAGTACGTTTTCCACCGCAAGTCTCTCACCTAGAAGTCCGGTATAGCGCCTGACAGACCACGTCGAACTATAGGTTTGTCCACCCGTTAGGAATCCCATGTACACCCCATATCACAAAGTTGACTGTGAGTGGTGTACAAAGTTTCCGGCTACCAGAGCTCGTAAAACCGTATATCCGCCTGGAAGAAGTGGTCACTGAGTATGCCAGGTCAAAGACAAATGAGTCCCTGCACATGGAAACTGGCCCAGAGTTATCGGGTGCGAGTATCTAGTTTGCCAGTTGGAAGGAGGTCGTCTAGGAGAACTGAGACGGATCGTCTTGCTCTTTAATGATACCAGCAGAGATGATGCAGAGTACGAGAAAATCGAGAAGCTCTGTAGATATTTCAATCGGAACTTGTCATTAGTCTCCTTGTATCTCTACTTACCGTGTTCAACATCTGAATAGAGAACTGATTAGCCGAGATACTTTGAAATCATTGTTGAAAAACTTCCCCTCGGCCTGGTATAAAGGCTTATGTAGTACTTCAGAAAATGCTTCGAATCCGGATCCAATTTGATTTGACCTTCGAACTATAAGCGCTCGCCTGAGGCTCAACTTGAGCTCTTGATCGACACCAACTCGAACACCATCACGACATTGTAAGTAGACTATTTGTATCTATATCGTTAATCCTAACTCTAATATAACAGCTAGGGTTTAAATCTTGAAGATCGCACTCACCACTTAGTACCGGCCTCCTAACGAACAGAGTTGGTCAACACTATTTCACCGTGGTACTGTCACTATGAGCTCCGAGTCCCGACCGCCAAAGCAGCTTCCTATCGAACTTCTCAACGAAATCCTAGACTGTATCGATGTCACTGGTGACAACAAGTCGTTGTCCTCTTGTGCACTCGTATGTCATGCATGGACGTACCATGCCTGGGCACGCTTGTTTACAAGGCTCACGATTATTTGGGACTATGCGGAGGACTCGGAGGAGGAAGATCTAGAGGAATTCCCGGGGCAACTCCAAAAGCTAGCTGATGGTGCTTTGAAACTATCGGCACATGTACAAGTCTTATGTCTATCAGGCTATAGTCCGGATAACATAACTGTCGTAGAAGCGGAGTTAATGAATGGCGTAGTCCATTGCCTTCCCAAATTACACTCCCTAGATCTTAGACGTATCTCGTTCAATCTCGAAGGGCTATGGACGCCCTCTATGCGTATCGAGACTATCGTTATGCACTTGCACAGCCCGATAGAAGAGGACTCCGCACCCAATCTATCGAGCACGTTCATTATTTCCACGTATCGGGCATCTCTACATCAAGTTTAACAATGGGATTGGATGTCGTCCATTTCCGGGAGATTACCCCCTACCTGTTCTGAATTATATGGATATCGGGAGGCTCGTGTTGCGCGGATAGGCCTTCATATATACTTTATGAAATGATAAAGCAATGTCAGCCACAGAATCTGACCGAGCTTCATCTTCTTCATTGTTACTGGCCTGAACTGGTTGCTGTTGGGAAGTTGATACCAGGATGTTTCCCCCACATCCGATCGCTTTCGCTAAATTTTTCTGTGGTCCCAACTGTGAATGTATTCCTCCTTGGGTGGCTGCCCGGTGAGTGCAATATCCATTGTTTCCGGAAATACACAAGCGCGCTAACACCCGTTTGGTCGACAGATTCGCCTGCTGAATTAGAATGGGATGTTCTCAATCTATCTCTTTGGAGCTCTCTCGAGTCAGTGACCTGCATTATCGGAGACAGAATGACGTCGAAGCCGCAAATAGTACCCACGATTCTCGCCTTCGTCCTCTGCTTACCCACAGCTACCATCCGAACAGTGAGCTTTCACATTGGGGAGCACTTTACGTGCGATATCAGGAAGATCATGACTCGCACTTTCCATGACAAGAGCAGATCTTACTGGACTCAGATTGACGACGCCTTGCTTCACTTCCCCAATATTGGCAAAGTCCGTTTCGACTTTCCTATGATGTCGCGGAGCTCGATACTCGAGGAATGGCTCCTGTGCATTGATGAATATTTGCCAGGATGTAAAGGTCGTGGTCTAATACAGATATCAGCCAGTCCACTGCGTCATAATTGTGATGCTCGGTCAATCATGTGAGTTTACAAATTGTGGCTTTCCGTATGATCAAACAACCTCATGCAGCATACGTTGGCCTAAAGACGAGCGTGTAGGGAAGTGTTCGTCGAAAAAGGATATTATAGTTACTTCCACTGTTCATGCCAAGCCCCGGACCGTTGATACGAAATCGACACCATTACCAAAGCATCAACAACGGGGCAATCTCATGTCCACTTAAGCCGTCTCAAATCCCGTTTACATTTTTCTACACTGTTATTCCTTGCTACTATATCTTTCAGAACCTCCCTCTGGTCAGAACCTAAGTCGAACCTCGAGTCAGGGGTCGGACATGTCAAAGTCACAATAGGTCGAGATCGGAGTTCGACCAGTCCACCACTATCCCTTTCTTCTCACCAACCGCTACTCATTCTAAATCGATTGAGGCCATTCGTTCCCGTCCGCACATTCACTCACAAACGGAGTTCATATCGGCGCTGTCCGCCAACCATCCATGATGCTTCACCCCGTTCAAGTTGCTACTAGTAACATGCCCTACTCATCGTATCAACGTTGATACAGTAGAGATTTATTTACACGAGCACATAAAATTGACCTTCCTCTTATTATAATACAGTGACTCGTTTACACTTTCATTACGATCTTCTTGTCGTCACAGCAAGTTCACCTGTGTATCTTGTGGTTCTTTGAATGACCCAGTCCCAGCATTTTTTCCGCGTTACCAAATGTCGTAGAATTGCCTTTATTCTTGTTAATATGAGATACAAATGTTCATTCTCGGCGAGTAGTGAGTGGTACCGAAAACATATAACTCTGAAGTATAAAATACATTATAGCAAATTGCAATCCCTTACTAATACCAATATAAACAGTACTACGAAAATTGTTTGCAACAGTCAAATGGAATGAACCCAAGCAAATGCGAGAGGAACCATACAAGAGAATAGGATATATGATATGGGTAATGCATAATGTAGGAAAAAATAATCACAAGATCATAGCAGCTAACCTGCGACCTGGGAAATTTTCGTCTGATCGGGCACATCGACATTTTTCTTTCGGTGGACACTCATATGTCTTGCTAGTTGGTCTGGTCGGGCAAAGGTCTTTGCGCATCCTGGATGTGTGCAGCTATATGGACGTGCACCGGTATGTGTTCGCAACTAATAAAATATTATTATTAGTAGGAGTTCACACGAGGACGGCGAGAAATAATTCTACGAGTGGACGTACGTGTTTAGACAAATTTGAAGACTCTGCAAACGCTCGTTCACAATACGTGCACTTGAACGGCTTGTGTCCGTTGTGTGTCCGTTTATGGATCGTCAGGGCACCCGTAATGGCGAACGATTTTCCGCAACCGGGATAATCGCAGATATACGGACCTGAAATATTGAAGTATTCTCCGTCAGTCGATCGTGCATTTAAATACAGTATACAAAAAGTCTTACGTTCTTGTGTATGCCTCCGCATATGTTGAGCCAACGTCGCCGCCTCTGAGAAATGCTGCTTGCACAGTCCACACTGGAACGGTCGATGTCCAGTATGACTCTGAAATTAAATAACCCACATTAGTCGACTACACAAAGACCAAAGGAAAGGATGGAGATCCTAACCTGTAGATGTCGACAGATCTTTTGCTTGCTTGCAAATCCGCTATCTCCGTGTCGACTACATCCCTCCCAATAGCAATCGTAGTGGTTCTTTCCACCGCCAACATGGGTTGCAGTGATATGCGTCGTTAGCTCGTCGCATGTCATAAAAGACTGTCCACAGCCGATCCATCGACAGACGTGTGAGGGTGACGAGCAATCATGCTCCGGAGCTGGAGTGGGTGGGCCTGAGGGTGAGAGAGTGGAGGATTTAGCAGACTCGGGTGGTGATACCAAAGACATAGGCTCAGGAGTCCATGTCGTCGATGGACTAACACTTTTGGTGACATTCGTTTGTTGTGGTTGGGGCTGAAGTGGACTACTCAGACCAAGGTGGTCGTGAAGTAGATGGTTTGCTAGAACACCCAAAGCACTGTCTACAGGATTACTGGTGGATGAACCGGGTATGGCGCTGACATCGGGATACTGTTGACAGTCGGCCCAGAGACAAGAGAAATCCATGCCTTGGATTGAATTGGAGGCCGAGTTGTCTTGGGACGTCACAGGACCAGAGCCCGGCAAGCGGAGATGTTGCAAGTTGACGTGCCCAACAAGCTCGGCCATGTTATTGAATACGGCCGAGCAGTTCCCCCACATACATTTGAGAGCGTTGGAAGGAGGAGATACATGTACTGGGTTCAAGGCATCCGCAAGACTACTCGATGCTATATTGTATGTGGGAGATGGCATCGACGCCGAAGGGAATGAATCAAGGTGTGTATGTAGGCCTTGATGCTGCGTATTTGAATTCGATGTGTGACCGTAGTAATCGACCGGAGACGCCTGGTAGGCATTGTTGACATGATGAAGAAGATGGTCAAAGGCAGGATCCCACAGAGCATTATGTCCGTGAGGATCGACTAGAGACGACTTTCCATCGGCGTGAGAAGGGTGGTACTCTGCACAACAAAACTAGGAACACGATATAAAAAAAACAACGAACGGGCAGACGCAAGTGAAAGACGTACTAGATCGTCCATAATACTACAGTCTGTTGCATCTGGGCACATGAATCCACCCGAGGCATCGTCTATACAACTTCCTGCACTATGGTGAGTGTCGTCGCAAACGACGACACATTGATCCGTGCATTGGGGCGTAAGTTCGACTATACAAGATGGGTCCTCACAGCCCTGAACGCATTCTTCGCAGTCTGGGGGATGGATCGGAAGAGCAGCGGGAGTCATTGTACAACAACAATCGTCCCCCGAATTTTTTTGAGCTTGTCCGAATAAATGCGACCGTTCGCCACCCGTAGGAATGTCCGGAGGGGTGTTGTGGTGTTCTTCTGTTTCTGGCGGGTAAAAGGGGGCTCGCGAGGTTGTTGTAGCGAGTCTATATCCCCGTTGTGCGGGTTCTTGGTAGACAAGATATGCGCGTGGGGGAGGAAAGAGGGAGGAGGGGATCTTATCCATGATGGCACGGGATGTAGGGCTCTTGGATGCAGTCACTGCGGTGGTCCTCACTCAGGCTTATGTAAGCGCGGTTAAGTACACACCCCGTCCAAAATGGCAACTCTCCCAGAACGTCCACCATCACAAAGGTGGCGGCCCGTTTGTATTTCAACGTCCTCATTTATATTCTCACAGAACCAGATGGTAGCAGGTCGAGACCATGTTCGCGACCAGATTATTCACAATCACATTCAACGTGTTTTCCGTGACAACCCTGACACCTCCAAAGTAACATCCTGCGAGTCCTCGTCAGCGGAACCACATCTCATGCCTTTCTTTAGCACCTAATGCTAGGACTCACGTACGAGACCGCCATAAACTTGGTAGATAATCTCGAGTTACCTCACAACGACGGAACGGAGCCACCTGTGTCAAGCCTGCCGGGTGGAATCAACGAGGATGATCTTCTCAGTCTTGGAAACATGACAATAGAGGTAACTAAAAAGAAGGCAAACCACGGATCATCACTGACTTATTCTAGCCAGATTCATCTTTTAAAAAACTGCTTTCAAACTCGTTGAGGGATACCCTCCTTAATATCCTAGAACTGTGGGAAGGACCAGAAGGTAGCTCGAATATATTTTATACCGCGACGTCCATTCAACGCACGCTTTTCAGATAACTTTGGCCACGCGGATTTAAACCGGGCAATTCATTTCTCGGACAACATACACGAACGCAAGATGGCAATCAAGTCCCTTGAAGACGAGGTGCAAGAACTTCGACGACGTATAATATCTGCAGTCTCGAATGTAAACGATGTAAGTAGTATCATCTACTCTATCTACACGTATTCAACACACCCCAGATCCATCCTGTCTTGGAACGCGAGCTCCTAGAAGCTCTCGAAACCCTTCCACCACTTCTCGACGCCGAGAGGGAAGCCAGGTTCGACGTGTTGACCATGACTATAGAAACCTGCCTCTTCAAACTATCCCTCATGCGTGCAAGAGCCCAAAACACACTCTACAACCATCGATCTGCGACCAATCCAGAAGCCACTATGGTGAAAGCTCTGACTGCTGTTCACCGAAAACTTCAGCAGAAGAAAGAAGTGCAGCAGAGCGAGGAGCGGGAGCTGGATAGACAGATCAAGGAGTATGAGGATGTGATGAAGATGGTGGATGGACGGGGGCGAGGTGGGTTCGGGCAGGTGGTAGAGGATATGGTGAGGACTAAGAAGGATATTGAAGAGTGTAGGCGAGATTTAAGACGACTTGGGTGGACGGGGGATTAATTGCATCGAGTTGCGGACTTATTGCGCCGTCGGTGCCTTTGTAACGGTACGTCATGAGTGTATTTCGTATGAAAAAGAATGCTCTGTTCTATATGAATTTCGATACCGACTGTGCTATACTCACAGGATTTGACGTGAAAATTTCTCATCGCCAGATGCTACTCTTATACGCAGAAAACATGAGAGCCCACCTTCGGGAAGGAGCAGAACGTGGCATAACGTCGAATTCGTTTGGAGCATCAAGGGCTAAGTCTAAATATATTAGAATTACACCGAGCATCATCGCTGATGACAAAGAATATCGATATCACGACACACTGTCATTGATGATGTCAGAGTTAGAATAGAAGCTGCAAAGTGATACCGACGAGGCAATGCGTCTAGCACTACTACGAAATACTGTTCTTGTGGAAGCTCTGACAGGATTCAGTACTTCCGACGCATGCCACGCTCTTCGACATAAGGAGGAATGAGCAGATCATTTGGTGCCATCTTGTTCACCACACCCCTGAATAGACTCAAGGCTTCGTTTGCATCTGGTCTATGAGCGACATCGTCGTTGACTAGACTGATTAAGATATCATCAATAGCTGGTATAGTTGTCTAAGAAATGACATATTAGTCGTTATGTTTATAAGCTATGAAATTTGCGGCTTACCCTGTATGTCCATAACCCAGTGAAACTCGAGCCAAACTGCCACACGTCGACTTTGAAAGGTGAGTGAGGCTTCCCAGAAGTTACCTCAGGTGGGACTGGCCGTGCCCATTCGGAGATCGTTCCTCCAGCCGGTAGCCCTACACAAAGACAGCTCTCAAGAGGTAATTCCTCAGGAAATGCAACCGAGACCTCAAAGTCTATGATATACACCCTAGGTCGGGATACCGCCACCGTCATAGTACGCATTGACTCGGGATGGTAATCGACTACAAAGTTAGATTTATCCGCATCCTGTCACGAATGCTTTTGTCAATGTATATGTCAAGACTGGAAATAATGAGCTGTCGATACCCACCCGATGCGCAATCTTGTGCTCATGGAGAAATGCAAGTCCCTGTATGATGTATGTTAACAAATTGGACGAATTTACATAAACATAAGAGGTGTTGACTGACCTGTAGAGCTTGCATTATCATGTCAACTACGTCCCCTACCGAGTTTCGTGCTCAGCTACCAAAAGCCTTTTGCAGGCAAGACCCTGTGAAGGGAAATATTCCTAGGGTTACGTCCTCAAATTCAATCGTATCGAACATAGGTAAAGCATGGTTATTGCTCAAAAGTGCGAGTGCACCTGTCGCAACTTTCTTCAAAATATTCAAATGCTCGACACCTTCATTCCTCAGTTTGATTGGCCGGACGGTGACGTCATGTCCGTTCTTCAGGCGGGCAATCCGGAAGGTAGCGTTCTAACGAGGAATCTGGGGGTCAATGATGAGCTATTCTGTTGGAAATATTCAAAAACGGACCGGATACTGCACACGCAAAAGCGAGCGAGCGGTGCCCACATGGCCTTCGTTTGAAGCACGACTTGGTCCGATATACACGTAACCGTTGGGAAAACGCTCATCATCTCCAGGAGGATTGATTTCTGAATAGCCACTATAGACCCATTGCTCAAGACCATGTTGCATAAGGAGTGGATCCAGCAATTCCCAGATTGCCTCCGTGTCTTCATCATTATGGTTTTTGCTCGGCCTTCTCCACCGAGGAAGACTTTTAGGAAGCTACAAGTCATCACATCAGATGTCAGATTACTACTAGAAATATAAACAAGGTTTACCATGTCTCTCAGTCGTTTGGTATTGATAGGTGTCACCCATTTGAGTCGCGAGTAAGCTATGAGCGACGCTAGAGCCACAGTTGTAGCTACAGAAACGACAGCAAGGGTCTTCAGTTGAACAGGGGAGCAATTAAGTGGAGGCATAGTCTGCATGTTAAGAGGTAAGAGCAGACAATATATGAGAACCACCTCGAAGAATATGCCACATCAGGCGTCAGCAGCAGAGTTGACAGATCTATGGGCCAAGAAGTCAAAACTTTAGAGTCGTCGATTGTGATTTCCGAGGTCACTATTTATTCACCGGTCAAATAGTGGCCATCAAGTACTGAAGAGGGTTTTTTTAACTAAGGTGGAATAAATAATCACATTTACTTACAAGTTCGATGCGGTGGTGGAAGGTGGTGAGAAGACAACTTTAGCGCCAGGCTCGGTTAGTAGCAGCCTGAGGAACCCGTTCTTGACAGCGGCCGTCTGTCCTGGCACTATGGAATTCTTACTGTTACAGGATGAGTCCATCCATTACTTAAACACGCTCGCAGATACTCCATAGAAGAGAACTCATATACTGACCATTTAGGGATGAAGACGAGAGAGAACTAGCAATACAGTGGTGGTCTGGCTCAAAACGTAGACATGCCACCCGATTATCAAGAAGCCATCCTAATCTCGGGCTCGTGTCAAGTTGCCATATCGGGATCTCTCCCGGACCCTCGCTTCAGGACCCCTGGCTATTCCCCAGGAGGTTATATCCCAAAATCCTAATTTTCGGGCCAATCCGTCCTCTATATTTTGGCGTCTAGACGTCCGAAATAGGATACAACCTCGATATTTGGGCACTTTTCGTCCGAAATCGGTACATAGGCTTGACATATGGGTGATCCGTCCTTTTCATGGGATACAACATCGAAACCGGCGCAATGTGTCCTTTTTATGGGATATAACCTCAAATACGGCACATATGTTTTGAAAATGCTCTGTATGTTTATTTCAAACTCAGACAATGCGAGAAACGGTACAACAATTATAATGCATTAACAGCATGTACTGTATTCTAAGGACATGTCCAAGACGGTTGTACTATCGGAGAACGTAACTAACTCTCAATCTCAATATCTGAATCACCGGAAGACTCCTCATCCCCACAATACTCGTCCTGCACAATGTTCTATCGTCGAAAGGCTACACAGTGCAGCTATGCGTGAAAACGGCTTAACAGCTGTGTAGACAACCGATATTTCCCCATACAAGTGGGTTCAGTTGAGGCCACAGTGGGCGGCCGCAGCTACTCAAGCACCACTCCAGTATTGCCGTTTTGACCGCATTTAAGAAACCTAAAACATACATTCGATTGTGCCTGGAGACGCACAAAAACATCCTCACAACATCCACCGCACATATTCTTACCAGCTTCATCCTGTACTGATCCGTCCTCTAGAGGGATACAACCTCCGTGCGCATAAGGCACTTTCGTCGGGCCGGAGGATACAACCTCGGCCAAAATTTCGGCCAATCCGTCCTTTAAGGACTACAACATAGGGGGTCCGAAATGACCACATCCGTCCGCACGTGGGATATAACCTCCTGGGGAATAGCCAGGGGTCCTCTCGCTTCTCACAGACTTCGGCTGAAACTTTGAAAGGCAGTTGATACTACGGTCATCTCTAGTAAGTATATCTCGAATACAAGAAATCAAGATGAAACAAATATCTTCCCCGATATGATGCTGGTTATATGTTTGACAAAGTTCACATATGTATACTTCATGATCAGGTATGTTTTATGTACATTTGTGAGTTTAGAGATAATTTCACCCAACTATTCTAAACATATTTATAGAAAGTAACAGTGTTGCTTCCTTATAGCACGGAATACAGTAAGCGGCCGCGGCCGTGGGCCCGTTGTGTCAGCACTTGACTACGTCCCAACGGTATCATAAATAGAACCCCGGGGATCATACATATGTAACATCAATCGAATCATTTGTAACAAGTGGACGGTGAGTGGCTGGGCAAACCAAGATGTCTCGGCGGACCGCATTGATACCTGGCTATTGAACACCGGTTGTCTACAACGCTATATACAATTCGTTGCTTCTCCGCATGGTGGTTGAAAGTTCAGCCAGCACTCCATGTGGATGTTGCAGAAGTCCTCAACGGTCATCAATGGACGGCCTTCTTTCACCAGCTTTCACCAGGTAACACTCTCTGGTCGTACGTATAATAAGCTGTAATGATCTCAGGCGTGCTACTGTTATCTCTTCCCCCTCCCGTTCCTTCATCACTTTACCTTAACGCTTAATTCAGCCCGATACTCGTTATGGCCTTTAGCCATAACTACCTACTCTTTTCTTCCGTCCTATCTGTATTAGCTATCGTCGGTAATGGCTACGTCTGGCCGTCACCAGTCCTTGACCGGATGGAATCAATCATGTTCCAGCAGAGTGGTCTGCTACGGGAAGGGTTTGTAGACGGGGTCAGCCCATGTGGTTTTGGCACTAACATTGAAGGTCGCCAAAATGCCGCTGAATGGGTACATCATCTTTATTTTGCTAAGTCGATAGTCACTGACAGATTATGGGACAGGTTCGTACAGCCTTTCATGACATGGCGACTCATGACGCGCAGGCTGGGACTGGTGGACTTGACGCATCCATCATGTTCGAAACAGAACGACCAGAAAACCTAGGTTCCGCCTTTAACAATACATTCGGATTCTTCTTCAGCTTCCACAGTTACAGAGCCTCCATGGCCGATCTTATTGCGTTAGGTGTTTACGCCTCTCTGCGTAGCTGTAACGGTCCCCGTGTCCCTATCCGTGTAGGTAGGATAGACGCAACAGAAGCAGGACCCCCGGGTGTACCGGAGCCCACACATGACCTGGATACCATCGTTTCGAAATTTGCTTCAATGGGATTCAGCAAACAAGATATGATTCAAATGGTTGCCTGTGGACACAGTATGTAACGTATTTTCCTTGTTTTGATATCTCAGTTCGAATTTTTTCCTACAGGTCTCGGTGGTGTGCACGGAAACGATTTCCCCCAGATGGTCGGGAGCGATAGTGTAGAAGCCTTTGCCCATTTCGACACAACATTCGCCAACTACGATTCTGCTGTCGTCACTGAATACCTCCAGGATACAACGCAAAACCCTCTAGTTAAAGGCCCTAACGAGACGAACTCCGATCTGCGAGTCTTTTCCGTCGACGGAAATAAGACAATGGAAGCCATGGCCGATAATGCAGTGTTCCAAACAACCTGTGCAAGTATTTTGGAACGTATGATCAACACTGTCCCAAGTAACGTCGCTCTTTCTGAACCTCTGAGCCCGTTACCTGTAAAGCCTATCACCCCGAAGACTACTCTCAATAGCGACGGAACTATCACGTTTGAAGGCTTTATTCGTGTAGGGACAACAGAGCGAAATGACACAGAACTCGCAGTGACCATGCAATATGCCAACGCAGACGGCACTACTAGCTCTAGCAACGTAATCGAGGCCATTCCTATCAGGGCGCAAGGCGGTAGTGGCTCGGGCATAGCTGGCGACTTTAACTACAATGTAAGCGACTTCTTTATTTTAATGTAAAGGAACTTGCTCTGATGTTGTCTTCATAATAGGCCTATCAATTCTCCGCTGCATTGACCAACGGCATCTCCCAGTTCAATGTGTCCGTCAAGCCATCCTCTAGCGGTATTGAACATTACGATAATGAAGGTCACGGATTCCCTTACCGAGATGATATCATCATCCAAGAGCCTCAGAGTTGTCTTATTTCTACTCAACCAGACGGCAATGGGAATTTCAACCTGACTGTTGTCGCCGCGGTCTGTTCATTAGCTAACATGGTTTCAAAGAAGGCTTACTGAATGTTTGTAAATAGGTCAAAGAGAAGCTCATTTCGACGCCCACATATCTCCAAGTCATCGAGAAATTTCCCCGTCAAGGTGTCCTTATTCCGGGCTTGGTCGAGCGAAAGGTGGAGATGAAGGCGTTCCAAGATACGACATTTGGCTACAAGCTGTTATCCGGATCCTACCTACTGCCCAGTGTATCATGGTTGACGGAATACAAGGTCATCAACGGCGATTCTCAGGACGATTTTAGGTCTACCGGTTCCCTGACTGATAGTTGTGTAAGCCATTCAATATTTTCACTTGGTATTGATAATCCAATCAATTTCGTCGCTCGCAGGGACCGTTCTAGCAAAGCAAAATTATCACGCCCTTCCCTGTCTAAATATATATATAGTATAATATCGCTTTTAAATAAACATTCAAGCCTGCCGTGCACAACAAGTGAGAAATAATCTGCTTCATAATTATTTCCTCGATAGGAGAATTTGGGACGAGTAAGGAAACATGATCCAAGATAGTAATGTACATGAGATGTATTCCAAATCCTACGAATAATTCCCTTCATTTATGTAGTGGAGTTGACGAGAGCCACTAGTAGTGATACATACGTAGGCGGTATAGCGATGTTTGACCATTCTAGCCGTTTGCAAGGTACCAAATGCCTCATCCTTTTGAGTCTCCAAGTCATACGCCAAAATTTCAATAGCATTGTACATCGTTTCGAGTCTGGGCTATACTTCTTGCAAGGTAATACGCGACACCGTTTTTTAGAACTCTGGAGGTGGGGCCAAAGCCAACATGCTGAATTGAACGCTCGCAGCCGCTTCCACATAACACTCCTTGATCACCCTTGCAGCATCTTTCAAGAGATCTTCACATTCGCCTCTATCAAAGGCACTGTCCCGTCTACCGTCAAGTTCGATGAGACGTTTCTTGTTTGGGTCTATAGGGTCGGGTGCAGATACGAAACAAGTGAAATGAAGGTCCACTCTTGCTGTGGCTTCGGGAGGAGCTGTTTGTCCTGCAGACGCGGACTCTGCATGTATCTCGGAAAATATTGTGGTGGTCTCTAGCAGCCCAGAGCGTTCCAGTGGGGTAAGTTCTGAAATGGGATGTTTCGGAACTAAGCTTGAAAGGATACACAATGAAAGAAAGCTCACCCCGGCATGCATCGATATATTTCTTAATTGGACTGTTCGGCAGAATCGGGACACCCGCCTAGTTGGATTAATTAAATGGATTTAATCATGCGAAATTGTCAAATAACTCACGTTCATAATAGCATGGAGAAGACCCATAGTCCCACATGCATTACCAATCTAAACAGTACATTCGTCTAAGCAGATATATTACTAGCAGACAGAACTTACTGTCTGCTTGATCCAGATCACGTTGGAATCGACCCAGTGTTGACCATGTTTTCGTACATGATCAACCTCTTCCTGCATCTTTCTATCGATAGGTTCCGTAATCGGAAAAAGAAGGATGACTGCCTTCACAGGTTGTGGTACCAAAGACAGTAGCTAGACCATGGGGGTGAGGTTTGAGGTTTCCATAGAGGGAAAATAAATGACCTCTTCGTCCAGTCCATAGATGTCAGAATACGCAAATCTAGATGTGACTAGTCCAGCTTTGCTAGACCACTAAAATTCCCAAATTATGGCTGGATCGAAAAGCGAAGGGATATGTCCGAGCTTACGGCATTTAATACCTAGTATTCAGAATGAGCAAGTAGTACGACCTGTTAAAGATACACTAACATCAGGATTGCTTTCGAGCGGAACCCAATGTGTTGCAGCAGGTGGAACGTCGGTCATGTCTACTACAAAGAGGCTTTGTTGAAGACGCGTAACGCAGCCGAGGACGATTCGAGTGTACGCGTCATAGCACAGCGGTACCGCGGGCCGTGGGTAGGAAGTGACTCCTTGATTGGGGGTACACATATATATGTACGACGTCTAGTTTATGGCAGCATCCTTGGAGAACAAAATCTACGTGTATAACAAGGCCATATACTCGGGGCACAATCATTACTTATTGAAAAAGGAAGGTAGCATACGTCTATCAATATTCAAAACAAAACTTGTGATGAAGAGAATTAACTGGATAGGCAGCGTTAACGTTGCCCGGAACTACTTGAGTTTGAATGTTACATACCAATTTGGCATAGTAAGGGGGATCTTGACGGTCCTCTGATTTGTAAATGTAAGAGACAATATTCATATTTGAATAATTGGATAACATACCGCAAGTCCCTAGCGAATTAACGAGTAGTCTTTAGCTCCTGGTCAATACGCAATAGGATACATAACTTACAGATAGACTGGTCTCCTTGTACTTGACACTCATGTCTACAGCGGTCAGCCGCATAGCTTCAATAGCTTCATCGAGAGTGACACTTCTCAGGTAGTTGGATGTCAGCGTCACAGGGAAACATTACGATGGCTGCGTACCTGTAAACATTCTGACTAGCCATCGACAGTTGCGCGGCAGTTACGGCTTTCACCGCTGGATCGACAGGTAATATTAGCAGCAAATTACGGGTCGCAAAAAATTTGAACCAATACCTCCTAGACTATTGCGCTCCTAGAACGAATCTCACTTTAGTCTGTTTCCATAGTACACTTAAATTTACACGCACTATGCATGGCACTTGAACGAGACCATCAATAGGGTCACATGTTAGACCAAGGTTGTGTTCTGAGACCCGTCGTTAGGAAGAGAGAAATTTTCCGTGTGACCCATTCTTACCGATTCCAATTTCCGCCGCCTTCGTGGTGGAGGCAGGTTAGAAATATTCGACACAAGCAAAATTCGAATACGTACTTGTAAAACAGTTTCTGGTGTTGCTCCCATACAGGCAGCAAAGCCGGCACTTGCCATGGAGCAAGCAACTGCACCATCCCTCAATCAATCCAATTGTCTTACGAACAAAGGTGTGAACAGACGTACCACCAACTTCAGCTTGACATCCTCCTTCTGCGGCGGAGATAGTACTACCTCGTTTGAACAACATCCCAACGGCCTGCGAATATGAATAAAATGTAATTTATATAGGGAGAAATTTTGACTTACCGCCGCCGTTAATAAGAATGTCTCTACAGATTTCTCTGGGTCATCACTGAGGAACTACAATAGAAGGTCAGAAAAATTATTGGAGAATTAGGCGATATAAATTACCTCAATAATGTACTTCAATACCGCAGGGATAACACCAGCAGCACCGTTAGTCGGAGACGTGACTATTCGTCCGCCACTGGCGTTGACTTCATTGACCTATATTGGAAGTAACAATCAGCTCAAATTCAGAGTTACAGTCAATGCCGAACATACCGCAATAGCGTAGCAAGAAAGGAAGTCCATAGCTGGAATATTTGTTTTGCGCTGCAATAGACTGAGCTCTCGATCATAAGACCGGTATACTCTTTGAGCACTTACAGGAGGCATAGGTAATATAGGATGCTCAAATGAGCCAATGACCCTAGTTGCTCGAGAAGGACTAGGTAAACGGCTTCTTCCAGGACCCGCTCTAGCATCTTCTGTGTTTTCCCATTGATTAGATGTGTTCTCGAAGAAACCATCAGGCGCATCTATCTGGTCATTTGGCTCTTGAGAACCTGCGCTGATAGAAGGGAGATGTGGTACAGCGAGTCCGGGATAGAACCTGAACATGATATGAAGGGATTTAGAGGGGCTACGGTAAAACTGCGGGCTTACCCTCTCATGAGTCGCCTGTAAAGCATAGGTGCACGTCGTCTGAGACCTAGTCGACCGGGCAGTCTCTCTTCAGATGAAGAGACTCCCATTCGTATACAGTCATCCATGACCGACCATATTTTCAGAAGCTAAGGTAGGAGTTGTAAGCTGTACACGAAATATTTCTCAATAATGAAAGTTTATCACCTTTTCACGGATATCTTCATCTCGGAGCCCGAAGTGAATTTCATTGTCGTAAACAATTTGAGCAATGGTCAGCTATATAGTAGATCAGTCGGACGAGTACAATGGTCGTAAAGGATATAACGAATACGTTGTGATTCTTGGTCAGCGCAAGTAGACTATCCCCGGACTGCAAGATAAATTAGGTCGAATATGACAATTATGCGCGTTCTACACGTACCGTAAAAGGGTAAGGTGGTTGGCAAGGATCCAGGGGAGGTGGTGGTGCACCAGGTGTTGGGTCAGCGAGACTATGTGTCTGGTGTAGACGTGCACCATGAACGACTTTCTTATCCACACCCTTGTAGAACAAGTTCTCGTCCACTGCAAGCACATCAATATCAAGAAAGTTTTCCACCAGCTTGTAGTCAAATTACCTTTGGTCTTTTCGTTTACAACGAAGCCTCCACCGACACTAAAGTATTCATTAGTAGCCAGAAGGTCCCCGCTCTCCGAAAACACAGAGAATCTCATTCCGTTTGGATGGGTCTTGAGCACTTGGTCCCAGCGCCAGAGCATATCCCGGTCCATATCATAATGGATGACATGTTTCCCACCGAGCGCAAGACGTTTGTTGTCTTGAATGGCTTGATATCTAGAGGGAATTGTTCCGGTATCGATTGTTTCCGGATCAGAGCCTGGGTTCAGTAAGTCAGTATTCGGGAGACGTTAGAAATAGATATAACAGAATGACCTTCGAGACCCAGTAGAATAGCTTGTGGCGTATGATGTCTGAGAATGAACAAGGCCCTCAGTATACCCTTATGGTAGCTTTATGGGTCGTGCGACATACCCTTTCCCTATAAAAAGGAAGGTGTGTTAGTCAATATGGAAGTCATGATTTTTGTATTTACCTGTGGCCGCAAGAGAGCCATAGCTAGCCGTCGAAGCTTCGAGATAAGGTAAAAACCGACAATAAATCAATAATTACTCACAGTACAATTTTTACCATTTTGACCTAGACTATATTAGAACGGAGTTCACAAACGGGTGAAAGTAGTACCACGAACCTGATCTAGCACTCCCAGCTCTTCTAAGTCGCTAATAAAAATCTTGCCAGCCCGCATAGGCCCGACTGTATGAGATGAACTTGGTCCAACTTCACGGACACATGGTAGATAAGCAACGTGAACTACGCTTCAATTCAAAGCAAGTCATACCTCCAATACTGAACAAATCGAAAGCTGAGATGACAGCATGCTCAAACTCCTCCTTTGGTCTATTCAGGGAATTATCCTTCTCGGATATCTTGTGAACATCAAGCTCGTTGGGATCTTCGCCTTCCTCTCGTCCTCGTTTGAGAACAGCATCAAGAGGGCTAAGCAGTGGTGAAGAGCTAGAGATTTGTCTATCGCGTGAGGGTCGTATTGAAAGTGTGTATTTTCCGGGATTTCTCCAATGCAACCATGTCGGAGTTCGTCGAATAGAGAGGTGGCGGACAGCCGGGAGCATTGGCTAATTTCCTAGATATCTCGTGGAGAAGTTTCAAGAACTATCAGTAGGTAGAGGTAGCGCGTTGTAACGATGTGCTGGTGGTTGTCGCGAACTGAGAGATAGTAGCTATGCGGAAATGAAACACCGCCGGAGTCCCGCGCTCAGTTCTCAACATTTGATCGAGATTTCCAAATGAAAGATCCGACTACTCTCAAAATAGGAATCTCGCTTAATCTGGAAGCGAAGTAGATGGTGATGTTCAACACGGACAAATAATATCAACCTTCTCCCTTCCAATCATAATTTTGATATTTCAGTACGTGATCGTCATGATCCCTCTATGAAGCTGATTCGCTGATACCATGTAGCAAACACTAGAACCATCTATCTTCTAGACTTTAGACGATTTCTGGCTAATACCTTCCTCGAGCCGTCGACACCTGAACGAAAAATACATGCCGAAAACACTCGAGATCCGTACGAACGATTTCTCTGGCCGCTCATACTATAGTACCTGTGCTCTCCCTACCAATGAGACTGTTCTCGATATTGACACTCCGTACTCCTGCACAATATACAAACAATTCCGTACCGAAGTCTGTGCCGAATGTTTCGACTATCAATCTGGACGCCGCGGCTTCTTGACCTGTCGAGAATACAGTGAAAATGCTGGCTTATCGTTCTGTGACCCTGACTGTCGGGATGTCTGGATTCGGAGGGAGGGTGTGGATTTGATCGGATACCTTGCGAAATTGGAGACGCGGAGGTTGAAAAAGAAAGGCAAGGAGACAGGGTGTTTGAGGGCGGTGGTGACGGACGAGGAGATTGAGGAGGCCTGGGGGAGGGTGGAAGAAGAAGAACACAGTTTCAAACAAGCTAGGAAATGGGGACAACTTCTTCTAGATGACTTCGAGGCAGACATCGCGCGATATGTTCTGATGGCGTTGTATCACCAATCTCTGGAACCCCAACCTTCTCAAGAGTTTTGTCATTTAACTAGCAATGGCGACGAACCCTCGACTTTGGCTCCCGTGGCGCTCTTTCTGGATTTGGATATGCAAACTGGGACTCATTTTCTGCTCTACAGTCAAACGAAACCACACAGATTAATCTCTTTCCGGAACTGCTGGATAACCATATTCGAATATACCAGGTCCTCAAAGCGCTTTTTGGTCAATCTTTTCGACGGGCACCTCAGTCGGAAATCGTAATGACATAAAGAATGGTCCTCAGAATGAGATTCTGCGACGACTAGAGTGTACTATCACTACGACGAATGTGCGAAGGGCACTTGGAGTAGACCCTGGCAACTCTTTGGGGTCTGGGAAAGTCCCCTAACGGACGAAAGTGAATGTTTGGGCTTCGCCGTCTACCCCACTCCCTCGTTTTTTAATCATCGTAAGGGTTTACCGAAATTCTTCATACTGGAAGTTTACTCACAAACTTATAGATTGTCTTCCGAATGTACGGAAAGAACGGTCAGGTCGACGACTAAGATTTATAACGACACGTCCCGTTGATTCGCAGGAAGAACTGTGCATCAGTTACGGACACGTTGAGAATATGGTGGTGAAAGAGCGACAAAAGACCCTGTTAGATGGTTGGTATTTCAAGTGCATGTGCAGTCGGTGTCTGTTGGACCGGTACAACAGTTAGATTTCTTGAGATATCACTAGCTGCTCATACATTAGAATTGATTTATCTCCTTCAGGGACCTTAACGGAAGTTTCTCGTTGTTAATGGTAAGATGAAGAAGCCGGCATACTGATATTAAGCGCTTTTTGTCGGAAATACGCCACGTTATTGACGTAATACAGGGATCCCTTCATGTGTTCAACTTCTGTGTTGCTCTGATCTCGACTTACTCTCATTCTCATCTTCTACTAGCCACAACCAAAATACAGTTACATCACAGCTTTATCCATCGCAACCTTGCGGACTCAGCGGCACTCGGTTTCCATAACTCACTGTACAATGGCAGTGGATGCCTCTATTGCGAAGCTATCGCTAAAGCAGATATCGGATTTCTTTTCCAGGAATCCTGGTACAATGCGGCAGGAATGCGACGGGGAGGCTGAACGAATCACCGGCGTGTCTGTCCATCCAACACCAGTTCAAGGAGGAGGCAGTTACACTGTCATCGGTGGGACACTTGTTGTCCAGTTTCGCTCTGGTGAAGATGCCCTGGACCTCCAGTTTCTCGGATATATCGAACAAGCCTACGCAGGCTTCGTGCCAGAACGTAGAAGCAACGGCACGCTGGGCAAGCTTCACGTCTACACGATGAACGATATGGGCGGAATCTCGATGTATCTTGCCCGGGAACGGTTGTTCCGGGATGACTGCCATCTCTTGCGACAAACTCTGCAAGACTATGCCAGGTTTGTCAATACCAACGTCCCCGATACTTACCCAGCTGACTTTGCCAACGCAGGTTCTTCGCCTCGGCATGGCATAACACACCAGCACAGATGACATGTCCAAGCCGCGAGTCCCTTTCTGCCGACTACTCGTCCCAGCTCTCGCAGTTCTCACAGGGGCTTCCGAGTCGCTTTCGCCCAACTCTGGAATACCTCATAAGCCGGCTCCCAAGCCTCTTCGCTGACGACTGGCCGCTAGTGCCCAACCACACTGACCTTCTAGAGAACAACATCCACGTAGATCCAGACACAGGCAGGATAACAGGCATCTGCGACTGGAAGGACGCTGAGATCAGCCCGTTCGGGATGTCACTCGGGGGTCTTGAGACCATGCTCGGGATCTGGCAATGGGAGGATGGCTGGTGGTACCACGCTAACTACCAGGATCTCCGAGTTGTGTTCTGGACGGCCTTTTGGAGCGCCATGGGATCTGTCTCTGAAGAGCAGAAGGAGCGCGTTGAGGTTGCGAGATTGGTTAGCCTGTTCCTGGCTTATGGCTTTGAATGGGACAAGGATGGTAACAAGGTTCCCGCCAGTGAGGGCCCCGGGTTGAAACATCTCGATGCGGTTGTTCTTGACAATGTCGCAGGTTTCTTCCCTCGCGGAAGCCGTCCGAGTCAGGCAGTGTAAATTTGGATTCCATGTCCATTGTTCGCCATTCACCCACTCTAAACAAGGTACAGTTAGCCGACCTGGTAAGCCACGGCCTTGAGTGTGTACATCCTTGCTTGATGCATGCTGGGGGTGTCGTGCTAACTGGCTGAGCCCGTCTGTTCTACTTTATTTTATTTCACCTCATCTCACCTACCCTCACTTCCGTCCGTAGTTGCATCTTTTCCCATCCAAATTCCTCCGTACTAGTAGTGTCTTCAACCAATTATGATTCCAAAGGACTTCCCTCTGCTGACAGCAACCATATCTAGGCACTAGGAAGAGGAGGGTTGAAATTCTACTGGTATGTTTTCCATAGAGGATTCGAATACGATATTACGACTCAAAGGAGACCAATGACAAGGTTGGGATATCATTTCTATCGAGTTCCCAATCTTTTCATGCTCCGCATCATCTCTGCTTGTATCATCAGACTGATAGTTGTGTCAGTCATTTTCCTTGGTATTTGTAACACAATTAATATGATCTTGCGCAGCCGCCGTTTTCACGGGGGCAAGACAAACCTGTCTTCCTCTTCGTCATATAAAGATGTCGTGTTTCATCAAACACCAAATTCAGCTCAAGTTGTTCCATGGACGTTTTATTTTTATTACAGAAATAATGCAAACCCACTCGGGATATAAACAAAACTTGAGCATCAAGTTCAGTTATCGGTATAAGATTACGATCAGTAGATCAAAAACGCGAGATGAACGGGTCCAATAGGATATCAAATGGTCAGCCGGTAGCGTTTTTGCCAAATACTTATCACACAGCCAGACAGAATGCATCAGATTTTGGTAGATTCCAAGTTTGTTACACATCTCGAACATCAATCAACTTGAAGGTCCTGCAAGTACGTTCTGATACCTTATAGCGAACGATAGGACCTAACGATACTGCTAACTCCGTATTGCTGGCTTACCACGACTTTATAGGATGTCTCCGGCTTCAAAAGAGATGGCGGCTGAAACTTCGACATCGAGACAATATCACTTCGTTCTTGATATCCCCATACCTGGTATTTTACCACTAATGCTATGACCTAGTGTAGTAGTATATAAACTCGGGCGTACAGACCCTAAATCCTCATCGCAGGTCGGTCTTTGAGTTACTCACTTGTTCTTTAACTGTTTTTATTCGTTCTCTTCATCCTGAGCTTGACGTTCAGTTTAATCTTTTAATCTTACGTTGACGATGGCCCTTATGAAACACACCCTTCTCTTCTTCGCCTTAGCTGCGCTCCTTACGTTCACCCTCGCTCTACCGCTCTCCCCTCTGGTATCGCCGGAATTAATGTAAGGTCTCTCGTCGTGTTACGAGCATAGAAGCAGTGACTAACTTCATCTGACTTCAAGTGGTCGAGCTGGACCCGCCTCGTCCAAATGCAATGGTATCAAAGCTGCGAATGGTCTTGGACAGTGTAACGCCTGTGGTAAGCTCATATCAGCCAGTTAAAACGAGGCAGTTGTCTCATGGAGATGTGATGCAGTCGCCACCACTGGCTGTATATTTGACCGTACAATAAGTCTATGTGTTCAAGCTCCTACTGGAAGACTAGACACCA
The DNA here is from genome assembly GCA_038087015.1 of Cerrena zonata. Lineage (NCBI taxonomy): Eukaryota > Fungi > Basidiomycota > Agaricomycetes > Polyporales > Cerrenaceae > Cerrena > Cerrena zonata. The sequence goes on from JASBNA010000017.1 coordinate 705,079, forward strand.
ACCGATTCGTAACACAAAAAGATGCTAACCAGTGCAAGACCATCGCACAAGGCCTCAAGGTAGAATTTCTGTTTATGTTCTGTATTTACTCGGAAAAGCTGATCTCGTGTTGTAGGCCAAACCCACCGTTACAGAGGCGCAAACTCCTAAAGCGAAGCAAACCGCCCTGGCGGAATTTGACAAGACAAGGAGTCAAGCTCAAGCGGAATTTGAAAGGATGAGGAGTCACATATTCAATGGTGAAAACAATCCTACATCTGGCAGACACACTTTCAGTGCATGGACGGCAAAGAACACAGATGCTGGGCGGTGTGACACGGCAACACACCTGTGCGCCTTCAGAGTGCGTATCTGATTTATCTGTGCCGTATCATGTCATGCGAGCCTTTTACAGCTCAACGCAAAGAATCCGAAGACAGTTTGGGATGATCGTTCCGGGTTTTACACACAGCGAGACATCGAGGATATGTGTCTCGCCGCTATTACTTTGAACATTGTCCAGGATGGGCCACTGGCATCCGCGAACTTCGCCATCCGGACGAAGCTAGGAAACACCATCTGCGTCCGACATCTGGTGACGAAGGATAACATTCCCTCGTGCTTCCCCGTCGGAATCCACGCTCTACCCGCTGGCACTATTGCTGGTTCGAGTTGCATCGACACTGGGATTGCTGTTACGACGGGTACCGATTTAATCGCGGCTCGCAGCTGATATAATCGTCGATAGTTACCATGTCTCGAGAAATTATTGTATCCCATTTGTAGTCTAACGAGAGTCAATTTGCAAGTTTCTTCGGACTCTCAACTTCAATGTGCCATAAGAGATACCATAACACCGCCCCGCTATACAGTCTCATACAGTGCACATCGTGATACAGAAGGATTTCATCTTCAACGGAAGCATTTCATTGTTATTTGTCAGGATGAAGAATGTATCCTGTTTTACCCGGGAGTATCGTGGTCTCGGACCTGATCGGGCGGGGGTGGTGACCTTTTGAGCGCTGTTCATTGGTGGTGGTATATTATAACTCATCTCCGAACCTTCACAGTCCCGAAACCACTCTCTTCATCTTCACCAAACAAATGGGTCAATCAACATCCCAGGTCTCTGCTTCAGCACCAGCAACATGTCCTATAAAACATGATTCTGCAATAAACCACCAAACTGCCGCATCGACACCCGCTAAATGCCCTATAGACCACTCTGGCAAATCTGCACCATCACCACCGCCGGCTCAATGTCCAATTAGCCATGATAATGCAGAACTAAATCCTCTCAACCAAATGCCGACACTCTCTCAAGCACCTGCGGTGAACCAATCGGCGGAACTCCCCACTAGTCGTGAAACATCTTCGATACCTCGAGATGCGTCGTCGAGATGGGAGTACCCTTCACCACAGCAATTCTATAATGCGCTGGTGAGGAAGGCTGGGAGACTCCGGAGGAACACGTCGAGACGATGGTGCACATCATAATTTCTTGAATGAGGAGGCTTGGCAAGAGATCGTAAAATGGGAGAAGAAGCAGAATCCGTACGTAGTTTCTGTTATACGGAGGTCTCTACTTGGAGACTAATGGTCTTGTGTGAATAGGGAGGAAGATCTTCATTTGACGCGATTCAAAGGCCGACCAGGTGAGCTTTCACCCAAAGCCCGCTTCTGGCTCTTTGCAGGTTGGCTCCTTCCTTCGCGGTTCAAGTACGTTTTCAAAAAGCCTTACTCTAATGATGTAACTAACATCCGTTCAACAGTTCCGAACCACCTTTCGACCGACACGACTGGGTCGTCCAACGGAAGAGTACTGGCGAAGAAGTCCGCTACGTGATCGACTATTACTCCGCTCCTGATCAGCCAGATGGCTCTCCAGTTTTCTCACTGGATGTCCGACCAGCACTGGATAGCATTGGTAGTGTCAAGCAGCGTATCTCCCTTGCTACTGAAGAAGCTTGGGCTTCGTTCAAAAATGACAAGCCCGGCGTAAACTCACACTCATAAACCACCCTCGTGCATACTCTTGACCATCTGCATCACCTAGATAGATCCTCACCCCTCCCATCTATATCACAAAAAGTATTGCTACGGAACACCGTAGCCCAATCTAATCATTAGGAGTAAAGTATCAGCTAGATATAATGATATACGTTGCAAAAAAAAACTGGTCAGTGAAAGGGTGTTGGAGTGGGGATGATTGTCTTGAAGACTGAGAGCAAAATATGTGTGTGGTCATAGCATGAAAGCACGGTACTACTAACTACTGTAATGGTGACTACGTAGCGCGAAGGTCCATAGGGATGGAGAGAGGGTACTTTTGTGGTGTCAGTCAATGGTTTATATGATGATTAGAGGTATGCTCGTGCCGAGCGACGGGCCATCTGCAATTATTGTCAGCAAATTCACGTATAACGTATAATGCAGATAACAAAGGAAACGCACATCAATGACCTTCCAACCACCTGTCAACTCGTTGTCCAAGTCTTCCTCCGATCGTGTGACTACAGCAGCATAGTGTACTTGCTCCACCTTGTTTTCAGCACCGACGACGATCTCCCGAGTTTTAACATCTCGGAAGAGGAGCATTTCTTGGGTGGCGAAGGTGATGACGAATACGGGGACGTTGTTTTCTAGGATTTTGCCGTCTGATACCTATGAGGGACGGTAATAGATGAATAATTGTGTTCGAAAACGAGAATTTGGAAAACATACATCCACTTGTCGGATATCAAGACATTTGCTGTCAGATACCATTCCTTGCTTTAAATACTGCTCCATCGTCGCCCAAAGTAAGTTATATGTCTACATAGCGGCGTGTCAGTACTCCCAGAAACTCATAAATAGAGGGAACAGAAACTACTCACCGCTTCACCACACCAAGCCTTCAACGCTTCCTGATCTGCGGTCAAATACGCATCAATCACCTCAGGAACGATATACTCTCTCAACTCTCTCTCAAAGTGCTCCATATTGAACGTCGGGTCAATATTCTTCATCATTCTTTGCACCTGTGCGTTCTCGGTTTCATCAAACCATGAGCCCACAGTCTGAGTGACCTGAACGCAAGGAGGATATGACGGGGTTCTCCGACTCGTCATATTGCTCTTTGAGGTCAGAGAGTTTCCGGAAGAGAGGGTTGGTTTCCTTGATGGTATTCCAGCGTTCCTGGCGTGGTGAGTCCTTGTGCAGGACCATTGCCTCACCAGCCCTACGTCATAAGGACCATTTAGTACATTTTAGAAGTAAAAAGGAGAACACTAACTCGGGATCGGCTTTCACCCTCGAAGTCATACTATACTTCCCCGCCTTCGCTAGCCGCGCCTGTCTCCGTTTCCTCCTTGCTTCCTTCTCCTCGAACCCAGCATGCTTCGCACTCCCACTATCGTCTAACGCCTCGACGAGGGTTTCCGATAGTGTTTTGTACGCTGCAGTATTTCGTATTGGCTCAGTAGTAGTGGCAATGGTGTTTGACACTGCTGCTGAAGCTCGGGAGATCTGTCGGCGTTGTCGGGAATAGGTGGATGTCGTCAGTTCCTTCTCCGAAGTATGTAGGAGGAAAGACATACAGCTCGCATTAGCTCACTCTCTTCCATTGACTTGAGAGCCTCCCCGACAGGCATCATTGACCTTGATACCAGCTTTACGCAGCTCCTCAGCAGCCGCACGTAGCTTAGGGTTCTCTTTAATGCTAGACGTCAACTATAGCATCGAATTGACTAAAGTTACATATCTGTCAAATATACTCATGTTCAGAGAGACATACCCTCGCACGTTCATATGCCTGCCTAGCCTTCTTCATGGCTTCCGAATCCTGGAGTTTATCCACATCACCCTGCAGTTGCTTGACATTATCCTGCAACTCCCGATTCTTCCTCAGTTCTTCCCTTAACACTTCCACGAATGTCTGGAATGGCGACTTTGGAGGCCCATTCTCTCTTCTTGAAGACGAATGAAACGACGGATGACTGGATGACAGAGGCTACTTGTGGTCGGTACTTTAGTGATTTAACGGAGCTGCGGCTAGAGGTAAGTGCTGTTCGGATATGTGCTGGCGTTGAGGAGGAGAGGAGAATCCGGCGGGCGTGTCTTGGCAACATCGTGAATAAACAGATGAGTAGAAGGTAGTACCAGAGGAAATAAGGAATAAGACGGTGAGCAAGGGAGTGAAGTCACTGAAACTCGACCGGCTTGCTACGCAATCCAGAAAATGTAACTGCCTCACGTGCAGCAGTGATCGATCTTGGTGGTCCCCCTCCTCAATCCGGTATCTATCGTAGTTCATCTTACCTCACACGCTCTTCTCGTAAAAGGTCCACCATAGGATGAATAAAATTAATGCGAGAGAGGGAGAAACAGATGATGTGGTACGTAGTATATTACGGGAAAACAGCACAAAGCAAGAGAATAATAAGGCGTGGAATTTGAAACAGAGTGCGATGTATGTGACCAAGTCCCTGAGCGAACTGAAACTCCTACACTAGATTACTATAAACCTTCGAAGAAAGAAAGATCCTGAGCTGAAAGCTTCCCAGCACCCTTTGTACCACTCGAGCCATTAGACTTGATACTCGCTGCTGAGTTTGATGGGGATAACCATTGACTCGATCCAAACGACGGTATCGACTGCGTTGACTGCGATGACGGAGCAAGCAGCGAGAACCCGTTTGTTTGAACAGAATTCTGAGTAACAGCAGCAATCTTGGGCGCAGGTGCTAAACTCGCCATCGACCCAGCAGAGCTGAAGTTGCCTAGCGGTTCATCCTCACCCATCAAATCTACTAATCCACTTGACCTCGAAGACGAACTTGAAGGTGGAGGAGGCGGGAAGAATGAAAGTGGCTGAGGAAGTGGAGAAGGTGGTCCAGGGGCAGGCCATTGACCTTTCCGCGAAGCCGCCAACTCAACTAAACTCAACGTATGTTGATGTCGAGCTGCCTTTGACTGTCCCTTTGGAGAGGGATGGACTGCTACATCGTTCTTGGGAGCAGAAATGGCGGGTAGTGGTAGTTTTGATGGGGGTTTGGGAGGTGTTGGTGTGCGTAAAACGGGCGACAAGACAGAAAAGTCGTCGAACCCTGAGGACTTCGACCCTTGCATGTTCAAGAGGCCATGGTTCGAAGATACGCTCGTCGTTATGCTGAACGAGCTTGGATGCTGCGTGATGGATGGTGAAGCCGAATGGAAGTCAGCAAAGTCGTCTTCAAATGGATCTGCCACGGGTGAAGGCCTATTCACTTGTGTATTCACTAAAAGTGAACTCGAAGCCGAAGGAGGTGGGGATAAAGGTGAGAGTACGGATATCGGATTGGGTTTGACGATAGAAGCAGGCTTTGCTAAAGATATTGGAGGTTGAAGGGGTGGTACACTTATCGGCTTCGGCGGGGCCTGAAGAGTTGTCGCTATTGTCGTCGAACCTGACTGGAAGTCGTCAAAGTCGTCATCATCAAATGAGATCGTAGGTACGGAAGGTGGACTGATCGCACGCGATGGTGGAGCAGCAGGAGGTGGAAGCAAGGGTGCCATTCCCGTGTTCGACATACGTGAAGTACTTGACGCCACTGGAGTACCCGAACGTGAAGAAGGGGGAGGGGGGAGTGTGAAAGCCGACAATCCCACTGAGCGTTGATCCGACATCGTTTTGACCTGATTGCTTGCAGGTGGAGGAGCAATAGGTTTGGCTTTCATCTGTACACCGGGATACAACTGACCCAATGGGACCGCCGAGAGAGGTGTAGTCGGTCGACTACTTCCTGACGCTGAACTCCCGGAGCCGAGGACGTCAAAGATGGTGGTAGAACGTCGGAGTACAACTGGGCTAACGGAAGACCGGAAGTGGGCGATGTCAACGGTGTCTCAGAGCCGTTTTGAGCTATGTATGGAGATTTAAATGATGACGGGATGCGGGATGATGAGCCCGTTGTCGCGCTCGCATTGGTAGGGAGGGAAAGAGGAGGCAAATTGTGATTCCTCAATCCCATGTGGTCTGTGGGTGTAGCTGATCGTGAATCGGAAGGTGCAAGAGCGGCGAACGGTTGAGAGGATGGTTCGGGGCCTGTAAATACCAATGACAGAGGCGAGGGATCTGTAGGTTTTGCACTCTGAGATTGATAGACCGATGCACTAGCTGGAGACTGTGAACGGGAGGACGACGTAGAAGCAGGAGTGGGGGAAAGGATAGAAGGCGAAAGGACTGCCAAATCACCAAATCCGCTTGTACTCGCGGTACTCTTCACCTCGGACTGTGAAGTACTAAATGGTGATTGGAAGGAATCAAACAGTGAGTTGACCTCGTTCGAGTGTGGTTTAGGCGGAAGGGTTATCTTTCCAGCAAGCCCGGTATTTGAGCTACCAGCCACATTGTTTGAGCCACTAACGCCCAAAGGTGATGGCGCGCCGGGGGGTGGTGGAAGCATAGGTGGCAAGGGCTCAGCCTTGATCGTCTCTGACAGAGATAGGATAGGATCATCGTTATCGTCGTCAGCAGCGCTCGGGACAATTTCAGACAGGAAACTGAGATCATCAGATGATAGTGATATGGAGGAATTAGGACTAGTAGGCAGTGCTGATCGACGACGTGAGAAACGGTTGAGGAAACGGGAGACGGCTGAAGGTGCGCTTTGAGAGTTCGAGAGTTCAGGAAGTTCCGCATCGGCGTATGTTCCCGTAGAATTACGAGACAACGAAGAGGACGAAGGTGGGGTAGCCGCTCGTTCTACAGACACAGGTGGAGTGGGGAATGAGGTGGGCGGTGTCTCTATCACTGGCGAAGCAACTCGACTTCCGATGGACTTCTTCGTGCTATCTATACTGGGGCGAGGGGAAGCAGAGGTAGACGATGACGCTACAGCCGCAGTCTTCGACGATGAAAGTGGGACTGAAGTAGCTCCAGCAGTTCCGGGTGTCGATGTCGATGGTTGCTGTTTACGGCCCCAGAAAGAGAACATTCGACTAGTCGTCGTCGGAGCTTTCACAGTAGTTGTCGTCTCGGAAGCTTGGTCCTTCTCAAGTATACGCCAACCCACAGGAACAACATCTTCCTCTGTAGTACCCTTCCAGTCTTTGATGGCCGACTCCCATGCTGTGCTGCCCTTCATAGACATGTAAATAGACATAGGACTTTGCTTGACCATAGGCAAACTCCGTGTAAGCTTGAGTCCTGTGATCATGTTTTGGTATATACCAGTTTTGTCGAAGCGTATTGGAGGTTCGAGTGTCAAGTCCGGTGCATACTTTCGCATCTTGTCCTCACTACGGAGTATTTGTAAATGAGCAATACAAACGAGTGAATGTGGACATTTACTTACAGCCCTTCAATCCCATCCATTCCTCTTCCTAGATTATTTCGCCACGACGATGGGTCTGTATCAATGGCATCCTTCTTAGGTTCAGGACAAAGACCTTTGCAGGCTTCCTCCAATTTTGCCATTATATCTGCAACGACTTCCGGAGGCTATGATACAGCTCTAGGTAACATAGGCTGATACACGAGTGGGTGTACATACCACTTTACGATCCTGCGCTTCCTTTTGCCTTCGAGCAGCTTCCCATTCATCAACCTGCTCCTCGGGCTCGCTCTCCGCCTCCTTGTCATCATTCCAAGCCGTACCCCATGCATTATCCCCCAGGTCCTCCGTAACGCTGAAACCGGGCGACGTAGCCTCTTCGACTGCGGACTCGAAGGTTCCAAAACCGTCCGGACTTTGTGGACGACTTCCGTGAGGAGTGTCACAAGAGGAGACCGAAGGCGAAGAAGGTACGATCTCGCTGAATCCCGCTGAGCCGTTTAGTGACTTGTATGCAGGTTCTTCGTGAATAGACTCGGAGTCCGAAGTCGTGCTGTCATTAACATACTTAACATCATCAAATTCAAGATCCTCTTTTGGGGAAGGAACATGAGTGGGCACTGGGTCTTCCGGGGCGACCTCGATAGGTTTAGCTATGTGAATGCCTTCGTACGTGCTAGCTCCCCAGGCCAGGTCCGAATCGTTCTGCGACCATCCAAACCCCTGTTCATCATTCGAAGGTTCGTCCCATGATATTCCGGCACCAGTGGACCAAGAAGGAGCAGCCAAGTCTGCTTCGTCATCTTGAACACCGACCGAAGCTTTAGGGTGGGACCATGTCGACTGAGTTCCAAGAACGCTTTCGGTGATATCTTCCGCGGGTTTAGACGGGTCACCCCAAGCATTGTTATACAGGTCATCCATATAATACGTTTATTGCATAGAAGAGTCACATATAGCCGTGGAGTATAGTGCCGAGTAAGTTGTGGTGACACTAGTGACAGTGGGAGTGCAACCCAGAGATGGCGCTAGACACAATCATCAACTTGCTTCCTACCTTCATGTACGAAAATAGTACTTCTGCTAACTCATATTAGCTCACAACCTGCTACTAGACTCAAGAGTCAGTACGATGTATTCCGAGTCTACTATTTCTCGTCTTATTTCTCTTCTTTAATAATTCTATTGCAGAATATCGTCGATCATGGCGACTAACGCCGACTTCGATTTACTAATACAATCTTATCGAACTATCATTGAACGAAATCTGCAGGAGAACGAATAGCGTCGCCAGCAAATAGCCCTTCTACAACACAGCAAGAATTCAAGATTGCCTATAGCAAATTTACCGAATGAACTTGTGACTAAGGTCCTTCACATGTACGATGTGGAATCGAGCTATGAAAGCTTGACACGCGCCAAAGACCTGCAAATACACTCTAATACTGGCAGTCGTTGGTGGTGGCACGTACTCGCACAATTTGTCATCATTGGAGACATGTCGCATTTTCGTCTCCGATAGTCTGGGCACATATCGATACGACTATCCTGTCTCGCCCATCCTTACTTGAAACATCACTTTCTCGCTCCGCAAGTACTCCTCTTCATGTTTTTCTCTTTGCCGCTGTTCCTGATTTATCCAAACATGGTATCAAACTGGGAAGAAAGAGAATATTGCAGGAATACCATCGCATTCGGTATCTGGACCTTACTCTCCCCTCCTCATACTTAGAATACCAAATATCGAGCAAACCCACTTATATCAGCGCCACTCAACTCGAGCATGTCGAAATACGTGTCTACTGGCCCAACGTACAATACTTTGACTTGTCGAACCAAGGTAGTGTCCAGGCTCCAACAATCCTGGAAATCCTAGATAACACACCGCGTTTGCGGAATCTGATACTGGATAGCGTGCCTGTGGATTGGAATTATCTCCAATGTTTACCACGAAATCTTACCCATTTCACGATCGTCCAGCCCCGCAAACATCCTCGTTCGCGAGCATAATCTCTTCAGCTACCACGACTAGAGAGACTTGCCTTCCGCAACGCACTTCCGTTGCCAGAAAACACATCGACAATAGACAGCATCTACTTGCCTGCCATCAGGCAACTCAATCTCATCGACTCAGATTCTAGAGTCATCACGACATTCCTTGAAACTGTAACATTCCCATCTACTACGTGTGTGCGTCTCAAGCTACCGAAGGAAACGAATTTGAGGCTCTCTGTTCTGTTGTCTTCTCACAAATAATATGTTCGACCGACCCCCCAAAATTGACGGCTCTTCCATCCCTCGATTTGTCTTACCGCTCGAGATACCTGCGATATATTACATGACCACAGTTCTGTCCGTCGAGCCCGATGGGGTATTGTATTGATGTCGACATTGAAGCACTTGGTAGTTCACGGCAGGTTAACCAATACCTTCGATGTACAGACATTCTGCCAATGTCTCGAAAATCGTCAAATACATGGGTCAAAACTTCAAACCTTGACGATCTCAACTTCCCCAGACATATTGTTGGACCGTCTCAAGGCAGCAGTTGACACTCTCCTGATACAGTGAAAGATGCACCCATCGAATAGAATAGGTTTGTGAAGGTCTATATCCGTAATTTTATCAAATGGCTAACATTTTACATTTCTTTGTAGTTACGATGGGCTTCAGGATCAGAAGCAAGACCGCAATGTGCTACATTCTCAGTAATTATAGGCGATAATCACCAATGTATCATGAATATCTGGGACAGGAAATGCAGGGCGCCGGATGAGAGGGAATTGCTGATTTATTCGCGACGCAAGAGGTACAGTTACTACCTAGATATCATATTATTTCCTCGCTGCAACCTCCTCCGTGTCCTTGTTGGCTGCAATCCCAGTCTCGGTGCATCGCGAGCCAACAGTGGCCAAAGCGGGGTGAATCCCGACAGGGAAGCACGAAGGCGTGTTGGCCTTCGTTACCAGATGTTGTACACAGATCGATCTGCCAAACTTCGTCTGGATAACGAACGAGGCTGACGACTGGGCATTGCTGTTCTGTTGAATGTTTAAAGTGATGGCGTTGAGGCACATGTCCTCGATATCCCGCTGGGTGTACAGACCCGAACGGTCGTCCCAGATCGTCTTTGGGGTCTTCTCGTTGAGCTGAAGAAGGCTTAGTCAGTTCACGATGCAACACAGAGAAATTAGATGGGACGCACTCTGAAGGCGCACAGGTGGGTCGCTTTGTCGCATCGTCCCGCATCCTTGTTTGCAGCAGTCCATGCACTGAAGGTGTGTCTGCCTGACGAAGGATCCTTCTCTCCGTTGAAGATGTGAGCCCTCATCCTGTTGAACTCGTCTTGTGCCCGCTTCTTCACATCGGCAGAAGGATTGGCCTGAAAGTGAATCCGCATGTCAGTCCATAATTCACATATTCGACAAGGACACGAAGACACTGACATTGAGACCTTGTCCGACAGTCTTGCACTGCTCGAGCTGAACGACGAATCGGTCATCTGTGAGCCTTGTGGCCGGCTTCTGGATGCACTGGCTTAGCGTGCGGTCGAATGCACAACCATCGGCCTTGACTGCAAATCACAAAGTATTCAATAAGCAGATTCTGTGAATATTCATGAGCTGGACGTACGACATGCGTTGCATTGGCCCAAGGCATTTGAAGCCTTGATCCCATTGCAGGCAGAGGCAGGAGGCTTGGCAGCAACAGGAGTGGTGGGTGCCTTCGCGGGAGGCTTAGCCACAGGCTTCGCAGGAGCAGCGGGGGGCTTTGCAGCACCAACCTTAGCCCGAGCACTGTATCCAGACCTTTGTTGTTAGTCTTGTATAATAGAACGAGCAGATTGGGTATTCTTACGCGAGTTCATTAGAGGCGAGGGGAGATAGGGGAAGGGGAAGGGCGAGCGTGAATGTGAGGAGAGTCGCCAAAGCGAGGAAGAGGAGAGTGTGCTTGAGGAGGGCCATCGTAATCGTGAAGAGTAAAGTGTCAAAAATGAGTGGGAGTGAACTGGACGTCAAGTGCAGTTAGGGGCGTGAAGGAAGAGATTAAAACAGAGAACGTAAGAAGCAAAGGTAAGAAAGCAAAGAAATAAGAAAGAACAACAAAACCCAGGATCAACCTGCGATGGAGAACCAGAACTCGAAGTCATGGGTTTATATACCCAGTTTACGGTGACTTCGTATCAAGCTGGTCTAACCAGAATGAGACACCAAGACCAGGAGATATCAGCAACGAGATGAATCGGACATCGGGACTCTGTATGTGTGAAGCGCATATGCAGACTAGGACATGTTCTCATCCAGATTCAAAGGAGTAATCATTCGTAAATCAAGTATATATTGCCTAATTGCGGAGATGAAACATGAGAGGATCTGCGGTGAAGGTTTTGCCTCCGCGGCCGTCAAGGCACTGTTTTGATGTTCTCTTGGAGAATATGGTGGATGGATAAGCTACACTAGAATATTGCGACGGCCTGTGTATCGGCAAGAGAGTCAAGGCTGTTGTCATCATTGTATGAATCACAAGAAGTAAGTAGGTCCATATGAATTGTTGGCTTAACAGGCTCGTGTGAGGATCGTAATTTACCTGTGATGTTGCAGATCAGGTCAGGAACCAACATAGTAGCCATATATCCGTCATGTTAAGCCTTTACAAGTTGATAAAGTGAGTGCGCACGTCAAAGCCCTGCGCGAACGGGGTCACCGTGGCTATGCAGGATTCGGAAGTCTGCCGAATCTCACAGCCCAGGTCTGGGTGTCGCAGAAGAAGACCAACAGCTAAGTGAAATGACGACATTCAAGTTGGTAAGCAATACCGGTCTATTAGAATGTAGTCTAGAAGAACATCCAAGCAGATAGAATTTGGTGATGGTGATAGAACTAGTATATGCAGGGACTCGATCCATGACGATGAACCATGATACCACTGTTAAGGTCTGAGCCTGTTCAGTGTTCATGGGGGACATAATGTGGCACGTTCTGAGTAAATGCATAAATGACTACTCCTAATGTGCGTTCCAAGGGAAAGATCGAGGTGCCGAGGTGGACATGCATGGAGAAGGCGAAGAATGTGTGTATGCGCTTGTTCAAGCAATGCCAAAGAACCGTTCGATCTCCACATCGTAATGATACGAGGATCGTCATGAATAGTTATCGAAGAGTTAGAAGTTCAACTGATGCCATACTAGGACGAGCAAGCAGTTTACGATATCGAGGTACTTGGCTCTTGTATGTTCTGGCAATAGAAGCATGTGGTAGAGATCGATCATCGAGTATATCTCTAGGGTGGCACTGAGGATGGCAGATGTCTCCATGGCCCTCCCGCTTTCCAAGCCAGAATGTGTTCAGCCGGTGGTTGGAGTGGTTTGAACGCTTCTACAAGATACCCGAGATATTGTAGATCCCAACCATGGTAGTCGACTATAACTTGGATACCTCGTTTAACGGCTAATGGAAACAGTTTCTCCACTTTTCGCCTAAGCCATTGCGACGGTCGGTCTACCAGCGAAGAATCAACAATGAGCTCGATCTGAACAGCCTCCAGCCCGTCGAACTTCGAATCTGCAAGAATTGGTCGACCGAGGCGATCATGTCAATCTCTTCCTCCTTGTCGAAACAGCTATTTATGGCAATCATCCGTAACTTCGGAGCGTTGAGCTGGTCCAGAATTTGTTGGATATTGTTGATTTCTTCGTCTTGTCCCCATGCACGATCGTAACCAAGCAGACGTATGCTTGTAAGGCTGGTGAGACGGGATAGATCGATTCCTGATTCTAACACTGGATAGTACATGGTTATATAATACACTTGAAAGAACTACACTCACACTCACTTGGGTCTGTATCAGCACCAACGGGAACCTGAATATGTGATAGACTAGGAGCATCGCCTAAGGCAGATATCAACTCACGAAGGGAGTCTGAGTCTACCCCTCCAGAAACTTCCAAGGATCTCAGATGTTGAGCAGATGATTCGGCGCAGAACCATCCACGTAGTAGAGCAAAGTCGAAGTCAAGATATTCAGTGTGAGAATTGTCGATACGAAATGATTGCAGAAGTGGCGGTGGATAGAAGACTGGGGTACTTTGTTGTTTTATCGGTGCCCTCTACTGTACGATCCCCTGTCGACCCATCGTCACAATCTTTGGCGGAATCTCCTGAAGAACAGCAAGGTTCGGGTGAGCGAAATCGACATCCACGAGGTCAACTCTTGTAAGGCTAGGCAAAGCACGGACTGAGAGCAGTCAGATTGTTGGCACTCATCTCACAACGAAGGATATTCAACGTTGTGACAGATTTAAGCTTCGTTAACTCTGGTATCCAATGTGCATAGGCCTCGCGGTCTTCAAGTCGTGTGCTGACTTGGGCAAAGTTGAATAATTCCAAGATCCTCAAGCAAGGGAAATGAACATCAAGATTGGCAGGGAAGGCATAGAGCCATTGATCAATATCGTCTGTAGCATCCGTGCGGTGGCATCGCGGGTCCTCAACGAACGGCAGGCTTCTCCCTTCCAGACGAGCTTCCGTACCCATTGTGTAATCTCTGGCGTAGCACGAATTTGGTGGGAGAAATTAACGATATCTTCTGGGGTATCCAGTGTAATGAAGCGGAAGATATAAGGCCGAACAGCACCACGCCACCAGGAGCAGGTCAGAGCGCAAGAGTGAAGAGTTATGGTAGAGTAGCACTCCATGTGTTCATGATCCCATAGACAGTCGTATATCTGGTAGAGCAACTCTATAGGTAGCTGCCATGACGGAGGTTTGGTATCAGGGATCGGAGACGGTGCTTTGACTGGCTGATCGAGTCGCCTGCGTTTAGTGGGTTTTGTGTCTTCAGAGCGGGATCTTCACCAGCACAGATCATTTCAGCAAACGGATCGGCGGAATATGTGATAAACATCATACTCATCATCACCAAGATCATTCTCGGGAGCTGGACGTTTGCGTTTGGCTTGGTGGTTGGCTGACGTTCTCTGGACGTTCATTCGGAGTGAGAGCTGGTGACAATATCAAGGCCACATAAAGCATACCGTTTATTGCGACTTGTGTCCTTGGTTGGATTGTGTTGTTTTGGGGGAACGTTTCGTTTAGGGCGACCTCTGATAGCGCCAGTGAGTACTCGTTCTTGTCTGAGCAGATATATACTACTTACATCCTCTTCTTTGCAGTTGGATTAACTACAGCCTCCGTACGGATACGTTTCGAAGGGGGCCTATCATCAATATCTCAACATTTTGTACAAATTCACGAGGTGAATAACATACAAAGAACTCGGGTCGATAGCATCAGCAGATCTCTTGCAGTTGCAGGCTCTCTTTGGTTGTATCCTGGTTGGACTATTGTAACTCGAAGGTCAGCCCTGATTTGGTATCGACGTTCGTTCTCAGCCACTTACATCGATGACCTTACGTCAGGCTTCTTTCGTGTAGATACTTTCGGCATGGGGGACGATAATCGTAGTCTGAATGGCAATGCAACAGCGTGCTGGTAACGGTGAGTGTTGGTGAGTGGCAACGAGTCGAAACGAGGCTGACAATCAATTACCAGTGTCTCACCTTCCATCATTCCTGCCTTATTGTTCGTCCTTGTACTCAGGCTAACCTCTACACGTGGCATTTCTGCAATGATTGATATCTCGAGGTCTGTGCCCAGCACATGGGTCAGTGTCGTAATACCATGGTCGTCCTAGTACAATCTCTAGTCGTGCAATCCGAACGTCCTATCGAGGGAACCAATATTTATCACTGGCACAGTGCCGAGTTCGACAACTTAAAGTACTATGTAGTATCAGTAAAGCGCCGCTCCACCGCATCAAGTTGGACAAGTACTACTAGGAAGAGGTACTAGGAAGGCTTTGATTGACATCGGATATTGTGTACCCCCATTCATTGGAAATACACCATTGTCTTTTTGAATACAACGATGGACATGCGCAGTATGGCTGGATCAACTTCTGATCTAAACTTGAATGCTCTACACAATACTTCTATGGTCAATGCTTCTGGGTGGCGCAATGGGACGAGTCCCTGATTTTGTATTGCCCTCACGGGATGTCAAAGGGCCAACGGGCCTTTTCTTTGCTCGACATATAAAAGGCGAGTGCAAAGACATGCCTCCGACTAACACCCTCAACCAATAGCTTCAAGTTTCTCCCTCAAGAGTCAAGACCTCTCAACGTAATGGAAGACGTCAATCTAGCAACGGTACGCGCTCGGCATCCAGACTCCTTGTTCTCATCTCATGTCGTATAATTGGCCAGTACTTCCGCGGTATTGCTCCCAATCTTCGATGTCCTGAGCCTGAATGTAAAGGAGACCATGATTCGGTTCAGGCTCTTATTGAACACCTGTGGACTCACCGAGTAGATGAAACTATCAATGAGCCGAACAAGTACGTATACTAATCTTTCAATCTCCTAATGCCATGCATGCTCATTTATTTAACTTCTCTAGACGTGGGAAATGTCCTCACCCATCCTGTAAAGGAAGGATTTTCAAATCGTTGAAGGGAATGGCGACAGTCAAGGACCATTTTCTGACACAGTATGCTCACTAATCCTAGTTTACTCAAAATTACATCTAACTAGAGACATCATAGCACTGGCGAAAAGGCTTTCGTCTGCCCTCATCTTACCGCCTGGGCTCCGGGGTCTAGAGCTCTCTGCGGCTATAAAACTAATCGACGTGACCGTCTCGTAAATCATAGAAAGGACGAACACTTGTACAAAGAAGCCTTGCAAACAGCAAACCATCCTTGGGTTGACGAAGAAGACATTACTCTATCGGCTGCCGAGCTCCACTTCGGTAACCCAAGAGTAGAAGCCCACCAAGGGGAAGACGGTGCACAGGAGGTTAAGGCTGAAAATCACCAGCTCGATCATCTACCTCCTGTGCAACCTCCTGCACCTGTACTCGTACCCGCCTACGCCCAAGGACCAGGGAACGGCGTCAATCACCAAGCTCAAGTGCCCGTCGGACCAGTACCTCCTCATTATCCTCTTCCAGGTCCTGCCGTATACCCTCTCCCTCCCCCCATACCACAACCTGGACAAAGAATGATGGGGGTGTACGAAACCGTCCCGTGTTTCAACATTGTTGGTACTGGACGATACAAATATGTGCCGTACCCCATCGGGGCCTATGTTGAGCAAACTCGTGCTGAACCTGGTACAGTGACGATACTGAGAACTGCCCATAATGGTCCTGCCCTATAGGCCGTCTGCCCTCCTAACAATGGCTGAACTTGGACTTGTCGGCACTAGGCTCGGTAATCTATACCTTAATCGGTTCTTTTCTCTCGTTTGTTGGACTCTCTTTCTCGGCTGATCACACTCGTTCTGGTTATAAATATCGTTCATATGTTGTATGCTTATGGCACTTATGCTTGTACTATATTCTGAGTCTGAAAAGAGATTATGTCGAATTTTGAATTATACATTACACTACATACCATTATGAGTGCTTGCTCCAAATGTAGAAAGATGTTAGATTGACACTCTTCCGCCGTGTCCCTCCGGTAACATGTTTTGACAGACTACGGGATTTACACAAGATTATGACGCTTTCGAAGCTGCCTGACCCTTGTCTTCCTGGTTCGGATCATTGGACAGGAGGACGAAGTCCACATCCTCGTCCTAACGCGTAGAGCTTCAGGTATTCCCGTAGTAGAATGTCGCATTAAATCTAGTAACCTGAGTGAGACATGATATGGCTCGTACGACCTGATTAACATCCCCGGGTAGAGATCTCCTGTACGAGCAGCGAATTATGAAAACAGAACGCAAATGATGACATACCAAAGTCTTGAAGTATGGGGAAATTCAGATGTCCCTAGGGCCTGGCATAAAAGCTCGGTGTAGTGTTAGTTTTAAATTTTTTTAGTTTAAGAATTTGTTCAGTCGAGAAAAGACCATCTGGTCTGAACACATCCACGAGTAAAAACCGATAACCAGAGGCTGCCTGCCAACAGCCCAAGAGAAACCGGAAGGTTCTAGTTCCGTCCAGTCAATACAAAAGTGAGCCGTCGGTTGAGCATCGGTCTAAAGGGTGTCCCGGTCGTTTTTCTGGCTCGTCGCGGTATTACGATATGTTAACAAGCGGAAGGGCTACAGCTTTATGAAAACCACTGCATCCGATTCGGTCCTTGGAGGTTGCAGAGGGTTTTTTTCAGGCTACCAGTAGTCACGGTAAGAGTCGCGAGACGGTGCATGTGCAAACTCATCAAGAAGCTGGTCCCACTACGGGTTGCGTTTCCCGAGGATGGGAACTCCGAATAACATTGTCCATTGGTATCGCCAAGAGCATCATGAAAGTAGGGTGACGATCAGGTATCTGACAGGCCACCCGAGTTTGTTTGATACATAGAGATAACCATAGATAGGAGGGAACATGCAAATATGTCTGTTTCCTTGTTATAAAGTGGAAAGAGAGCTCCAAGATAGACACGGAGAAAGTGAGAGCTATGTTCGGATGTTTCATTTTAGAGAACGGGGAAGTGATGTCATCCAATTTGGGGGTTGTGGTGGCGGATGATCAGTGGAGTGAGTATTTTCTGGATCTCGTTGCAAACATGTTTGTCCGACGGCAAGCCTTCCCTCGCCAGCCAGCCGTCCTTTGCCTTTATTCCTTCCTCCAGCCATCCACACCTACCTCTCCCTCCTTTCGACCACCATCTACACTCTTTTAACGTTTGGACGTCAATCTTGTTCACTCAAATCACTAAACTCCGGTCTTAGCGGCTATGCCCGGAGGATCCCGCACCAGTCATGGTGACATTCCTCTCCCCACACTCAACGTCTCGAAAGAAAATGACTATGTGCAGGCTATTCCTCATATCGACACCGATGCAAAGCCTCGCGAAAACGCCATCGAACCAGGTCCTCTTGATGGAAACTCTTCAGATGACACCGTGACCGACCTCTCGGACTTTGACTGGGATGCGGAGGACGATGCACAGAGTCACAAAGAAGGCGTAAAGGTCAAGGCAAAACGCATAGGTGCAATATGGCGTGGCTTTATGAAGCTGGCCAGACCTGTGCGCACCTTGCTTATCGGTGCTTTGGGAGCAGGGATCTTCATCACCCCATTGCTTGTCTTTAAACTTCGGTTCAATAGCAGTCCTGTTCGGATTCAAGCTCATGTCTGGTCACTCTGGCTTACTATCACTTGGGCTGCTGGGTGTATCACCTATCTCCTTGTCGACTTGATCCCAAGCTTTATTCTCCGATTCCTCAAAATTGCCAATTACAGAATTGAACGTATCCAAATAACGATCGAGGTACGCCATATATATCCCCTGACTTCCTGCATTTGGTACTCATACGCATTCGGATTAGCTCACAAGTGCTGTATCGGGCTGGCTCAAATTGGCTCTAGATATAGCATGGGCATGGATAGCTCTGTCTGTAATCCGTGCAACCTATCATCCGCCAGGCTCGTATTGGACCATCGTAAATCGCGTCATCCAGGTCGGTTCCATTTATCATTGTGTCTCTAAATCACCGACCCTAACACTATTCTAGGCTTTATTCAGTGGGGGTGTTCTTCTCCTAGTCGAAAAGGTTTTCCTCCAATACGTCGCTATCAACTTCCATCGAAAAGCTCTTGCAGATCGTATTACCGAAAACAAACTCGGTCTAAAAGCCCTTGAATACCTTTCCAATGCCCAACCTGCTCCCGCAACCAAGCGTCACCCCTACGGCAACCGAAAAGGACACAAATCTACCGGTTCTTTCGACATGCTCGGGTTTGGCGGCGGTCGTCATCATCATAATGGCGAACCAAGCAGCTCAACGAGTTCTCCTATCGGCGAAAAGGGAGAAAGTCCTACTCCTATCAACCCCGGGAGGAATATCAAAATGAAAAACGCAGAGAGGAGGAATAGGAAGAAAAAGCTGGTGACTAGTGTGATCGTGGATGGGTTGGGCGAAGCTATCGGGCAAGTCGCATTGAAGGATTCAAAATTCAATCGTCAGATTGAGATCGGTGGAGCGCATGATGCGAAACGGTTGGCGAGGAAGTTGTTTAGTGCGTTGAGTGACGTGCATCCGCCGAGAGCACATTTGGTCGTCGAAGGTGAGAGTCATTTTTTCATGCCCGTCTGACGTTTTGACTCATGCTCGTTGTGACAGACTTCTTTCCATACTTCAGGTCAGAAGTCGATGCACGTGCTGCGTTTGCCCTTTTCGACAAGGATGGCAATGGCGATATCTCGAGACGTGAGATGCGAGATGCTGTTAGTCGAATTTATAAGGAACGTAAGGCTTTGACTAAGAGTTTGAAGGTACGTCGTATAACCCATCCATGCCAAGTCCTTGTGTTCTGATGTCGGTTCATAGGATGTTGGTTCCGCTGTAGCGAAGCTAGATGCCGTCATGTTTGCTGTTGTGCTCATGATCTTTGTCTTCATCTGCTTGCTCATCTTCAATCGGAGTAATACATTGGCATCACTCGTCCCGCTTGCGACTATCATCCTCGGTTTCTCGTTCATCTTCGGTCATTCTGCTCAAACTTTGTTCGAATCGGTGAGTTACCTTTTTCACATCATGTTCTTGTTGCTCACTGGCATTTCCAGCTCATCTTTATTTTCTCGACTCATGTATTCGATGTTGGTGATTTGGTCATGATCGACGACTCAGTACGTGTAATCATAACAACATCGTATCTCATACACAATCCTAACTGGTCATTTTCACAGCCCATGTTCGTGCGCGAATTCGGCCTATTCTCAACCACATTCCGGCGAGTCGACGGACAAGAGATCATCGCCCCCAACTCCCTCCTCGCCTCCTCAAAACTAGTCCACAACCTCCGACGCAGTAGCTCAATGTGGGAAACCACCGAACTCATGATCTCATACGACACCCCACTCGACGTGATCGAACAACTCAAAATCCGTCTCCAAGGCTACGTCGCGCAGAATAATCGGGAATGGTCCAATGTCAATGTCAATATCGACAAGATGGAGTATCAGAATGCGATCCATTTGGTGGTGGGGATGGAACATCGACCGAATTGGCAGGATTGGGGAGGAAGGTGGCAGAGACGGACGGCGTTCATGCGGAATCTAAAGTCGATCTTGGAGGATTTGGATGTCAAGTATACTATGCCTATCCAACCCGTTTTGTTGCCCAAGTATTTGCCGTCGATGGCCCCGGGGAGTCCGCAGCTCAGACAGCCGCCGTCGCCGAAGACGAGGAGAGGGAGTATTGGGAGGTCGGGGAGTATGAGGAGTGGGATGGATGGTGGGAGACAGTATTTGAGACCTTGAGTGGTTCTCTTTTGTGGGTCTTTGTGATGATCGGAGGTGGGAGTGTATGCATTCGTGGTATGAATGTCGTATTTTATTTGTTGTGCTTCATTAGATGCGTGCTCATCTATAGATCTCCTAGATCGAGATAGACTGCATTTCTTTTTCCATCGTTGCTTCCTTGCATGCTCGTGCTACTGCATTTTCCCATTTCCTTCACTCATCTACATTATAAATTACATGCTCATGTCTCGATTTCTTTTCATCTTTCCTGCCGTCATTTTTTTTTCTTTTCGCCTTACCCCCGTGGATGGACGATTATCTCGAAAAGGTGCTGCAGCAGCGCCTGACCATACATACAATCACATTGACTCTTGTCATATATTCATAACTACATTCTCGTGTATATTTCAATATAGATCATCTGCTACTCTTCCACCTCAGCTTCCACTCATTTAACGATCCTACTAGTAAATCTCGGCAAATTAGAGATTAGGCGAATCGAAATCATGATCGATGACAGGCGCCCGATTACATAGATGATCACTCTCGCCTTTCCCGGAAAGTCCTGGAAGAGTCAAGACAAAAATCATCCGCCATGCTGCTCCAAAAGTTCTTTTGCTTACTTGCATACGTCCATCTTTCTTTTGACTACGATATACGGAAAACCCCTACCTGAACCTCTACCTAAACCATTGACTTCTTGATCTAGGAGTACAAAAACTTTGCAAAGGTCGCATATAATGGCGCACCCAGAGTCCAAGTCTGAGCTTTTCCCGACGATTGGACAAGTTGTCGACGAGACGGATCAGCAGCAGGAAGCCAAAGAAACCCAGGATAAGGATCAGGCCGATGAGGATAACGAGGAGGGGCCTGTAACGGAGATCGAGTCATTATGTATGAATTGCCATGAGCAGGTATGTTTGGATTTGACTCATGTTCGAAGAAGCCACAGTCTAATTTCTTGTACATGGGAATTCTCATAGGGAATGACTAGACTACTCTTGACATCTATCCCGTTCTTCCGAGAGGTTGTTGTGATGTCATTCCGCTGTGAACACTGTGGGTTCTCAAATAACGAGATCCAATCTGCTGGAACCATCCGACGTAAGTTTCTCGTATGACTTCAATATATGCATTTCATTCGCTAACCACTATCGTAAAATAGCTGAAGGAGTGGTATACACAGCTCATATCCTTACCCGAGAAGACCTAAATCGTCAAATCGTCAAATCCGAAACATGCACCGTCATCATCCCCGAATTCCAACTCACCATCCCACCTTCTCGAGGTCAAATGACCACTGTCGAAGGTCTTCTCCGAGACGTCGCTACAGACCTCAGTCAGGAACAACCTCTTCGTAAGATTCAAAACGAGGTCGCATATACCAAGATCCAAGCTATTCTTGATTCTATCAAAGCAGTCCTTGCCGACCATGACGATGAGGAGGAGGAAGCAGAAGATGCTGTAGGCCCTGTGAAGCCAAAACCCAAAGCTGCGGAGGTAGATCTCCCGATGAAACCGTTCACACTCAAATTGGACGACCCTTCGGGGAATTCGTTCATCGAGTTCCATAAAAGCATGTCGGACCCTAAATGGAACCTCCGGACATACCATCGAACGAGACAACAAAATGTCGACTTGGGTCTGATTAGTGCGGATGCTGAGGACGAGGCACCGAAGATTGACGATGCCGACCAGCTTCCTGGACAGGGGCTTGAAGGGGAGAATGAGGAGTTGTTTGTGTTCCCGGGGACGTGTTCGAGTTGTGGACATGCTTGCAATACGTTGATCAAGAAGGTCAACATTCCTTATTTCAAGGTACTGTATTTGGCTTTTCCCTAGTATTCGTATATCTTACTGAAGAGATGGATCTAGGATGTGTTGATCATGTCGACAAATTGTGACCATTGTGGTTATCGAGATAACGAGGTCAAGTCTGGCTCTGCCATCTCGGAGAAAGGCAAACGAATCACGCTCAAGGTTGAGGACGCAGATGATCTGAGTCGAGACATCCTCAAGGTTTGTCCTGACCATGTTAGCATTGACGAAATCCGCTAATTCATGCATCATTCAGAGCGAGTCTTGCGGCTTGCAGATCCCCGAAATCGATCTCGTTCTGCAAGCAGGTACGCTCGGAGGCAGGTTTACTACCCTCGAGGGCATTCTAGACCAAGTTTACGAAGAACTTTCGGTGAAAGTCTTCGTCGACACGAAGACGGACGATGGTGCAGTCGAGGGTTTCCTTGCCAAACTGAAAGAGGTACGTTCCATCCATCTCTGCTGTGTCCCCCGTTATTAATCCATCCTCCCCATAGTGTAAAAATGCTGAACGACAATTCACCATCATCCTCGACGATCCTCTTGCCAACTCGTATCTCCAGAACCTCTACGCCCCCGATCCCGACCCGAACATGACGATCGAAACGTACGAGAGAGCCTGGGAACAAAATGAGGAATTGGGCTTAAATGACATGAAAGTGGAGGGATATGAAGGCGATCCGAACCAGGAAGACAAGGGTCAGGCGGTCTCGAAAGCGTCATGATATTGTGTAGATTAAAAATAGAAATAGTGTCTCTGCATGTTGTCGTTGTATTTTAGTCTTGCCTATGTCTGCGGCGGTCTCGCTTACTAGGCAGATTCTAGCAAGCTGAGACTGCAGTCAAAAGCTTATCCGCTCCTTGCCACGATTTTAATATGGGTAGATAAGTCTGTATATTGGCTACAATACCGTGTAGGCAAAGGTATCAAAAGACATCGGAATTATCGCTACAACGGCATATTTCCGAGTCCTACCATCTAGATCTCCGTAGTCCTTCAGAACATGTTGCCGGTGGGACACGGCGGGCTGAGAGTCATTGTCAGTCTAACGGCTTTCTAAATTTGGAACAAGAACTCATAATGGTTTTGTAGTGTAATATATAATTCGACATAACCTCCTTTCAGACTCGGAATATAGTACAAGCATGATAAGCATACAGCACATAAGGGATATTTATAACCAGAACGAGTGTGATCAGCCGAGAAAGAGAGTCCAACAAACGAGAGAAAAGAACAGATTCAGGTATAGAATACCGAGCCTAGTGCCAATAAGTCCAAGTTCAGGCATCGTTAGGACGGTGGACGGCCTATAGAGCAGGACCATTATGGGCAGTTCTCAGTATCGTCACCGTACCAGCCTCTTCAGCACGAGTTTGCTCAACATAGGCCCCGATGGGGTACGGCACATATTTGTATCGTCCAGTACCTACAATGTTGTAACACGGGACAGTTTCGTACACCCCCATCATTCTTTGTCCAGGTTGTGGTATGGGGGGAGGGAGAGGGTGTACGGCGGGACCTGGAAGAGGATAATGAGGAGGTGCTAGCCCGGGTACTTGAACTTGGTGATTGACACCATTCCCTGCAGCGAATGGTCCTTGGGCATAGGCGGGTACAGGCGCAGGAGGTTGTGCAGGAGGTAGTTGGTCGAGCTGGTGATTTTCAGTCTTAACCTCCTGTGCACCGTCTTCCCCTTGATGGGCTTCTACTCCTGGGTTACCGAAGTGGAGCTCGGCAGCCGATAGAGTAGTATCTTCTTTCTCAACCCAAGGGTGGATCGCGGTTTTCAGGACGTCGTCGTACGAGTGTTCATCCGTTCTGTGCCTTACGAGACGTTCATTTCGGTTAGTCATATAGCCGCAGAGGACCCTATGTCCCGGAGCCCAGGCGGTAAGATGAGAACAGACGAAAGCTTTTTCGCCAGTGCTATAATGTGCCTAGTTAGCTATAAGTTTAGGTAAAATAGCATAAATGAACCTACTGTGTCTTAAAATGTGTATTGACTGCATTCCGATGAAATGATCTTTCTCCACAGGACGGGTGAGGACATTTCCCACGTCTGGAGATGTTGAACGAATGAGCATGCACGACACTCAGAGCTTGAAAGATTTATACCTGTTCGCTTTTTCAATACTGGGTGCACCAGCCTCCTCTGCTCGGTGAGTCCAGAGATGCTCCCTCAGCTCCGCGGTAGAATCATGGTTCTTTTGACATTTAGGACATTGAAGATTGGGGGCAATGCCGCGAAAATACTAGAGAACTGTACGGCATGAGATTAGAACAAGTGAATCCGGATATCGAACACGTACCGTTGTCAGATTGACGTCTTCCATTGCGCTGAGGGTGAGAGGTCTTGAAGGAGAAACTTGGGGGAGCTATTGGTTGAGGGTGTTGGTCGGAGGCATGTCTTTCCGTTCGCCTTTTATATGTTGAGCGAAGAAAAGTATTGACCCTTTGACATCCCACAAGGGCGATGCAAAACCAGGGAATCCCATTGCGCCACCCAAAAGCATTGACCGTAGAAGTATTTTGTAGAACATTCAGATCAGAAGCTATCCAGCCATACTGCGCGTGTTAATCGTTGTATTCGCAAGGACAAGGGTAGGTTTGAAATGAGTTGAGCATACATAATATCCATTGTCAATGACAAGAGTCGATAATCGTCTACTGCTGAGAACATTGGACCGGCGCTCTTGCTACAGGTTCTGCTCTTGCTAGGAAACTTGCACTGGACTAATTATCAATATCGGTCTACTAGATAGGAAATTCAAGTTATACGCCTAGAGATTGTGCGAGGACGACCGTTCTATCATGGTACTGATTCATGTGCTGGACACAGATGTCGAGATATCAGGTATTGCAGAAAATGCCACGTGTAGGGGTTAGTACAAGGGCGAACAATAACACAGGAATGATGGAAGGTGAGACACTGGTAATTGATTGTCAGCCTCGTTTCGACTCGTTGCCACTCACCAACACTCACCGTTTCCAGCACGCACTGTTGCATTGCCATTCAGACTACGATTATCGTCCACCATGCCGAAAGCAACTAGTACACGAAATAAGCCTGACGTAAGGTCATGGATGTAAGTGGCTGAGAACGAACGTCGATATCAAATCGGGCTGACCTTCGAGTTATAGTCCAACCAGGATACAACCGAAGAGAGCCTGCAACTGCAAGAGATCTGCTGATACTATCGACCCGAGTTCTTTGTATGTTATTCACCTCGTGAATTTGTGCAGAGTGTTAAGATATTGAATGATAGGCCCCCTTCGAAACGTATCCGTACGGAGGCTGTGGTTGATCCAACTGCAAAGAAGACTATGTGAGTACTAGATGTATGTGCTCAAACAAGAACGAGTTCTAACTAGAGCGATCAGAGGTCGCCCTAAACGAAACCTTCCCCCAAACAAAAACACAATTCAACCAAGGATACAAGTCGCAATAAACGGTACGCTTTATGTGACCTTGACATTGTCACCAGCTCTCACTCCGAATGAATGTTCAGAGAATGTCAGCCAACTACAAAAGCCAAACGTAAACGTCCAGCTCCCGAGAATGATCTTGGTGATGATGAGTACGTTCACAACGTATTTCGTTAATCCGTTTACTAAAATGATTTGTGCTGGTGAAGGTCTCGCCCCGAAAACACGCACCCCATTAAACGCAGGCGACTCGATCAGCCAGTCAAGACACCGTCTCCGATCCCTGATACCAAACCTCCGTCATGGCACCTACCTATAGAGTTGCTCTACCAGATATACGACTGTCTATGGGATCATGAACATATGGAGTGCTACTCCACCGCAACTCTTCACTCTTGCGCTCTAACCTGCTCCCGGTGGCGTGCTGCTGTTCGGCCTTATATCTTCCGGTTCATTACACTGGATACCCCAGAAGTCATCGATAAATTCTCCCAACAAATTCGTGCTACGCCAGAGGTCACACGATGGGTGCGGAAGCTCCGTCTGGAAGGGAGAAGCCTGCCGTTCGTTGAGGACCCACGATACCACAGGGATGCCGCAGACGACATTGATCAATGGCTCTACGCCTTCCCTGCCAATCTTGATGCTCATTTCCCTTGCCTGAGGATCTTGGAACTATTCAACTTCGCCCAAGTCAGCACACGACCTGAAGACCGCGAGGCCTATGCACGTTGGATACCAGAGTTAACGAAGCTGAAATCTGTCACGACGTTGAATATACTTCGTTGTGAGATGAGCGCCAATAATCTGACTGCTCTTGTCCGTGCTTTGCCCTAGCCTTACAAGAGTTGACCTCGTGGATGTCGATTTTGCTCACCCGAATCTTGCTGTGCTTCAGGAGGTTCCTGCTAAAGATTCGACGATGGGCCGACAGGTGATCGTACAGTAGAGGGCACCGATAAAACAACAAAGTACCCCTGTCTTCTATCCATCGCCACTTCTGCAATCATTTCGTATCGACAATTCACACGTCAGCTACGACTTTGACTTTTCTCGTCTGCGTGAATGGTTTCGCGCAGAGTTACTTGCTGGACATCTGAGATCCTTGGAAGTTTCTGGTGGGGTAGACTCAGACTCCCTTCGTGAGCTGATATTTGCCTTAGGCGAGGCTCCTAGTCTATCACATATCAGGTTCCCGTTGGTGCCGATATGGACCCAAGTGAGTGTATTGTTGTTCTCTCAAGTGCGCTGTATAACCGTGCATGCAGTATCAGAATCAGGAATCGTTCTATCCCGTCTCACCAACCTTACAAGCATCCGCCTGCTTGGTAGCGACTTCGAATGGGGGCAAGACGAAGAAGTCGATAATATCCGACAGATATTGGACCAACTTAACGCTCCGAAGCTACGGATGATTGCCATTAGCAGTCATTTCGACAAGGAGGAACAGATCGACATGATCGCCTCGATTGACCGCTCCCTTGCAGATTCGAAGTTCGACCGGCTAGAGGCCGTTCGGATTGAACTCGATGTTGATTCATCACTTAGGCGAAAGGTGGAAGAATTGTTTCCGACAACCACTAAACGAGGTATCCTTATAACTGACTTCCACGGTTGGGATATCCAGTATCTCTCATCTGAATCAGGGGCGGTCAAATTATTCGGAACGCGGGCTAGACGCTTTCTGGTTACAAATGGGGGAAGACTATAGAGACATTTGCTTTCCAGTGCTATCACCGTAGAAATACTCTATTGGTATCTCAGTCACATGCTTCCAGTACTCAGGCAGTTCGAATCGCGGACACCTTGCTTGAACGCTTGGCGCAATGCATGCTTGTCTTCGAACATCAGTTGACTTTTCGACTACTCGGTGACAATTGTTCGGTACGATTATTGTATACGATGACCATAGGCAGTTTTGAAGTGGTTGATGCTACTTGTGGATCATACCTATGTAGTATTAACCTACATGTGCATGTAGAACGAAGCGAAATTACCGACTTTACTTGTTCTTGTGTTCACACCACATGATCTTTTCTCGACTGAACATATTCTTAAACCAACGCTACACTGAGCTTTTATGCCAGCTCCTAGGAATATCTGGATTGCCCACACTTCAAGACTTTGGTATTTTATCATTTACGTTCTGCTCTTCAAGACTTGCTGCTCGTACCGGGGATCTCTACCTGAGGATGTTAATCAGGTCGTACGAGCCATATCATGTCTCACTCAGGCTACTAGAGTTAGTGCGACATTCTACTTCGGGAATACCCTTGAGCTCTACGTGTAAGGGCGAGGATATGGACTTCGTCCTCCTGTCCAATAATCCGAATCAGGAAGACAGGGGTCGGGCAGTTTTGAAAGTGTTACGATATCGTGTAGATTTAAAGTACTAGGCAGATTTCAGCAAGCTGAGACTGCAGTCAAAAGCTTACGAATGACCGTCCGGTCAGAAGAGAACCAATTGAGTCGTCTTATAGCTTTTCTTCCATTCCTTGTCACGATTTTAATATGGGTAGTTTGACCCAATACTATATATGCAAAAGTATCAAAGACATCATACTTACCGCTTCAACAGCATTTTTTCGAGTTCTGTCACCTAGATCTTCGTAGTCTTTTAAAAAGTGTCACGGGCAGGACATGGCGGAAGAGCCATTGTCTGTCTAACGTCTTGCTAAAGTTGGAGCAGTTACCCATAATGTTCAAGTGGACTGATATATAATTCAAAATTCGACATAATTTCCTTTTAGAATATAATACAAGCATGATAAGCATAAAACATATGAATGATATGTAAACACACATTTCAGTCCTTATTGCCCGTTTGGAAAGGGCCGGGTGAACCACCGAAAACCCATTGCGAATGTACTCAGGGGACTCCCCGGGACACCACCGAAAACCCATTCTGAACGGGCCAGGGGAGTCACTTGAGCATCGTGGTATGCCAGGGGACTTCCCTGGCCAGGTATGCTCTGGGTCAGGGAACTCCTTTGGTCGTGGTAGGTATAATAGTCAGTCGTGCTCAAGGAAGTCCCCTGAGGTCAGGGGACTCTCTTGATCGTGATTGACTATCGTTCGCAAGGGAGTTCCCTGACCTCAGGGGACTCCTTTGGTCGTGGTGAGTGGTTTTTCTGGGTTCGTGCTCAAGGAAGTCCCCTGAGGTCAGGGGACTCTCTTGATCGTGATTGACTATCGTTCGCAGGGGAATTCCCTGACCTCAGGGGACTCCTTTGGTCGTGGTGAGTGGTTTTTCTGGGTTCGTGCTCAAGGAAGTCCCCTGAGGTCAGGGGACTCTCTTGATCGTGATTGACTATCGTTCGCAGGGGAATTCCCTGACCTCAGGGGACTCCTTTGGTCGTGGTGGGTGGGTTTTCTGGGCTCGTGCTCAAGGGAGTCCCTTGACATCAGGGGACTCTCTTGATCGTGATTGACTATCGTTCGCAGGGGAATTCCCTGACCTCAGGTGAGTCTCTTGACCATGGTGAGTGGTTTTCTCTTCGTGATCATCGTTGATCATTATTCGTGGGGGACTTACCAGATCGCAAGGAACTCCTTTGGTCGTGGTAAGTAACACCTAGTGTCTGATTTGCAAGGGAGTCCTGTGAGGTTAGGGACACCTTTGACCGTGATTCGCAGGAGACTCCTTTGATGATAGTGAGTGTAGGGGGTGAACTTGGGTTTTTTCTTTTTTCTTCTTTTTTGTATAAATACTGTACCGTATTGTGGGTATCTGTATGTAGGGTCGGAATATCATTTTTTCAATGTTTCACAAAGTTCATTAAAACAACTCGTATATGCTGGAAACCCATATTAGAGCACAAAACAGAACTTTTGCCTTCTGGGAGGTCGAGGAGAACAAATGTCAAATCACTCAAAATTGTGATTAACAACATTTCAAAACTCGTTGCCGTATGCTATACACTCACTCATGTTGGGAAACTACTTTGAGAAGTCGCAACTCAAACCGTACCAATTCTTGATCATGTCTGTGATTCGCGACTGGGACAACTATTTACAATGCATCTCGAAAGCAAGAATATATATGTTGAAAACCAAAAAAATTCCGACTTGATAAGTAATAACGTTACGGCGAACCGTATGTGTCCATCCCAATGCGCCTGAACCGCTCAAGCATAATGCCTGCAGCATCAAGGGACTCCTTGATTTTCTCCATAGTATGACATGGTACACGTTGTTCAGGAAACCATTCCTACATAACGTATATAGCATGTTAGACCAGAGGAAAGTGAAAAGGTATGTACGAACCTGAACTGTGTCCTCCGTGACATCCCACCACTCGGGACGTTGTACTCCCAAAGTTTGTCTCCGGTCATCCCATAACCACCACTCATTCAGAGTGAGTAGTTTCCTGTTGACGCGAGGGCGGAATGTTGGTAGTGGAACAAGGGAATCCATATGATCAGGAAAGCGGGACCAGGTGATAATGAAAGTATCATCGCGAGTACAGTCAAACCAATCAAAGGTTCGAGCAAAAAAGCTACCACCTTGGCAGCCATTGAGCATGAGGGTACCAACCGCATCCTTCATCGCGGTCTGAAAGAATAGCGAGTCGAGTAATAAACATGCACAGCGATGAAACAAACTTACCACCTCCAAATACAATCCTATACGCCACCGTGCTTTGGAATTCTCATCGGGAAGTTCTCGGGGGAAAGCATTAACAGCCATACAAATGCGCCAATGGAAGTGCAGAACAGTCGCGCAAAGGTCGACATTGACATTACCATCGAATAACTGCTCGCCGTTGAACATCTGGGAGGCTTGAGAGTGTAGAAGTTGGGGAGGAGGCGAGGGGACAACACTAAGTAACCTCTACATCTGCAAATCGATGATCATAAAGTCACTGATCGTGACATGGATGTGACATGACCGCTCGCGAGATGCTCAACAGCGTGATAATGATTCATGATACGAGTATTATATACATGCATACGGTCCCTAAAGTTCTTCTTCTGCAAGGGGGAATACAAGTTCTTCGATTCCATCAAGCAACTCATTCATCGACTCCCTAGCCCGCGCGATGTTGTGGAATGGAACATGAAGCTCAGGTGCCCAATCCTACCGTAACCACACGTTAGTCAGATTTTGTAGATATTTCAGTAGTCGTACCTTTGTGGTATCTCGTGTAACATCCCACCACTCTGGACGAGTCACATTTGAGTGGTGAGCCTCCCCATCCCATAACCACCACTTGTTCAAGCGGCGATGAGCATCAGTGAGGAGGTGTATGATATGGCGTGGTGCCACGAATGGTTCCATGTGTTCAGGAAGGAGGTGCCAACTTATCGCGAAGCGATCTGGCCTAGTAGTGTCAAACCAGTCAAAATTTTGCTCAAAAAAAGCTCCTCCACGGCAACCGTTTAACATAAGAGTTGAGATCGCGTCTCTCATGCATGTCTGCCACCGATCGTGAGTCAAAGTCGCGAAGAATATAACCAGTAACACAGTGCCTACCACCTCGCGATAGAGTCCTACATGCCATCTCGCAGTGCGCTGATCATTCCAAGGTTGGGTGTGGAACTTGTTCACAGCTTGACAGATCCGCGAGTGGAAGAAAAGCACTGGTGCACATAAACCATCGTTCATGTGACCATCAAACAGTTGTATGTCATTGAACATAGTGTTAATCCAGAAATGGTTTTACAAGGAGAGTGAGAGAAAGAACGAGGAAGCGGCAAGGTGGTGTGGCAACATAAATACATTTGATCGTGGGATAAACAATATCAAATATGTTACCCCATGTCCTACATACAATATTACGGTCCATTCACTACTCGTAGTGCCCGGTTTGCTTCCCGAGCAAAGTTCCTCCAAGTGTTCGCCTGCCTGGAGGCATGGCAACTGTGTCCGGGTGTTGTATGCATCGACCGTTTGGTCCATTGCTCAGCTCTGTGAGTGAAGAAACGGTGAGTCCATGTGAGTTCCGATTGGAGGAGTACCTTCTCCTCTGCCCACCGATCGCGACGAGACTTGGCTCGTAACCAATTTACGCGGAACACTGAACATAATATTTGATTAGACCCAGAAATAGATAAATAATGCAGCAAATACATACTTTCGGTAACAAAGACTGGATCGTCAGTCCCCGTGCGTGATGTTGTATGCCAGATCCATGAGAGTTTCTGCTTGCCCTGACCAGCCTCATTTGAGTTCGCGACAGCAGTGCTTGCGGTAAGGTCCTCGCGTTTCAACAGCTGGAACTGATCAAGGAGGTCGTCACAGGCGCCAAGCATCACCATAGCCTTCCGTGCCGTGGTATAGATTTTCGCAGCATTGTCGATAGACATTTGAATGGCATGAGCATCACCATAACTACGCAATCGCTTTGCATAGTTGGTCGTGGGTGCATTGTTACGAATTCGCGAGCGATAAATAAAGGACTTGTGAGCGATCGCGACTCGCAGGAGATGCAAAGCATCGTTCGCCTGTCCTTCTCGCAGTTGGAGCTCACAGGATGCGATGCGATGCAAAGGACCAGAGCATTTCTCCTTGCCATATGAGGATGGAAGAGGGAGAGACTGTTGTTCAGGAAAAGTTGTCTCCACGACCACTGGTACATCAGAGGCATTCATGGTGCTTGGAATCGCCATGTCGTCATCATCGTTGACATCAAACCATTCGTCATCCAGAGTATTCGAAGGCAGCGTGACAAGTTCACCAAGATATTCTGAACCGCGACGTGTGAATGCATCAAGTCGTGCCTGCAGACGTCTCCGGCGTTCCTGCAGTGATAGTTGTTGTTCGACAGTTGGCTTTGTCCCGAGCGACCGTACGTGCTTCATCAACTCAATTCTAGGTATCACGAGTTAGATGATACATGATGTCAGAGGAATCCAAAATACGTACTGTTGCTCTTCTAGTTTAAGACCTAATGATATCCACGCAGCAGACCCAGGCGAGATGTCAGACTGCAATTCAGAGGCCGCGAGCGTCAGCTGAACATCTGCCTTACCCGGTGCTGATGTTGATATCATGGAAGGTGAGCAATAGGATGTTAAATATGGGTAAATACATACCGGCACCGTCTTTAACATCCACACTGTCCATTACACTCACATTCGACAGTCGCTCATGCTGCAACTGTTCCTCTTCCAGTGTATATTGGGCAGTCAACTCGGGACCTACCCGTCGGCACAGCTGCTGAAAATACTCTTCGCTATCTTCGACTTGATCAAGACAGGCCTTCCATTTGCGCATAATACTGGGAACTACAAAGAAAATATCATGAGTATGAAATTACGTGTGATAAAGGTCACGAGTTGCATATAAAATATCAAACCGCGACCTTGTAACCCAGCAAGGTAAAAAGATACACACCCATACGAACGAGTTTCCTCCAGTTTGAATCTGCCATATGGGCATCCAAATACTCCTGACGATGAAACCATGACATTGTTCGCGAGCTGCTTGCGGTATGGTTCAATGTGGCCCACAAGGTCTCTATCACTTCGCCATCTACCTGACCGGCACCTCTGATGAAAGTAGGAGCATATCGCGGATAACATTCCTTGACGTGACCATGAACGTGGAAAAGACCAATCCCTCTTCGGATAGTGAGAGTGTTTGAGAGAGTGAGGTACGGGAAACACAGGTCTATCCGCTCCAGAAAGTGGACCCAGTATTGACACATGATATCGTATAGCATCAGGAGAAGGAGCAGGAAGGGAATGTAGTTGATAGCATTGACAAACGCATAATCCATATAGCGGTATCTTCGAACAGTTTAGAAATTAGCAGATGTCCGAGATCAGGCAACACAGCACACACCCTTCCCCCTTCTCGAAATTAATGACAGAGTGAGGATAGAAACATCCATGACGAGCACAAGCAATGGCACCAATTCCGGTAGCATCAAGATGGGCACGAGTGGCATTCTGGCTCTTTACCGCATCATGCTCGTGACATGTCGATTTCTGATTTTTGGAGGTGAGATATAATAACATATAAGGATCTTCAAGGACATACATGGGCTTTCGGATGAGGAGCATTTGCAATATACTCATCGAAGTCGCGCTTCCCAACGAAATATCCATGACCATCACTCAATGGTACATCGTCTTCAGGATACTTCATCTTGAGATGTTCCTGTTTGAAATTTCCGTCGCCAATGAGAGTTCGCATGAACTTCCACCTATAGGAGCCAATTAGCAATATTAATATTATACAAAACATGATATACAACCCACTTTTCACTGTCAGCCTGCCAATCATCGGGAAGATTGATACCAGGCTGTGGACAGGCTGGGCAAAACAGAGCGAGACCACCACCCGTGACCTTGACATTGGCATCGTGAGCTACACCAGCATTTTGGCGAGCTTTCAGGTTGCGCCATTCCCTCGCGACTCGCATCAGTTCGCGATATCGGTCAGGCACAAGGTGTGGAAAACAATCATCAGTGAGTCGCTTGAGCTTGCTGTAGTAGCCTTGCGCAGATGATTTGGTCTGCAAGTTATTCAGATCGTAGTCTTCGAGCACACGAAATGTGAAGACAGTTTGGGGACGTTCATGAGTGACAGGGAATAAACCAAGGCGAAGAAATTGAACGAATGTGTCTGTGATGGGATTACAAGTGCAAACACGAGTCGGAAGGTGGTGGATGCCCGTAATATCCACGATCGTGACCCACTGATGACCCAGTGAATCAAGGCCTTTGGGGTATCGCTGCGAGTGAGCGAGCAGTCCACCAGAATCATGGTTGGCTTGCTCATCATCAGAATCTTCCGCATTATTCGGGTCAGCCAGAGCAGAGAGTGTGTTTTCATCCTCGTCCTCTACTCCATTGGGCGGGGAAATATGGAGAGGATTAATGTCAGGAAATGCGGATGGACCGGGTGCAGCATCTTCCGCCGCAGGCGGACCAAAGGTAGGGCGTGGTAAGATATCGTCGGGAGGCAAGGGAATCGACGCTGCATATTGGGGACATAATCCTCCACCGTGACCAAGGTTGAGTGTTAAACCTGTGAATCGCAGGGAGGATGGAATGAACGCATCGCCATTCCACTTTGCAACTCTGTGAAAAGGTTGCTGCGAGTGTTGAGTACGACAACACCGTGTGCAAAATGAGGGGTTGCCAAAACAATCGTGACATCGCCAAAGGAGTAGGTCGCGACATACAGAGCATCTCATCGTAGGTGGAGGAGCTTCATGTTCAGTCATCTCATAGAGAAATGTTGACCTCTGGACCATCCAATCTGTCAAATGAGAGGTTTGTGTCTGCGATTGAAATGAGTAGGGAAACATCAGATATTGCAAATATTTACCTTTCGCTTGCGTTGCCTAGGTAGAGGCTGGTCAATGTGGAACCCAGAGTGTTCGATTGAAGCCTCCTCGAATTGTGTGTTATCTACAGGAATAGGTCGTGGCTGTGGTCGCGAGTGTGCTGCTGAAAGAAGGGAATGTACACCACCACGCGCCCCAGGACGGAAGGAACCACGAAGGGCACGTCGGATACGTGGGGTATCATAATCAGCAAGATGATGAATGATTTGAGTAGTTGGTCGGTCTCCCGATGTTGCAGACCACTCCTCAACAAGGGATGTTCCTCCGGTCGCAACACGACTCGGAATAGCTGTGTTTGGTTTAGGACGTTTGCGCGGATTAGATTGAAAGGCGGGGTCAAGCAGTGGGCGACGAGTAGGAATAGACATTGCGATTATAGTGATACAGGGTTGCGAGTGCGCTTTATATACGGAATCAGGGTCACAAAGAAAATGGATCCCTCGCCATATTCACCAACTTCTCTGAACCTGTTTTACCGACCCAACGACGGAAGACCTCCTGTGTCATGCAAGCTGCGGCTCGCACACCACAGTACTGCTGCACATCTGTCCGTAAGTAGAATGCATGGCTGAATCGTTGCCCATCAGCCTCAGCAACACCATGTCGTATTCCTTTCCCACTAAACCCCACGACAGTGCCAGGGCGGTTATGCATCTGAAACCCAAGAGGTTCAAGACAGAGATGTGCCTTCGTATACTGGCCCACCGAGACGAGTATATCATACCAATAGTAGTTACCTTTGGGATCGCGGTGGAGTGGGGCCTGGCGATTCGCAATAACAGATATCGCTTGGAAGATGGACGGCCAAACATCCAAGACATCTGCAAATCGCGAGTCGCGACGCAGTGCCAGAACTACCTCCCATTGCATCCGATATTGATCCGGATGCATGATTCGCAGGATTCCTGATATCATAGAGCCAGCATCGAGGAAATCTGACATCCATGCTTCACCGGCAGAAGTCGTCAAGAAGGGGCTGGTCTTGAGCCCCGACACTTTACCCTGTGGATCGCGAGTCTCAACTAGTCAGCAAGACAAAGTGGTAAAAAGCAACGAATACCGTACCTGGTGCCCAACCATGAACCATGCTGGTGAGAAATTGAACACTCCATTGATATCTCCAGGTGCCTCTTTTCTGAAAAGCAACCTGTTCCATCGCCAGGAATCACCCTCGCGACTTCTTTCCAACTCGTATGTGAGTAATTCATGTTGCGACATCGCTCCATCCTCCAGGATTTTCTAACGATTGTTTGTAAATGATAAACACAAGGTGTAGAATGACTGGCGAACCTGAATTCGCGGTGAGAGTAAATTGGGTAATGCCCAAACCAGGATTCGGCCTTCACTATCTACCACTGTTTGTGGCGAGACAATTGTCGTGAGACCATCCCGCCATCGTTTGAATGATGCCGCGAGCTTCGGTTCCTTTTGACCCATCCCATCTCCAAGACATCGACGTGTGCATTCGTATACATACTTCTGGTAGTTCCATGCAATAGTCACTGTCACGAGTCGCACTTATCAGGAAGATCGCGATCCATGCAGAACTTGTCATAAGACATACCTGGATCAAGAAATGCCTTTACAAGGCTCTCTACAACGGAATCGCACTCCGTGACCATCTCAGCTGACAGATGGTCTGGACGTAGCGGGTGCCCGTCTGATCCCTTGCAAGTGCGAGTCGCGAGTGTATGAGTAAACAGTGACAACATATATGAGGTAGTTGCATGCATTCGGTCAAATCCTGATAATGTAGTGGCCATATGGACGGAATGGAGTAGGAAGAAGAGCTCGTAATGTGGTTACCACGACACCAGGATGTCGCGAGTGTGCGATCCACATGGTTGATGTTGATCGATAGCACCAAAAATAGATACGACCTCTACCTAGAACCGTCGTAGCATGTGGTGCAAGGTCATCTTATCATTGAAGCAGCATTCTATTTCCAGTATTCTGCCAACAAGTGACAACTGGCGAATTATGGTTCGCGGGCCCCTATTTAAGTGCAGTCGACATCAAGCTGAGTCGCGATCATATCTCAGAGTATGTCTGGAGGTCAATCGACAACAGCAGTGGCTCCCACTGTTAATCCTCCACCTCGCCTCATCCTCACCAAGGACCATGGTACCTTTTTGATGGACTATTACGAAGACTATGCTAATGCTCGGACTATTACCGATCGTAACAAGGTCCGCGACCTCGCGACTAGTGCCCTGCTCAAGAAGTTTACAGTGAAGAAAAAGCTCCATCGCGATTCTGCAAAGGACGTGAGTACACAGTTCCAAAATTATGTATATACCCTGATGCTTATTTACTTTACAGGTCGTCGAATCTCACCTCTACGAGCATGCAAGACGGAAGAGTGCTAAGGTTCAGCCTAAACGTTTTGGCTGTCTTACTGACATGACACCAAAGCGGCTGTTTGGCCAGATGCACTGGGGCGAACTGCAGGGTGATGTTGAAGCTGCACAGGCGAAGAACCCTTCATCGAAATTTATTGGTTGTTATGCCCGTGTCGTGACTGATGCGTGGAATGCCGCAGAGCCTGATGTTCGTCTTCATTGCACCGTTGAAGCGAAGAAGTTGAATAATGGCGAGGGTTCCATCGCAAGTAAGGCTTTGTGAGTGTTGTCCGCACATATTCTCTTTTATATTCCTAACTTCCAGCGACCCGATTTAGATATGGCGACTCGTGTTTCCGCAGCTTCTGCGATACAGTAACCTCATCTGCTGAGAAGTGGTTTGGTGCAACCGTGATCATGGTCTCTGTGAGGCCAAATGTGAAAGGAGATCCTCTCTTCGCTGTGTAAGAGTTTCATTCAAATCATCTGTTTCATATTTCCTGATTCGCCAGATGCAGCGCAGATTCGCCAAAGGAGGCACGATCCTTGACCCGGCTTTCTACGCAATGTTGGTGATCGATACACATGGGGTGTTCAGGACTTTGTCAAATACTACAATGGTGCAGAAGCATGCCTAGCTCCTACGAAGCCGACTCTCGTGCTCTACCACCCATCAGGTCAACCACTGTTGCCACCCATTTCACGGGAGCACTTCTCAAAATACGTCTGTGATATACTTACTGCTTTTATGAACGTTCACTACTGTAAGCATGACAACTGATGCCTCTAATCTCTTACTGATCATTTTTCCCAGTCCTGACAACAAGTACTCTTACTGCCCGCACTCCATGGGCCGCGATGGGTCGTGATGTATGCACCATGGATTAAACCGAAATATCTTCCCACTCTTCCAAACGGCGACCAACTGATAATACGGCAACCTCGCGATATGTCGCAAGAGCATCTAGATGCTTGGATGGGACATCTGTGGGATCGTCAAGTTCAGATTCTTCAATCTGAATCAGCAGAGTGGGTGTTCCGATTTACGATTGGGAAGGATACGAAAGGGATGCCATTTGCCTCGCACTATAATGCTGACTTCATGCATGCCTATGCCGAGTCCCAGAACGTGTTTCTTGGCTCATCCTCCATTGTACCGCTTCCCACTCGTCGCAATCGAGGCACCTCTGCTGCTGCTGAAGAAGAGGTAAACGAAACACCCCCACCAACTGGAGTCCCGACTGAACGTGAGGTGCGATATGACACCTCTGCTGATACATTACCGTCAGAGATTATTGACGACGATGATGTGGATGCTGATGGGCAAGATCGCGAGGCTGTTGGTCCCGCAGAGGAGTTTGGTGTCGGTGACGATGGGGCAGGGGATCGCGATGCTCTTCCGAACAGAGACGTGGTGGATCCAGTCGTTGATGATGTAGATGAAGAAAGCGACGATGAGAATGTGGAAATGGTGTCACCCATCGTGACACGGCCACTGACTCCCATTGACCTCACAAGATCATCTCCCAGTCCCCCCGCTACTCTTCCTGCACTTCCGCAGGTGGGTATTGTTCGGAGTGGTATGTTAACATCCCAACCTGTCCCATCCGACGATTTCATGTCCTTGTTCGAGGATCCACCACTGCCGGTTCCCGAGACGGATGGCAACCCTTCGCATGATGACCCAATTAACGAAGCACCTCAATGGGCTTTGTCTTCGCTGGAGAAAAGGTATCGCTACCTGAATGCATTGTCCACCAATGAATGGTATCGTGACATTGTTGAATGGTTTCGCGAGTCTCAGGTATGTCGGAGTTCCACATTAATGATACCTGTCTGTTACCTGACGATAATGATCGCAGTCGACTCTCAACCCCATCAAGGAGCCAGTGTTTTCATGGGTATCATGGGGAAGTCGCGACCTTGCCCTCCCAGAAACCATTCACCATGACGAACTTAATTACAAGACTTTGATGTTGTTTTGGCAAGACTGGCGCTCCAATGCCCCGGTATTGCTTGCTGATCCATCAAAAGTAGAACAGTTTCTTTTGTTGTCGGGCCTTGTTTATCGCGAACTTCATCGTATGCACTTTGTGGATGATCCTGACACACCACCGTATCCTCTTCCTGACTACATCACAAACTCACGACTGAAAGAGAAAGTACTGGATGGACTCAGCGTCATCTTCCGTGACATCGCTGCATGTATTTCCCCTCTGCGTCAATGGAATATCAAAAATAAACCCCCCTTCCACGGTCTCTGGCCATTCCCGTGGGGCAGTCACGATCGGGGACATTGTTCCCGGTCGCGACGTTTCCATGCACCCTCCGATCCTAATCGCAACCACCAACACCAAAGCTACAATGCCAAAACCCAGGAAGAAGAAACCCACTGCTAAAACATCGATAGCCACTTCCTCTGCTCCCACTATCACTGCTTCCCCATCCGGGTCCTCAAGTGGCACTCTCATGATCCCGGATGATTGTGGGACACCACCTCCACCAAGTCCAACACCATCACCCTCATCATCACTCCCACCAACCCCGGCAATTCGAAGAACCGGTCGTCAGCATATACCAAATAATCAATACAACGACTATATGCCAACCATTCGTAGCAAACCATCCAGTCGTGCATCTCCACCACCTCCAATTGCCTCATCAGGAGAGGAACCATCATCTGATGGTGTCGGAAAGGGTCGTGGTCGGGGTCAAGCTAAAGCTACACGTGGTAAGACAACAAAGAAGTCGAAGAAATAGTAATGTGCCTGTACAATAGACTATGTGTTATAACCTGTACTTTTATGTTGCATTCGCTTCATGTCGTGATTTGTTGCACTCCCACTTCACTCGCATGTCTGGAAAGCAAGATCACATTGTGTAATGTCCAAAAATACAAGTACAAGTATGAGTCGCGAGATTTTCTGTGCAAGAACATGACAATAATGGGAGGGGGGGGGGGATTCGTATTCAAAAATGTTTCACCAATCGACGCAAGTGCGAGCAAGAAGACTAGATGGCATGAAAATGGTATTGTCAAGAAGACACGCTGCAACCACACGATGCTGCATGAAGTTGCGAATCAAACTTCCCTGATTACTTACCCCTGTTGTTCACCATGGGTACTCGCTCCCGCAGTTGATCCCGAGTTGCCAACAGAGGTACTGCGACTTGCTGACGTACCGCGACTTGCTGACGTACCGCGACTTGCTGAGACACCGCGACTTGCTGAGATACCGCGACTTCCTGATGCATGCTGTTGAAGTGGAGCAGAAACACTTTCAGCTGAGTCGACACCAAGCCGCACAGAAAACATTGCACTAGATAGATTCGCAGTGCGGTCATCTGTCACGGTTGGTATATTACGGGTGACGATGGGTGAGTGTTGTGGATCGTTGAAGTACTGGTGCGTAGATGGTGCAGCCCTCTGCAGCTGATTCGCGAAGTCGTCAAAAGTATGGGATGGAAAGGCGGCGTGTGATGTACTTGGCGTCGACATCGTAGGCAGCTCGATACGCTGCAAGTCGGTGAGGAAGCTGTCGGCAATGGTGAGCATTTCACTGGGCTTAGGGATGGGGTTGACGCCTTTGCAAGTTGTGATTGCACCAGCTCGTACAATGCCTCAATCTTCTGCGTTTGTGCCGCTGCTGCCTCCCGTCAGATGCCTGTAAATTGCGAAGTGCATCGATTTGACGAAGCTGTGCCTCATTTGTTGCGGTCGCGACTCGCAGTTGTTCCGTCGATTCCGCATACTTCTTTGCGAGCTCCTTGATGTCTTTCAGGCCCTCGAGGACCAACGGAATTGATTGCTTGACATCATCGAATTCGCGCAATTTCTCCTTGATCTTCCGCAACCTGTGTGGGGGACTTGATGATGATGACGACTCGTGACGGATAGCGATAGCATCGTTGTGCATCTTTTGGTAGTAGTGCAGCATCTATATTTCGTGAGGGTATGACACGAATGTGATTACAACACTACTTACCCGCGTTTGTAGTCGTAAAGCCTCATCTTCTGTAACACGGCCGTCCAACTCAGCCATAAATGTCCTCAGTGGGGACAACAGTAAAGCGGAGCTGCCTTCATCAGGTGCGCTCTTGCGAGGTGGGGTCTTTGGACCTGCGAATACTACGGTTTGCAAGTCAGGCCCTCGTTCAACACCTTTACCTTTTCTACTCCACAGTGGATCTTCGTCAGATGAGGCTACAGGGACCTCCAAGTCTTCTATATGTCATCAATACCCACTCCTTTGGAACGCAAGTTAACGATACAAATATTTACCTGGTGCTACATCAACCTCCATCAGGGCTTCTACCTCCGTGACAGTAGAGTCTGCCGAACTGGTCAGCGACTGCTATTCCGATAAAAAAAAGAGAGATTCATACGATGTTCATTTGCGACTAACTCCATCTTCCGAGTCGCATGCCTGGTCCTCTTCGGTGGCACAATTGGCTCTGGTACCTCGTCATCGACCGTCTCTACACCAGCATTATCAGCCATTTCGACATCAACATCTACCTCTATCGCGATGTCTTCTGGAATATTGCCGCCCTTGGCATCAGCTTTGTTTCCCTCACCATTCGACTCATCTTCTG
The DNA here is from genome assembly GCA_038087015.1 of Cerrena zonata. Taxonomy (NCBI): domain Eukaryota; kingdom Fungi; phylum Basidiomycota; class Agaricomycetes; order Polyporales; family Cerrenaceae; genus Cerrena; species Cerrena zonata. The sequence goes on from JASBNA010000017.1 coordinate 747,090, forward strand.
ACTCGATTTGTGCTTTGCTCGTGGCCTTCTTCTTTTTCTTCTTTGGATCTGACAAGGGGAGGCTCTCCAGAGACTCCTCCTCCTCCTCAGATAGCCGAATGGTAGGAACGTAGTGTGTCCAGTTGAGGCCTGCCCGATCAAGAATGTCATCTTGACCAAGGAAATCGGATTTCACCCATGCGGTGGGTATGAAGGGCAACCGCTCACGTTTGCTGTAGTAGATATCGAGTGATTCTGCGAGACCTTCTGGGAGGGGGCTACAAGGATGCCACATCGCAGTCGGAAATGGCTCTGATCTGTGGGTCTTCAAATGTTCTTTTCTCTTGTCGTAGAGGGTCGCGAGGTAGTCGTAGGGTACGCCGTAGTATCGCTCCTGCCAATTTGACTCCAATGTGCTCTCCCATTTTTTTCTGTTCTCCTTTCGTAACTTCATGATGCCCTTGTTTGAATACGCAGAAAACCCCGACCGAAGCTACCGCAAGGTAGTTGTGGGTGAAAGTTTACGGAAGGAAGTGGTAGAGGCATCAAAAACAGTCCCTCTTGGCGAACGAAAGCATGTATCTGACACATGAAGAAGCGTTTTCCCTCTAGCTCAGCAAATGGCGAACGAAGGCTACGACCAGCGACTACGGGAATGGTGCTGCACCCGAGACCAGCATCTGAGCATGTGATGCAAGATGATTGCACATCATAGGCAACCATGCATGGTGTCTTTCGAAAGACGCAACGTGCGCAAGCCACGATCTATTATGTGATGTGTTAGTACATGGCTCACATGTTTCACGAACAGGCACGAACCGCCTCTTGCATCCCTCCAACACGCTTTTCATGGGTGAACTGCTCCTCAGTCCATGCGCCATCTGGAATCTTCGGTGCTTTCTCATCCCATAGGGCCGTCTTCTCAGATTGATAATACCCTTCGGTCTTCTTTTTCTTCGCTTTGGTCTTCACCTTGCTCGCACGATTTGCTGAAGGTTTCTTCGAGTGAGTCGCTGAAGTACTTGTGGTACGAGTACTCGCCGGTTGCTTGCCCTGGACACCTTTCCCCTTGTCAACTGTCGCCGTGACCTCGTCCTCATCCTCATCGTCGTCCTCGTCCTCGTCCTCGTCCTCGTCCTCGTCATCCTCATTCTCCTTGTCATCCTCGTCGCCTGATGTGGACTGGTCATCGTGGTCTTTCGGCTCTTTCTTGATGGGAACACTAGATGCCACGTAGTCGTCGTCATCCTCGTCAGTAGAAATCAGGTTGATTACGTCCTGATATCTCTTTTGCTGTTTTGGCTGACGGCGAGAATTCTTAACGTCGGTCGCAGCTTCATCACTGGAGCTCTCCAACGATGACGATGGTTGGTCTCGCTTGCGACCAGGTCGAAGAGGGGAGACAGTTTGCTTTGCTCCAGTAGCGGAGGTAGCAGCTTTACTTGGGGGCGCATCTTCCATGGAGTCGCTACTGACATCAAGCTGTATATCGTGGCCTGCAGCAGTCCGTACCACGGGAACCACAACCTCAACGACTGGAAATACCGGGACCTTCGGAGGACACATGACAGGCTCTGGTGGCTTGGTGCCTGTTGTCATCCACCACTCGCCAGTCTCACGATCGGTCATTTGCATAGGCGATGCTCCTCGAACTGCAAGGTCTGGATTTGTGTAGTTAATATACCAATATATATGGACATAATAGACTGGGAACTCACGAGCATTCGGTTCATGTTTTGTACCAGAATTGAGTCGTCCGATATAGCGAGTGAGGTCTAAAAACACAGCGGGATGTCCTTCACTCATCTTGACATTTATCTTATCCACTTCGTCCTCGTTATCAGCGGGATGTTGGTGATGGCATGGGTTTATTTGAACTTACATGTGTTTGTGGCCCACGAGTCATCCAACTTCGCGATCTGAGTACCGTCAAGGACAGCCTGAATATCACGGAGTGTATAATGCTTCGTGTCCGGACGTGTCTCGTCCCAATACAAGATTTCCCGAAGGTCGAATGGGACACCAGTCGTGATGAACCGATTATAGCACTCATGGAAGCGATGCACTATAGCAGTGACCTTCCGTATACCTTTCCCCTTTGGCCATGTAGGTCGACCTTCCCAAGCCATATCCTGGTCCATATAGTCAGCAACCGTTTGTATTTGCAGCGCACTGCAACCTGAGACTGGCGACTCGTGACTCGCGACTCGCAAACAGTTCACTTACATATAGCCCCTTCATACCAGCGACCCATAATGACCATTCGTGAGGTCGCAGTCCCTTTGGACATAAGTACACCGCCTCACGAAGCTGAAAAGTGAGCGTGAACATTGGTTTCTCACTCTCCATTGGCTCCTTGCCAGTTAATGTCCCGCCCTGGGTAAGGTATCTGTACTGTAAAAAAGCCATGGCAGGCCACGAATCGTGAGGGGGATGAGAGTAACAATGTGGTTGATGATATCTTGCGCTGGTTGTAAGCGCAATCAGATAAGAGTTATCGTGGGATATTAGAGACATGTACTCTTATTGAGACATATCCCGTTTGTTCTCTCTTTATACCATGCCTCCAAAACCACGATCCTCAGCTGCGACCCGAGTTGCCAGGGGCAGGGGCGGGAGAAAGAAGTATTCCCCTACATCTGCGGTCGTAACTGATGTGCTTGCTGTTGATGAGCAGGAGGTATGTACGCTGTTTAACCTCTCACTCACTCACACTAACGCGTTCGCTTTCCTTTCCTGAATAAGACTGCTACAGAGCAGGTAACTGTTGTACTTTCAGCTCAAGAGGCAGAGACCTCCAATGCAGGTATGCGACTTTATGCTGCCTTCCGTTACTTGTCCCAATGAGACAAGGTACTGTAGGCTCTACGAAACATCCACTATCCGACCACTCAAGTCCCGACCGGCCATTGAAAGTAAGCATGTTATTTTGTCTAGATCCATCGCGCTAAGATCGAATCTTTCTGCTCTAGACTTCACGAACCATTGAGTTGCAATCTATAGAGCCACTTGGTCTTCAATTGACGAGTGCATTTGTTGTCGACCCGACGGCAATGGCCGACTCATCTGGTGACGATTCAAATAATTCTGATGATGGATCAATCTTGGCTCCGCTTCGGGCTGTGCCATCATCACCATTGCCCAAGCGATCTAATCCTGAGGTTCCTGGGGATATTGCCCCCCCTCCTGCGGTGGCGACAGCATTTGAATCTACATTGTCTCCATCTACAGAGGCAATACGACCTCCTTCTTCTTCCCCTGCACGTCAACAAGCATTGAACGAGCCAACTGTAACACCTCTACCAGCATCGTCTCCACCAGTGTCGTCATCAACACACCCCACAGGATTTTTGGCGGTGTACGATCAGGATATGGAGAGAAGACGCAATGAGATGTATCGCGCCATGTCTGATGCACTCAGAATTGGTGAGGCATTGGCTGAATGCCGTAGAGAGATCACAGCCTCTCGTTTTTAGTTTCAATGCTTTACTACATCATTTCGCATGTTTTTAACATAGTTTATTTGCCTATCTGAATTTATTTTTGTCGCAATGTGCAATATGATCTCCCCTGTTACGTATCCTTCTGTGAATTCATGTTTCGGTGGAGTCACATGCTGGAGTAGCATGCAACAAGTCGCGATTGCAATTACAGTCGCGGTCAACATATATGAAAGGTTCGAGTTGCGACTTCTCAAAGTAGTTTCCCCATATGAGTGAGCGTATAGTATACCGTAATGAGTTTTGAAATGTTTTCAATCACAATTTTGAGTGGCTTGACATATGTCCTCCTCGACCTCCCAAAATACATAAGTTCCGTTTTGTGCTCTAATATGAGTTTCCAGCATATACGAGCTGTTTTGACAAACTTTGTAAAATTTTGAGAAAATGATATTCCCAGTGTATATACATACACTCACAATGCGATACAGTATACATAAATAAATATCGGAAAAACGAAAGAAAAAGAAAAACCAAACCCCAATTTAGCCCCTTGTGATCAACCACTCACCACGGCCAAAGGAGTCCCCTGAGGTCAGGGAACTCCCTTGCGAACGATAGTCAATCACGATCAAGAGAGTCCCCTGATGTCAAGGGACTCCCTTGAGCACGAACCCAGAAAACCCACCCACCACGACCAAAGGAGTCCCCTGAGGTCAGGGAACTCCCTTGCGAACGATAGTCAATCACGATCAAGAGAGTCCCCTGACCTCAGGGGACTTCCTTGAGCACGAACCCAGAAAAACCACTCACCACGACCAAAGGAGTCCCCTGAGGTCAGGGAACTCCCTTGCGAACGATAGTCAATCACGATCAAGAGAGTCCCCTGACCTCAGGGGACTTCCTTGAGCACGACTGACTATTATACCTACCACGACCAAAGGAGTTCCCTGACCCAGAGCATACCTGGCCAGGGAAGTCCCCTGGCATACCACGATGCTCAAGTGACTCCCCTGGCCCGTTCAGAATGGGTTTTCGGTGGTGTCCCGGGGAGTCCCCTGAGTACATTCGCAATGGGTTTTCGGTGGTTCACCCGGCCCTTTCCAATCGTGACCTAAGGACTGAAGGCGCTGGCGATAGCCATGCGTAATGGTCAGCGGGCCCGGCAAGTGTGCCACAGTACGAGTAGGAAGGTTGGAGTTTCTGGAATATGACTTCCCAAACCTCGGCAGGTATACGACGTGTGATGTGATGATTGCGTGGGCTGTTGCCTTCGCCGAGGTCTTTGAGCATAGTGAGTGTTTCGTCATCCATACTTCCAAGTTGATCTGTGGTCAACGTTCGAGAGGATGTTGTCGGGTGAATACTAGACTAGTTACTTATCTTTATATCATCGAGACCGCTCGATATCCGGGATAGAGAAATGGTCAACTGAGGGGGAGCCAATTCCAGACAAGGACGACAATGTATTTTGATGAATTCAACAATGTCATACGCGCCCTTGGCCTTGTTTGTTATACAAGAGCCAACCCATAAGGACATCTAAGCTTGTATCATGATAAGGTCATGGTGTAGGTAGTCCTTGTTATTCAAACACAAAAGAATGATGACACTAGTTGAGAGATTGGCCGCCCGGGGGAGAGTACAGCCGGAGGATTACGGGTCCTTTGCTCCATCATCAAATGTCTAGCAGCTTGAACCACAGTAGACATGCCATATTCTTCTGCTGTTTTTCTCACTCTGGCGACGAGTGGAACAGAGCAATAACATGGCTTTACATAGGACTCCGCGAATGGATAACAGAGTTCAAGAAGTGTGGCCAGAGTCCAGCCATCCTCGTCGAGGCTAATCACTGGTGAGGTTTCTTCTCTCTTCCTTAATATTGTCATGGTATGTGCAGGAAGATCAACATGATCGATAAATTGGATTGTGACATCCGAAATAGGGAAGTCAACGAATGGGTAACTCATACCTAGATCATTTGGGAGGAGCTGGGAACCTATAAATAAATAAATAAACGTAGGGTACCCGATTAGGTTAGTCGTTTTACAGTGAATGTGATATGCTAGTGACACTTAGATAATCCCATTCAACGGAATTTTAAGGTGAAGGAATAGTCAAAACACTTTAAACGGAGACTTGTGGTCAAAAGTCATGGTAGCTTGGAGGAGGATAATAATATCCTACCCTCACGAAATTCGGTCGTAAATTCGAGTGGCCCAGTCAAGGTCAATACCGGAGGTGACAATTCCACTGTGATATTCCACCCAGGACCCCATGAGACGTACTGACACCACAACTTCTTAACGTAGTTCATTCTGTTTCGAAACATCGAAATGACCTAGCCATAGGCTAGTAAGGAAACCTGGTGTTTTCAATTTAGTTGTAAATCATAAGAGTCAATACATGGGTTACTCACCACATGTTATCATCAACACCATTTTGCACAAGACAATACCCAAGAGTGTCCTCAAACCAAGATGGCCAATATTTATGATGTTGAGGTAGGAGATCGCACTGGCTGCGAAGATGCTCCTCCGTCAAGTCACGGCGCATTTGAGCTAAGGACCAAGGTTCCACAGACACATGTTCGTTATTTTTGCAATGTTCGTAGATG